>JADLZK010009439.1:0-162063 GCA_015847255.1 Hyparrhenia diplandra | reverse complement strand
GCCCTTATCCATGTTTAGTTGACTAGTAATATTATGCTATAACGGTGTCAACACCACCGCCGCTACGTCGTCTTCTTAGGTGTTCTAGAGGATGGATGGAGAGGCGGCGCTCGTATACTACGAGGCGAGTGACATGGGGCATCTCCATGTCCTTTGGATCCTGCGGCTCGGCGTCGGTTTTCGGTTCCCCAAGTCGATGTGTAGATGTTAACTGCTTTGCTTGTCGTCTAGGTGTCGGCGCCCGGCGGCGTGCGCTAAAGGCGCTCCGTGTACTCATCGATGGTGCCCGTCTTCCAAAGCGATGTCGGTTCACCCGGCGGATCGTCGGGTAAATTGGGCGGCGCTTTCGTTGGCGTCTTGGGCGGCTGACCAATCTATCGGCGCCTTCTCTAGGACGGGCGCATGTACCCTTCTTTGCGCTCCTCTGTGAGATGGTAAGATGCGTACTAGACTTGCTCTCGTAGCCGGGCGTACCTTGTCCCTTGAAGAATAGCTCGCGGCGGTTGAGCCATGGTAGGGGATCGTCCTTGCCATCATACGTCGGGAAGGATAGCTTGTGCGGGACGAGGGCTAGGCGGAAAGTGGTCGACGGGCGGGGGAGGGGCGCGCATGCGGCTGCGGGCGGCGCTCCTCTGGCGTCGGCTTTGGGTCTAGGATGGTGGCCATCATCTTCTCGAATCGGTTGCAAGGTTCGGTTGGGCGGCGGATGTCTTGCCCTTCTCCGTTCTACCGCCTTGATGTAGGCACGGCGAGAGTCTTCCATGGGGCGACTTCATCCCGTCTCCGCCTCTGGAGAAGCGATCCTGCGTTCCTCCGCCCGGATTGGTACGAAAGAAAACGCGGCAACGATCGGTGGCGTGTCGGCGGGTGGTGAAAGATTGGGCTGTTTCGTCGGCTT
Organism: Hyparrhenia diplandra; assembly: GCA_015847255.1. Classification (NCBI taxonomy): domain Eukaryota; kingdom Viridiplantae; phylum Streptophyta; class Magnoliopsida; order Poales; family Poaceae; genus Hyparrhenia; species Hyparrhenia diplandra. The sequence goes on along the minus strand of JADLZK010009439.1, from coordinate 161,165 downwards.
AGTGACATCTTTTTCGTCTCGGCGTCCATGGTGGTGGGTGGATCGTAGTGGCCTCGGATACCGGCTATCCCCAGGACCGGATCAATTCGGGGTGACACGTGGCGCCAGCGCGGGCGAGGGCGGCGGGCTCGGCGTTAGCGGCGGCGCGGTGTGGCGGCGGCGAGGCGGGGGGGCGGCGGGAGGAAGTAGAGAGGAAGGAAATTGATCTTTATTGCTTGTTACCTAAGAGATTCTGAGACCCTTACTTATATAGCTCTTCTAGTGGGACTTGTAATCCAAGCAATCTCTCTAAAGGTTTCCTTATAGAGTTGGAATAATTTTTACAAGCAATCATATTTATTTTTCCTAATAAGGGTTTTCCTTATAGAATTGGAATATCCTTGCACACCAAAAGTCTTAAAATAATCCTAACCGAACTCTTACTTTATTAATTCCGAAGAAGGCGGCTTGGAAGCGCGGTTAGGAGAGCTCGAACTTTACCCAAACAAATCACTCCACACTTTGGTTTGCCTCATTTTTTTGTTCATATTGCATACATTTATTGTGCTTCTGCTTGTGTCTACTTGGATGTGCTTGTTTGTGATCGTAGGGACTGTATGAACCTGTAAACATATTGCACGCCAAGTTTCCATGGATCCGGGTAGTGTATATAATCACTTAAATCAATAAAGCCTAAGGGTCAAGCTAATTAAGTTGCATATATGCTAACTTGATGACGTAAAGAAACTAGCAATGAGAAAATAGGAACGATTTACACTCATCGTACTGCACCTAAAAACCTTAAACGACTCAGATACGACACAAGGATCGACTTCGTTCGGTGGGAGTTAGAATGACAAATACATGCCTTGATCGATATTGATGGACAATTAAGCAACGGAGGGCAAACAACATTACACTAGCCATTGAAGGTTCATTATTTGACATATACCTGAAAGCTGTTCAACTAATACACCGTACCGTACCTGTCGCTGTTAAACAGTGCAGTCAATTAAGATCATGCTTTTAATTTTGGTGCCAAATGGCCACCAAGAACCACAAGTGTCAGCTACAACCCAAACAGATGGGAAATTGTTGTGAAACCGTTTCCAAGGCTTCCAACAGTACTAGTAATAATAAAGAACAAGTGCATGTCATTGATTGGACAAACTCGCATCGAGGAAAGTCCTACGCAACGCAGCAGCTCATTTATAATCTCCCACCTGCTTTGTGATGAACTGATGATGTGTACAGCGCGCTTTGGAAGAGCCACGGCTGGTGTGATTGTGTCGCGTCGGAATTATTCAGATTTTAATCAGACGACGAGATGTACTCCCTCCGTCCCTTATTAGATGTCGTTTTGGGGGTGCGTCTGGTCAAACTTTCTCAACTTTGACTAGGTTTGTAGAAAATACGTGCAACATTTATATCTCCGGATAAATTTATTAAAAAACTAGACTTAAAGATCTTTCCAATGATACTAATTACTTAGCATAAATATTTATATATTTTAATATATAATTGCGGCAGATTTAAAACGTTGACTTCTCGGGGCGAGAATGACATCTATTTAGGGACGGAGGGATACTGTAGTAGGGTATTTAAATTTACGTTGGACTGACGCAGCGAAAAGACCAGAGTGTCTCGATCCCGTAGTCTCGTGCTGGGACAAAGGCACTGCGTCGCAACTATTCCTACACGGTCGCTGTTTGGTTGCATACCAAACTTAGCCTGCGCCACACATCTTGGCGCCGCGGATGGTGTGCTAGTGTTTGGTTTATATGCAAAGATGGTGGTCACATGTTTCTCTAGTTCATTTTGTGGCCCAGTTGTGCGACCAAATCGCTTTGCCACAGAATTATGGGGCTGCCACACTTTGGTGGCGAGGTTATAACCACCAACCAAACAAGTATCTAACTAGAGTTACTAGGACGTCTATGAATTACTGCTACTGCTCTCCAAGGTCTATTATGGTTTTAAATTTAAAGTGAGAGGTATATATATATGGGAAAAAGACATGCTTGGATCGATCGTCGAAAAAAAAAGTGCAGATTTCAAACCTAATTGTTGAAATTATTATTTTTTTACGTTGTTCAGTACTTACCGAATTGTGGAGCACATTTTATAATTATTTACTGAGTTGCTAAGTTTGATCGAATTGCATGAGAAATAAATTGGTGTAGCGTATCCTTTTATAAAATCCTACTGAGGTCCGCCATACATTAGGTGCCAGATGAGAAGGATGTTTACCTGTACAAGTACCAGTACTGGTACTAGTACGTGTAGGTTTCAGATTCCCCGTCCGGCGACCTTTTTTTTTTTTTTTTTTTTTTTTTTTGCAATTGGCCACTGGTTCTTGTTCTTGGACCTGTGTGCTATGTGGTAGAGAAGACTAGAAGCAGGGCATGCAGTTGGGAGCATGGCAGCATGCACACAATTAACTCGAGTCGTGTAGACTGGCGAGTGAAAAAAAACATGTCATGCTGCCATCGGCATCGTTTTGTGGACTTTTGGTGTTTGGGTTGGGGCAGCAATGCAACACCGCCATTATTCTGTCTTGGGTCTCCCACGTACGGCAGTGTAGGTGTTTGGGATCACGCATCGCAAGCTCAGCGGTTGGAAGTTGGAACGTCGTGCTCCGTTGCCGAGCAGCCGGGCCCTACTGGATCTAACTTTGAACAGTGTACTAGTATTTGCATTGTGTAGCTTAACAAGAACAATTCAATATACTTCATCTGTCCCAAAAACAAATGCATATCACGTCATCCTCTGGCAACCCCTCTCTGTCGGCGCTCTCCTTGATGATACCATAAAATCAAGAGAAATGGCCGGGTGGAGATCCACTGCTGCCGCCCTCCCCTCACGGCTTCCTCCCGCCCGTCTTTTTGCTTTTTAACCCTTTTTGAAAGATTTTCATAAAAACACCCTTTTTGTTTCCGTGTATAATATGGACCCTTTTCTCTCGCGCCATGGGTCACGGCGCAAAGCGCCACCGGTGCGGCGCCGGAGTTCTGACGTGGGAACTAGTTTTAAACGGCGTGACATCATTAAATTTTACATTTTCCCCCACGGCGCCATGATCCGCGGTGCCGAGAGGGGAAATGCAAAAAATTGTATTTTTTAAAAAATATATTTCTCTTTTGGCGCGTTGGATGCAACAAGTAGAGCGTTTTCCACAATTTCTATATAAAGGTTGCTGTGGTTCAGTTGGTTATGGCCCATCGGTCTAGGTTCAAACCCCAACCTGCCGCTTTTTTCTTTTGTTTTTTTGTTTCCTTTTTTTTTGTTTTTAACAAGCAATGTAAAAAATAGACGAATGGTCATACTTTTTATAAATTACCTAAATTATATGACCATTAATCTTTTTTTTTTTTTTAACAAGCAATCAGCAATGTAACAACAATTGTGTAGTTTTAATAATATTTTTTTTGAAAATTATAATACCTCTACGGTAATAATATTAAATTTAACGGAAATTGATTTAGAATGAGATGTAACATACGTACGAGAACACATGCTTGTACTCCACATTTTTCTATATACCTAAAAAAAGTTGTCAAAAAAACAGAAAAAAAGAAAATAAAAGTTTACAATTAATAGTGTACAAAGTAATATTTATTATTGTAATTGCTACTAAAGTAACGACAATTGTTACATTGCTTGTTAAAAACCAAAAAAAAAAAAGGAAAAGAAAAAACCAAAAATAAAGGGAAAATGGCTGCTGGTCCGTGGTTTGAAACCAGGTCCCCCACAGCCGCGCGCGCTAACCAACTGAACCAAAGCAACGTTTCAATAGACTGTTCGGAAATATTCTACTTGATGCATGAAACGCGCCAAAGAAAGGAAAAAAAATGCAATTTTTCATTTCCCCTCGGCGCCGTGAATCATGGCGCCGAGGGGAAAAATGTAAAATTTTTCGATGCCACGCCGTTTAAAATTGGTTCCCACGCCGTGAACCTCGGCGCCATATAGGTGGTGGCGCCCGAGGGCGTTATAGTTTGGCGCCGTGACCCATGACACAGAAAAAAGGGTCCATATTGTGCGGAAACAAAAAGAGTGTTTTGTGAGAATCTTTGAGAAAAAGGATCAAAAGCAAAAAAACGGCCTCCCGCCCGGCCCGTGTGCGTGGCGGTGTTGAATGGCGGTGTGTGGGGTTTGGATGTCTTGGAGGTGTCACCACCATTCCCTAAGGAGATCATCGTGTTCGGTGTTCCTAGGCTGGTGTGTTTGACGTTGCTCTTAGTCCCTGTTCCACTGCTCTTAGTCTTGTCATTGAAGGTTTATTATTTGACATCTACCTGAAAGCTGTTCAACTAATACCGTACCTGGCATCGTCGCTGTTGGACGCGCGCGGCAAGATGATTATAAGCAGTGCAGTCAAGATCATGCTTTAATTTCGTGTCAAATTTCCACCAAGAACGAACAGCTAGTACGTGTCGATCCAAGAACAAGTGCATGTCATCCATTGGAGAACTCGCATCGATCGAAGGAAAATCCGCGTACGCAACGCAGGAGCTACTCATTTATATGCCCATATTCAGAATCAGCTGCCACCTGCTTTGTGATGATGCATGATGCTATATGTGTCGGCGGTTAGTTGGTGATTGTGTTGTGTCGGAATTATTGAACTTTTCATTATTAGACGACGACATGTACCTTTGCCTTTTCATCTGACAGTATTTCTCTTCTTGCTTTTGTTTTATAGTGTTTCTAGCCAAACTTTGAAATTCCCGTTGCATCATCAAGATTCCCCATCACATCGAATCTTGTTTCCGTGTCAAATTCAGTGTCACAGTATCAAATTCACTACTATAATGTCAAATTTCAGTACTACAGTGTCACAATGCCAAATTCAATACCGTACTGAATTTACGTTCGACGGATGCTGCGAAAACAGGCATGGACTGTCTCTGTCTCTCTCTTCTGTAGTCCCGTGCTGGCCGGAATGGGATAAAGACCTGCCATTGCAGCAATGCGTCGCAACTACTCCTACACCATCTCACTCGAGTTACTACGACATCTCTGAATCACTGCTACGTACTGCTCTCAGAGCCAGGGGTCTGTTATGGTTTTTATTAAAAAGTAAGGTGGTATATATATATGTGAAAAAGACATGCTCGGATCGATCCTCAAAGAGAACTTTTACCATCGCGCACAATGCATTTTGATCAGTGAATATATAGCTGCAATTCACTTTCATCTCACCTCAAAGCCGTTTTAATTGTTGCCGATCGAGATCGACTAGTTGTATGTCCTCTACGTGCTATACATCCACTCTCACATGGATGTTCATCTCATGTCCCCTACCACAACCTAAATCTCAAAGGTCGGACGACGACATTTGCAGTACTGTGCAAACAGTGCAATGCAATTAGGGCATGTTTGGATGCAACCCTGGATGAGTTGCCTGGGCATTTCAGCTGCCTGTGACTTGCCTGTAACCGATAGCAAGATTGCCTGACCAGGCAAGTGTGTTTTTCATGTCCTCGTTTGGTTGCAGTCCTGGAGATATGCCTGAGTGGATGAAAGGGATGGGGCAGCGTTTGGTTGAGGAGCTGCCTGTGTTTATACCTTCTGAACGTGCGGTACAAAAACATTTATAGAAAATATTATAGTAGCAACGAATATTGCAAATGTTTTATAAATCCAGTAAGTATGAGACGCAAAATGAAGCATATTCCATTTTCATTCATTAAACATGGAGACAAATAATACTAGCGGTCGTTGTAATTAATAATAATAATAAAAGAAATTGTATGTAGTCTGTAGAAGGCTAATTATACAGTGAGAGATAAAAAAAGAATAGAAACCTGGATCAAAAATCTGGCCGTGATTCTTTTTCACCTTTTCCTTGGATGAGCGCAAATGATAAACAGAGAGAGCTTGAGGAGAAAGGAGAGAGAGTTCTGGAGAAAGGGAAAAGTGGATTAGGTGGAGTTATTAAGGCCCAGGCAAGTCGGAGAGGACCCAGGCGACCAAATTCCTACGCCTGGCTCCCGGGCAAGTGTGTCACGGCGGCAGCTCATAGCAGGCAAATTCTTGGGGTCCCAACCAAAGCGAACCCCGGAAGAATACAGGCGGAGTACCAGTCAGGCATTTTAGCCCGGGGCTCCATCCAAACATGCCCTTAGTCTTTGGCGTTATTGCCTGGCCGACGCGTCACAAAAAAAGTAGGACACGTAGAACACACACCACCACACCACCACGCACATTACATCGTTGCCAACCTAATGAAGTCGAACGATGATTGCGCTGATATATGATGAGACTGAATTCGTTTGTTTCAAAAAGAAAAGATAAGACTGAATTCTCTGTCTCTGTGTGTGTGTTTTTCGACTGAAAAGGGCCAGTTTGCAAGAGATCGAAATTGATGAGGTTATTATGAGGGTGTGGTAGTAGTTATTCTACTTGCCAGCAGCCCTATAAATTGAGCTTCTCGATCCAAGGACGACAGTTCAGTTCACTGGTGGCTGGCTGGGACTAGTTCACAAATCACAAGGAATTGAAGCGCAGCAGTGGTAGCTCGCACGCAATGGCGACGAACCCCGGCCTCTTCACCGAGTGGCCATGGAAGAAGCTCGGCAACTTCAAGGTACCTGTAGCTCCCCCCATCTCCATCCTGCCGTAGCACGGCACATCAACCAAATGCACTGTCTGAACATGCACGCATGGACTTGCTATACATATATGCATCCTAGCTACAGTTTTGTTGCATGCACGCACGCAGTACCTGTTGCTGGCGCCATGGGTGGCGCACGGCGTGTACCTGGCGTCGACCAAGGGGTGGAAGGCGGCGGACCTGGGGTACCTGGCCATCTTCCGTCGCTGCTCCTCCGGATGGTGCACAACCAGGTGTGGATCACGGTGTCGCGGGTCCAGAACGCGCGCAGCCGGCGGCAGATCGTGGACCGGGGCATCGAGTTCGAGCAGGTGGACCGCGAGCGCAACTGGGACGACCAGATCCTCCTCAGCGGCATCCTCCTGTACCTGGGCGCCATGTACCTGCCCGGCGGGCAGCACCTGCCGCTGTGGCGCGCGGACGGCGCCGTGCTCATCGCGCTGCTGCACGCCGGCCCCGTCGAGCTCATGTACTACTGGCTCCACCGCGCGCTGCACCACCACTTCCTCTACACCCGCTACCACTCCCACCACCACGCCTCCATCGTCACCGAGCCAATCACCTGTAAGCTTCCTTTCTGAACGATCGAGACAAATAAGGTTAAAATCATCCTTTTTTTTTTTTTTTTTTTTTGAGAACGACACAGTATACCACCTGCTGCATCCTCAAAAGGACGCATCCTTAGTAGAACATAAAAAATTTAACTATTTTTTATTTATAAAAAAAAGACCACCAATATTTAGGCTCCATTTCACATGCCACAACTTCACCAGTGAACTCTTTCTTGTTTCGAATCTACGAGCAGATCTACCGGTGAAGATAAAGCTGACATTTCATACAACAGATTTACATGTGGAGCTTCTTAAAACATGCTCTCACACAAACCCACGCAAGGTCCATCAAAGAGAATGAGAGCTAGAATAAGATACTATTTTCAGCTCCATTATTTTCCATCCACCCCTATGAGAACATGTTCTAAGAAGCTCCTAAGGTCAAAGCTATTTCATTTTACCCTGCTTAACATAAAATAGCTCCTTGTGGTGTGTTAGGCCTAAAAGGGTGTACTCCCTCCGGGATGTTATTAGAAGTCGTTTTAGACAAAGTTTGGGTCAAACATCGGGAATATAAATCATCAATAACTTTTAAGTTGTTGAGTTTGTAAATGTAAAAATTATATGAATATATTTGTCTTAAAAAATACTTTTGATAAAAATATACATATATCACATCTTCATAAATATTTTTTATAATAATAAGAGGTCAAAGTTGTGTTTTGGAGACCGTGTCATTGTCCTAAACGACTTCTAATACCATCCCAACTTCTAATACCATCCCCGAGGGAGTACATAAAAATCTCTTTTCTATACTTAATTGAGCGGCAGAGCTCTTGCCTTTTCTTTAAAAAAAAAAGCTCCTTGTAACATCAAACAAATAAATATGGTATTACAGTATATAGGATGATAAATCTAAATGGTACTTATTTGTATCATACTTTTTTTCATAAATATGAACTTAGTCAAATTTCTAGTGATTCAGTACCATGTTAGAATTGTATTCTTTTTAGTGCAGAGTAATAAATACCGAGGTAAAATTTTTTTTTTGAAAACGGTACTGGACTCTCTCTCTTTTTAAAAAAAAAAAAACTGCATAGGGATTTTTTTTACTACAGTAAAAAGTTTTTTTTTTTTCCCGTCGTGTAGATGTAGAACAATTTATGAAAAAAGACTATCCTGCAGACTGATATTTTAAAAGTTTCTAGGACGTCTATGAGCTTAACATGCCTTTGGCATGGTCCCGGACATCGACATCCAGAGTTAAACATATGCATAAGTTGGTTCTTTCACTGTCACGCATTCCAGTCTGGTGCCTGCTGGGAAGTTGGAACAAACTATTAAAGACCTCTCCACAAAAGGACAGTATAACATGAGGATTCCCTTTCAAAAGACTTTTACTGACCAGAGACGGCATGCCAATCGGCATCACGTCTCCTGTCTTCTTGACGCCGAACTTGAGCCCTAGAGAGCGACCACTGGCCTATCAAGGACGAGTAAATCCGGGACCATGTGAAAGCCATGCCGCTCAGTTGCTGCATGTCCACAGCTTCCACAACCGAACCAACAGAATCGAAACAGAACATGATCGCGTTCATTGCCGGTCACAAGTACACGTACTTATTACCACCGAATCACCTATCTCCATCTATCCCCCAACAGATAGAAACCCCCACCCACAGTACAGTTCTACAATCCGTACATGGTTAACTGGTTATATCTTTTTCTTTACACACTCAAAACCGACCTCTAGTTCAGTAGTACACTGGATAGCATTTATAGATTATCAGGAAGGAAACCAATATTTTTAAAAGCTATTCTAGGGACATCATCGCTTTCTGATATAATTGTACAAGCTTGATTCCAATAGAAAAAAAAAAGATTGTAAAACAATATCTTCACTTGTAAAATATGAGTTTATTTCTTTTTCACAAAATGAAAAATAAGAGAAGCTTCTTAGTTCTCATGTAAAATCTAGAAATATTTGGTTGAGCTGGGAGTGTTGTGTGTACCTTCCGTATAGTGGCAGAGCTCTGCATGTAGCTAGGCTTCAACAGCAGTAACCATATGCTGGTCTTTGTAACCAGCATAGTGAGAGCATCTGAATAAAGATGATTCTTTAAAAAGAAGTACCTAAATAATATTACTTCTGAGTAGTTCAAACTATCAGAGATGAAAGTTTGAAGGGAAACAATTAACTAATTCACATGTAACCCAGGGGAGGTTACAAGAGGAAGAAAAAGGTAGGTAAACCAGAATTAATGGCAGAGTAGTTTTGCAATCTATTATTATGGCACTCATTCAAAGGTGAAGAAACAGAGAAAAATACTTGCACTAGACATGACTTAGCCATGGAAATCATGTCACAACAACTCACAATTTAATAGATAATAATGAATATTAGCCTGTTTTTCTTCTTCTCATCTCCATTGGTTTCCATAAGCAGTAAGATAAACTGATACAGAAAAGCTGTAATTCAAACAAGGTCATAATTACAGCATGCATCTACACCTCAAAGAAATGTAAAAACAGAGATACGTCCGTAGCATACAAACAGGAGACTAGAGCAATCCACAAGGCAAATAAAAACATTGTCAGACTTAGAGATCGACAGATTTCTGAGGGAATATACCAAACCTTGTTCATGATCCTTCATCAAGCAAGATACATAATCCCTGAAGTTAGAAAGAAGAAAAAGACTGCAACAATTAATAAGATAACTTAAACCATGAAATGTTCTCATATATCACAAATCATTTCCTTACAAGAATTATTAGACAGCCCTCTTATGCACATCTAATGGTGCTCTTTTTATTCCCTTTGGAGCAACTAGCGCATATTAAGATCAAATATTGTTCTTTTTCTGCAGCTGTCATCCATCCATTTGCTGAGCTCATGGCATATGAACTACTGTTCGCGATCCCATTGATTGCGTGCGCCTTGAATGGAACTGCTTCCATTCTTGCATTTGAGATGTACGTGCTCTACATCGACTTCATGAACAACATGGGTCACTGCAACTTTGAATTGGTGCCCAATTGGCTCTTCAAATGGTTCCCTCCTCTCAAGTATCTCATGTACACACCTTCGTAAGTATCTCATATAACTGTGGCTCTTCACAATTGATATAATGTTAACAAATGCAAACAGGGTTGACATAATAATTTATATTTTGTAAGTAAGCTATTTCCATGATTCCATATGTTGTTCTGAGCATATAAATAAACTTTTGAACTTAGGTTTCATTCTCTTCACCACACTCAGTTCAGGACAAACTACTCCCTGTTCATGCCATTCTATGACTACATATATAACACCATGGACAAGTCATCAGACATGTTGTATGAGAAGTCACTCAAGGGAAAAGAAGAAGCAGTAGATGTGGTTCATCTTACCCATCTTACCAGCCTGCACTCCATCTACCATATGAGGCCCGGGTTTGCAGAATACGCTTCTAGACCTTACACTTCCAAGTGGTATGTGCGGATGATGTGGCCCATGTCTTTCCATGGTTCTGACATGGACATACGGTTCTTCATTTACTGTTGAGAGGAACATCATGGATAAACTCAAAATGCAATCATGGGCCATCCCAAGATACAGTTTCCATGTAAGAATCATGGTTAACTCAATATCACGATATCTGTTTGACATCTTTCGTAACAATGAGTAGGAGCTCCAGTGTCAACCAAATCTTATTTCAGAAAAGAATCTAACAGAATCACCAACTTTCTCTGTTCTGCAGTATGGATTGACTTGGGAGAAGGAAGCAATCAATAGCCTGGTTGAAAAGGCGATATGTGAAGCTGACAAGAAAGGAGCTAAAGTTGTTAGCCTCGGACTCCTTAATCAGGTATGCCATTTATTCAGTTATTAGAAGTAGACAGGTGAAAAAGATGATCTCTCATTTATTTGAAAGCCGCATGAATATGCATTATTAACTTATAAAAAAAATGCATTATTAATCTGGAAGTGTGGAAGAAAATTATTAGTGTAACTGGGCAAAAATGGTTTAGTTGTATGCGCTGAAATAGGCAAAAACCTAACAATAAGAAAAGAGTGCATATTTGGTGCCCAGGAGGCGCTAAGCGCCCTCATTAGCTACCATGTTGCAATGTTTCAGAAGTCATGACAAAAATCATGTATGTAGCATACACAAATACATAAAGTTAAGTATTGCCGCAATAATTCAGTTGGAAATTCATCTTAGATGCCAAGAAACAAAATAAACAAGGAATGAACCTGGTATTGTTCATCATGTGCTGACATTGACACTTCTGAATCTGAATTGTCATGGCTACAATTAGGTGTACTGCATAGTGCATACATGATTTTTGAAACATTGCAACATGGTAAGTCCTTTAGCTAATGAGGGCACCATCCCCCTGGGTACCATATGATTTTCCATAAGAAAAATATCAGAAAGGTAGCAATAGGCACTTGTTCCAATGGTGCTTATATGCTAATGAGCTATCTAGAAATAGCATAGCATAGTCTCATAGTTATCTCAAGTCTAAACGAACATTCCTCCGAGTCACAGACTCATGAAATCTCTTTAGCATTTGTTCGCTTGCTCATGATAGTGCTCATATCATTTGTTCGCTTGCTCATGATAGTGCTTATTCAGTATAATTACTATCCACACACAAGGCAAGTAATGAGTTATACTCGCAACAGACTGCAGAATAGAAATATTAATTAACAATAATATATTTGTCCACAGGCACATAACCTCAATGGAAATGGAGAACTTTATCTTCAGAAGTACCCAAAGTTGGGGGTAAGACTCGTAGATGGCACCAGCTTAGCTGCTGCAGTCGTTATGAATAGTGTTCCTCAAGGCACAGATCAAGTTGTTCTCACAGGAAATATTTCAAAAGTTGCTCGTGCTGTTGCTGCAGCATTGTGTAGGAAGAATATCAAGGTAAGAAATAAAAAAAATTGCACATTTGCTTCATGCTAATCACCTGCATAAATAAAATTTTGCACTAATATGTAATCCCAACGCATATGGCTCAGGTAGTAATGACCAACAAGCAGGATTATCATTTCCTTAAGCCCAACATTGCAGAAGATGCAGCTGAGAACCTTTTGTTTTCAAAGACAGCTACTGCAAAGGTTAAAGAGACTTCTGACTGCCATCCATTTTCTTAAGAAATGGTTAGGATATGTCATATAAATGGCCATCAAATCCAATTATCAAATAACATCACCTGTTGGCCTCAAATTTTGTAGGTGTGGTTAATTGGGGAAGGTCTAGATGTTTCTGAGCAGTTTAAGGCACAGAAAGGGACCCGGTTTATCCCATATTCACAGTTTCCACCAAGAATGGCACGCAAGGACACCTGCACCTACTCGATAACTCCTGCAATGGCTGTGCCTAAAACACTAAAGAATGTGCACTCCTGTGAGGTAAATGAGGTCCCACTGAACTATAACTCTGCAGGCACTTTAATGCATGATCTCTTTGAGTGTACCAATTTGAAAATTTTGCAGAATTGGCTGCCAAGGAGGGTCATGAGTGCATGGCGCATTGCTGGAATGGTTCATGCATTGGAGGGATGGAACGAGCATGAGTGTGGGGACATCGTGCTGGAGACATGGAGAAAGTGTGGTCTGGTGCTCTTCTGCATGGATTCCGTCCTGTGGCTCAAGCTTGATTCTCTGGTTCCAATTGCAAGGCAGCACAATAAGTTCTTCAAAGTTATGTCATATTCTTACGAGAAACTATGCTACAGTAGTATGTTGATGTTCTATTCTCCATGCTCTGCCTCTTATCACTTAAGACCTTTGCCATCTAAAATTTAAGATGAACTCCTTTAGTGTAAAAGCATTCTGTGGAAGCAGGATAAATAAATTGCATCTCTACAATGATAAGCAGGGATGGAACGTAGCATATAAGTGTTCTGATCTACAGCTAGATGGTCACTACTTTATTCACACCCTATGCTCAAAGACCAATGATGAATTAATTCTGCATCCGTACTTCTCCATGCATCAAAGCATATTTCAACAAGAAACAGGTAAGGGAAATGTTGTTCACTCTCCATGTAGAGATGTGGATGAAAGATCTGGTTCAATGTTTCATTTTGTGCATGATCCAGAGAAAGTAGAGATGGCAAGTAACAACTTTTTTTACATAAATATACTCAGTAATAGTGACCCCATATTGACAAGACAAAATGCAATAAACTGTGACCACATATGCTCTGCCGACATAGAGATGGAGTAGCATTGCATAAGCTCTTCTAGAACCTATAAGATATTATAGAACCGCATAGTAATCATTGAAACGAAGTTTATTTTATCTTAGGGTTATTTTGATTTTTGCCCTTACAATTTTACGACTTTGGAAGTTTGCCATTACAATTCAAGTTATTGAAGATTTGCCCTTACAACTTTGCTTGTCTCAGGCCCTTGCCCTTTTTCTACGTATGATGCCTCCTTAAGCCCACTTGCAGTCATCGTATTTTAGTAGAGGACCGTATCGCCCCTGTTGTTTCTCTCATACTCCACTCTCTGGCATGAGGGCCCCCATATGTCATCTTCTCCTTCAACCTACAGCCCGCACACAGTCTAGTCCAAGCGCCACACTGCCAAGCCTGCACACAGTTTAGTCCAAGCACCGCACTGCCACGGCTGCAGACGCGTGCTTCCCCTGCGGCAGCGAATCCAACGTCTCTTGCAGCGCCGACCAGTCATGGAGGCGAGCTGACAGTTGCGTCCATGGCATCTGACAGTCTGCGGGAGGCCGGGCTTACGAATTGCTGCAGCGAGGGCGGGCAGCGAGCTGCGGCCACGGCATTTGACTGTGGTGTGAGTGGTCGGGCTCGCGAGCACGAGCGGCGGCGGCGAGGTGCAAGGGAGAGCGCGAGCGGCCGGGCGGCGAGCTCGGCTCGCTCATGGATCCTGCCATGGCGAGGGCGTTCGAGCTAGCCATGTGCCTTCATTTATCTGGCTGGTCTTAACTAGTCAAAGGAGTAAGGAAATTGACACGGAACGCCATCCCAAAACCCATTCGGAAATAGACAAGGAAATTTTTGTTCTAGCTTGGAATTCCATCAATTCCACTCGCTCCCCGGTGCTCCACTCCTGGCGATGGGCAGGCCCGGTAGAAATTGGGCGTCTTTCTGGTCGCTATTGGTGGCCAAGGGAGAAATTCCTCGTCTTTCTCGGTTCCACCGCCGACGAGAGAACCAAATTCCATAGGTTTCTTCCACCCCTATTATTCCACCGCCGACGAGCTATGGCTGGGACTGGGAGAGGCCTGGGCGTGGGTGGAGCTCCCCGCGCTGCCATGGCGAGAGGCCGCACTCGCTGCTGCAGCCGGAGGCCGAACTCGTGATAGGAGTGGCGGGTGAATGGGTACACAAGAGGAACGGGTGTGGCTGGAGGTTGAAGGAGAAGCAGGAGGGGCATTTTAGTCCCATACGCCAATACGAGAACTACACATGGGACCAGCGAGGCATCATACGTTGAAAAAGGGCAAATGAGGGAGAGAAGCAAAAGTTGTAAGGCCCAAATCTCCAATAACGCCAATGTAATGGTAAGCTTCCAAAAGCGTAAAATTGTGAGGCGATCAAAAATAACCCTTTATCTTATCATACAAACCTATCAGTGGTGTAACCCTAGCAATTTTCAACTGCTTGCCAGTCAATCCATCTAATTTTGGTTTGCAACACATAATAATCGTACTGCGAAGGCGATCATTGGTAGTGACTCTGACTCCATATCCCTACCGTTTCATCCCTGTCAAATTCCACATTAAAATCATTTTCGGTTCTCCTAGCCACAGCAAATTTCTGAATCTGAACTTGCTGAACTTCTCGGGTTTTCTCATAAGGAGGAAGTGAAGCTAATAGAAGTACACCAAACAAACCCTCTTGTAGCAGGGAAAAAAAAACATAGAATGCCGAGAGCGAAAAATCTCACTGTGTACGGTAGGCAGCGACGGGCGGATCAGGCAAGGCCGGCCGCGCTGACGGCTCGAAGGATTCGACGAGCGGCGCCCTAGATGCCGGAAACGGAAACGGAGGAGGGCAACTGTGGATGCACGGCATCTCCCCTCCTCCACGGTGGCCGCCGCCGCCGAGCCTGGCGGGGCGGCTTGCGGTCGAGTCGTCGTCGTCGAGAGGGGACCCACCCGGATGTGTGCGCGTGCACGTACTTGACGTTCTATTACGTCCCCGTGAGACGTTGGATCATCATTGGGCAGCTCAGATTACGCCGAGAAGCGAATGGGCTGATGGGCCTCTATGTTTCCGGGCCACCCAACTCGTCTAATATTTACGGCCCATTTAGGGCCTTTATTATCAATTTCTTTTTTGCATTATTCTTCTGTGTACACTTGGATTTCATTCAGGCAGCTCTCTTGTCAACTTCTGCGGAGCGGGCAGCGTTGATTGAAGCAAAATCACAGGAATTAATTTGGGAGGATGATTGATCCAGTTCCGGTGATTCAACTGCAAAACTCCTCATGCAACGCAGCCTGCCATCCCTTGCCTTCCCCACGAACGCGATCGAGCAACACTTCTTGCGTGCGATTTTCAGCAAGAAAATGCGACAACACCACACACCGTCACACCCTCTAGTTTCTCTCCACCATCACTTGAAGCTATATATGGCCGCCGTACGTGTGGCCTGCCTCATCACCGCCGCCTGGCGAGCTGGAACGTGCGCTTCAAGAACTGGTTGGCAGCCTCGTCGTCGCGGTGGCACAGCACCCGGAGGATCGTGTTTGGGTCGGCGGGGTCCCACCTCCGCGTCGTGGGCGGCAGCGGCGTGCACCCGCCGCCTCCTCCTCCTCCGCCGTCGTCGTCCTCGTCGCCCCCCACCGATGGAGTCGCACGTGGCGACGCTGAAGGCGTCGATGAGGTAGTCCGTGGAGCGCGCCATGAGATCGACGACGGCCTCGGCCGTCTCGGCCTCCCTCGCCACCACGTCCTCGGGGACCAGCCCTTCCCCGCACGTGGAGAAGGCGCGCTTCAGGCTCCGGAAGTCCTCCTCCACCGTGGCCTGGTCGGCGCGCGCGAAGCTGCGCTCGTTGCCGCCGGCCAGGAGCACCATGAGGAAGGCCTCGAAGGAGGCCCGCATCACCTCCCGCACCGCCACGGGCTGCGCGCGGTCCGCCAGCACGGACACCAGGAACGTCAGGTTCTGCTTCAGCAGCCGGAGCGCGGGGCGGATGCGGGCGTCGCCCACGCTGCGCGCGTACAGGCCCTGGTACAAGGAGTGGCGCGAGTCGAGGAAGATGAGCCGGTGCGCGGCGACCTCGGCGACCGTCGAGATCGACGACTGCGCCGCGGCGCGCGCGCGGCCAAGGTGGGAGTGCGACGGCGAGGAGGAGGAGCAGGATGAGAGCGACGCGTCGAGGGACTCCACGTGGGTGAGCACGTAGTGGAGCGTGTTGAGGCGGACGTAGAGCCGCTGCGTGCCACGGCTGATGGACGGCCGCGGGATGTGCTGCGAGCCGCCGTTGCCGCCGCGGAGGTTGTCCTCCGGCGCCTGGCACGTCGGCAGCGCCGCCTTCTTCCAGAGGCGGAAGAAGCCCGAGTCTTGGTTGCACCTCGTCAGCGGCGGCAGCGGAGGGAGGTAGTTCTGTTTCGAACCTGCCGATCGTGCACCACTGCATCAACAAATAAACTTCTCGATGCACACAACAGCCTGAGGACCAGAAAGCTTACCGCAAGACGCCACAAAGGAGATGTAGTCCTGGAAGATGGACTCGAGGCCGTCGACGAGATCGTGAACCACCTCGTCTTTGGCGCTCGCTGGGATCTCGGAGAATTCATCGATGGTGAACCTAGCCAGCTTCATCAGCTCCATGGTGGACCCGGCAAACGGTTCTTCCTTGGACCTGGGTATCCAGCTCTAGAAATACACGCAGGGATCAGTAAGTTATTTGTCAGCCAGAAATTCGAGCTCGGCCGTACGTACCTCAGTGTCTCTGGCTCTGAGGACGCAGTCCCTGGCAAGCCCAAGCTTGTCGTCCATCCAGGCCTTGAGGAGTCCCATCACGACGGACTCCACCTCGAAGGGCTCCATGTCGCCCACGACGGCCTTGGCCCGGCCGTCGTCGCAGTCCGCCGCGTCCTCAGCCGTCATCTGCGCCAGCGCCTTCTCCAGCCTGCTCGCCGAGTGGAGCACGCGGACGAGCTCCTCGGTGAGGATGGTCACCCTGGCGAGGTACTGCCTCAGCACGACGCCGAAGCAGCCGTGCAGGGTGACCGCGGCCACCGCCACCGGCGCGGGGTGCCACCGCCTCAGCACCGGGCTGAAGTTCCGGCGCTCGAACATGGCCAGCTGCTCCGTGTCCCTGGCCAGCTGCATCAGCACGGACCCAGGGTCGCTCTCGCGGTCCATGATCACGCTGTCAGAATCGCCCAGTCCGTTCTCGAGTATCTGCAACCGGATCACCTCAATGGGTATCAACCAACAGATCGATGCTACCCTGTACCAGTTGATGATATACTGTACACATCAATCAATTTTATTACGTTGGTGAAGGCGCTCTTCATCGAACACCTGACGTAATAGTCGACGCGGTCTCCAGCGAAGTTGCCATCGCCGACGCCTTCCCGGTCAGCGATGATCTTTCCCGCGGCGAGCGCCATGGACAGCAGGATCTCCATGCCTTCCGTCGCAGCGCCACCGATGCCCTTCTCGCAGCTGTCGTGGTAGTCCAGGAGGCGCTTCTCCGACCACTCCTGCATCCCACCGAGCGCGCTCAGGAGCACCTTGACGTAGAGCGGGTCACGGCTCCCCTGCCTGGTGTCGGCCGCCACGTCGACGAGCACGGTGAGCGACGCGGGCGACGAGGTCCGGCTCCACCTGGCCTGTGATCACGTACTGCTGGAAGAAGACCCACGCCAGGCACACGTTGTGCACCATCCTGTTGATGCCGAGCGTCGGCCACGTCTTCTTGATGAGCTCGAGGAGCTCGTCGACCTCGTCGAGCACGACGGTGCACTCCCTCAGGTCAAAGATGGTCTGGAGGAGGGAGCAGTAGAGGAGCACGTTGAGCGGGTACCCGTCGGCCCAGTGGGATGCCTCTACAGCGGCGCCGGCGGTGCCGGAGCGCCACGAGCGCGTGCACGGCGCTGCTGAGGGCGCGCATGACGTCCGAGTTCTTGCTGGTGTCGATGGCGCGGATCTCGGTCGCGCGCATGACCTCGCGGAACCGTAGCACGGCGGCGTGGAGGCGGTCGAGGGGCAGGGAAGGGTGCAGGATGAGTCCTGCCTCCAGGAGCTTGATCTGCCGGAACTGCCACTGGTGGTACTCCTCGGCGTCCGCGAACTCTGACGGCTTGAGCTGCCGGAGGAGTTCCAGCGGGAGAACGATCGTCTCCGCCCTCCTGCCCACCTGTGTTCGTTTCGTGCAACAAACCAGACTTCAGGGTAGGAAAAGATGTAGACGAACAACGATCAGTGCCGCCATGGGATGGCATGGGAGCCGACCTGACCGACGACGGTGCGCATGAGGGTGCGGCGCAGGCGCGCATCGCTCTGGTCGGTGACCCGCATTTGCTGCCGCATGATCTCCGCCGACGTCATCGGGCGCCGCACGCGGCCCGGGGACGCCGGGCCCGACGTCTGGCTGAGCGTGCGGGCGATCATCGGCTGCGCTCCCATCGACAGCCGCCTCGGCCTGAGTCCGAGCGCCTTCTTGACTCGGCTGCCCATGACTACGCCGCCGCCCCGGTGCTGCCACTCCTCGCGACGGGCGACGACACCGCCTCCCCGTCGGCCGCGCCGCCCCTGATGGATGCCGCCGGGCCGGACGAGCGGCAGGACATGAAGAAGATCTCGTACGCCGTCTCGCGGAGCTCGACGGGGCCGAGCGCATCGACGCGGCCGAAGGGGCAGTCGAGGCCCTCCGCGGCGAAGTCGAGCTCGGTGATGTCGGACCGCGTCGCCGTGGAGCTCGCGGAGGCGGAGCGCGAGCGCTGGTGGCCCCCATCACGTCCCGTCCCGGCCGGCACGGCCCAGGCAGCCACGCACCGAGAGAGACAGCCGGGGCTCGCGCGCGATCGGGGTATGGGAGGTGACGCGCCAGGACTCGCCGCGGGAGAAGTGATCAAGGGCGGAGACGGCCGGTGCATGCCCGCGTCCAAATTGAGTCAACTATTTCCGCGCCGCGTTTGCAGGGTAACCAAGGGCAAAGGGTGGGTTGGACTCTGACAGAATTTCATCCTGCTGCACGCTTTGCACCAGGCAAAATGAGAGAGGAAGGAGAAAAAAGTAACGATAAAAATCTGCGATAGCTGATACTCCCGTACGGACCGTACCTTTTAATTTATTTATTGCAACTGCTAAAAAAAGCTGCATAAGTAGTATATTCTACCAAGTGCAGCTATGTGTATCAAGTTATCAACATCTGGATTTCAACAGCGCCGGTTCAGTTTCGAGTCAGAAGTAAAATCCTCACCATAAGGAGCAGCAGTGCAGCACCGGAGCCATTTCCTGAGAGGATCCGATAGAAGAAACTAATCAAACCAACCTAGATGTAGGATGCAAGAAGCTAATCAATCCAACCTAGATGTTGAATGCTAGGAAAGATGATATACACCAGCAACCAGATCCAGGTTCCCCCTCGCTCCAACACCAGAGGCACCGGAGAAGCTGGAGGTCACCAGAGGAGCAACCAGCGACCAAAATGCCCTGCTCGCCGCTCACTATAAGAAACAAGTCAAACGATCCATTCAGTGTTTATTTTGCATGAAATTGAATCAAATCAGAGATACCACAACTCTCTAATCACGATATAGTGAGTGATCAGAGTTATGTATATGCATTTCATTTCTTTCCATTTACAGAATTCACTGGTTTATCAATAACTGAATAATCAACCCAATGTACAATTATGGCATTCATGTTAGACAAAAAAGGAAAGCACCAATGGTTTCAGTACCAAGGGGGTACAACTATACTGAGTATACTATGTGTAATGCAACTAGTTTTGGCAACACATCGGGGTATTGCTATCACAAGCATCTATGATCGGTATGCAGACAAGTCACCCTTAGCCACACAGCCAAGACCTTGCCCATGCTCCTCAGACCCAACCACAGTGGCTCCAGCCAACATGTTGCAATTCATCTGTTGACAAAAGATTTGCCATTAAAACATGCACTTTGGGAAGGGAGTGTAAGCTTGCACCTAAAACTCAAATTCAACTTTAACTTCTAACCACAAATCTGAACTCTGATCATACCAAGAAAGGTACCACATGCACATAAACTATAACACATTTGTTTCAAGATCTTGAAGGAAAAAAAAAACAATAGGATAACTAATCTTCAACTTATTATTGATGACACATATATACCAATTTCCTAGAGAAGACTCTCAAAAAATTCACAAACCTGTGCTAGCACGATGAAAGAATGGCCAATGTATCCTTGAATGTCAGGTTTTTTGAGGAAATACGCCTAATAAATAGGGATACCAAGACCAATTCCCATCTATATCCGTCTGGAAAAATTCTAGAATGACACCATTTTTGGGACAGCATAGTACTATGGGAAAGAGCTACATGATGCATTCTGGTATCAGAAATATAAAATGCACAATGGGATCGAAAATACATTGATTCAGATTGTGGCAAATCATCTTTTCAAGTTTTCTAAATTTTTTATTGAGCATCTCGGAGTTTTAAATATGTTTACTAGATCAATCTGCATCCCCTCTACAACATGATCTAACATCACACTAGATCTAGGTTTTGAGACAAGTGCTCATGCAAATTAACCGACACCGATATAGTACATAGATAAGCTGTTTCAACAATTATAATGCTCATCTGACTCTCATCTGACATTATTCTCAAGGGAGAACATCAACAGCAACTATATATGTGAATACGATTCAAGCAATATCACCATTTTTTTATTATAATTGGGCATACATCATAAAAAAAAGGGGAAAACAATTATGCACATCATAATAACTTAAATCAGAGGTCAACCAGTCATAGTAAACAGAGCAAAGGGAAAATAATTATGATGCTGAGCCCATATGTGTATGCCTGATTATAAGTAATGATAACGATCCGTTTGGTAAAACTATGAAACCTACCCCTCACTTCTCCCTTGAAACAGTTGCAAAACATGAAAGCCAAAAGCAGGCTCTAAGGTACTATACGAGAGGAGCTGTTTCCAGAAAAGCAGCAGCTTCTCTTTTTTGTTTTTGTGTTTTTGTGTGTGGTTTTTGGTTTTTTTGTGGTTGTGGGGTGTTAAGCAGAAGCACTTTCAGGTGGTGAGAAAAAACAGGCTTACAAAATAAACAAGCAATCCTAGACACATTATCTCATCCGGTAATTTTCTTCACTTAAAAATCATTAATTTAAGCCTAAACTGTAATATGGAGAAGAAATATAATAATTGTTATGACAATACACTGAACATTGTTTGTGTGGTCAATCTAAATGCCTAGTTTAATATTATTATTGCTCAAAAGTCAAAAGTTAAAACTGACACATTCCGATGGATATGGTACACAGTAAATCTGAATGGACAAAGCTAAGAATCGTCTAGAGTTTCGCTTTGACAAGTACCCAGAGTTTAAAAAAAAATTGCCAGACAAAACGTGAATATAGAATCTTTGATTCCACATACCCACTATCTTGTAGCACAGCACAAGACCCTTCACAAAATGAAGCATTTAAGCTGGTATCTTGCATTCTGTCTGCACCCGATATTGAAACTTTTCGCCAGCTCATCATGTAAATCACTGTGTCACATGCCTTTTTCAGATGCCTGATTTCAAAGACCTTGCTTGGGCATCTCTAAAATGGATTGTCATCCCGTTCAACCTGTACATAAAGGAAGGTAGGAGGAAGGACAATTACTTTGCCAGGCCTTGACTGTTCTACAATACAATTCTACCCCTAGACATTCAAGTAGCTTCACAGATAATCCAGTTATCTATACTACCTCAGAAACTTGGCGCTACAATCTTGCTGCTAATAAGCTTACTGCTGCTTGGTAAATATCGAAATCTAGGGCCAAATGGATGGAATTCATAGCTTGATGATATACTTGAAGGATGTACCATTCCAGCTACATAAAAACACTTGCACTACAGTTGAATATACTGTTAGAAGCAGCTACAGCATCAAGCAACTATGACTGCATATTTCAGGGTTTTGCATCTGCTTCAAACCATCAATGTTGATAACACCACATGTCAATACAACCACCAAATATAGGACATTCAGAATATAGGTAGAGCAAGATCCAGCATAAATACTACCATCAAACACAAATATATGATCTTTAGAATAGAGGTACAACTAGATAATTTTGTCCATAAGCAGTCAAGCTACTCTAGCTTACAACTAGAGATGAAGCAACCTGAAACTCCACTCATGGCAAAGCACACAGATGGATAAAGCTAAATGTAAAAATTAATAAAAAGCATTCTGCAAGATACTGCTACTCCACATTATAGCTACTTATTGACTAGAAGTTCTAGTAGTAAGCCACTAAAGGATCAAGCATTCCAACCCGGAGAAATACTGATTTCACCAGCAAATGGGCAATCTTCAGCATGCTGAGAGCAATCAGTGAGACTGGAATGACAAATCAATACATAGACTGCCCAGATGCGCTGGTTCATTTCAGACACTGAATGCCTCTCTTTTTACTGAGCAACCCTGGGCTGCACGCTGCCATAGCCAGTGCCATAATTTGATTGCCCTTCAGCACCTCCATTGACTGAACCACCAAATCCACCACCTTGTGAAGGATCACTCCAAGCACTTGAATAGCCAGAGTTGGCACCCCCACTTCCATAGCCTGCACTGTATCCAGATGCTCCACCAGTAGCAGGATTGCCAGCACCATCACTACGTCCTCCATAAGCCCCATATCCTCCATGACTAGCGTCACGATGGATCCCTCCATATCCACCATACCCATAGCCCTGGCTTCCATAGCCTCCAGGTCCACCAGGGGCTTGGCTACTGGGAGCATTGCCACCACCAGAAGAGCTGTTCCAAGCACTATAGCCAGCACTGCCACCGTACCCTCCAGTTCCATATGCAGATGGAGCTTGACTGCCCCAAGGTCCTCTATTTGAGCCTGGAGGTCCACCTTGGTAACCAGAACCAGCTGCGCCTGGGTTTCCATAATGTCCACCATAAGCAGCAGCAACACCTCCATATCCTCCAGCCCCATAATTCCCATATCCAACTGCAGGGTTAGCACCATATCCATATCCGGCTGCCCCAGCACCGTAGCCTCCTGCACCGTAGCCAGGATAGCCACCACTACCCTGCTGTGCCTGCCCGTACCTGCCCCCATCACTTCTAGCATCATAGCTACCAGAGCTGGTGTTATGGCCATTGTTGCTCTGATAACCCCCACTTCCCCCAGAACGCCCACTGCCAGTACCGCCAGGGTTCGCCTCACGGGGCAATGCGCGCTTCACCTCTACCAGCTTCCCACCAAGATCATGGAAGTTCTTGTGCAGCACGCGGTCAACCGCGTCCTCAGTGTCAAAGGTGATGAATCCGAAGCCACGCGGGCGCTGCGTGTTCTGGTCATACATGACAACAACGTCAGTGACACTGCCGAAGGTCTGGAAGTACTGCCGGAACCCTTCCTCAGTCAGAGTAGAGGGCAGGCCGCCCACAAAGATCTTCTTGGTCCGAGCACCACTTGCATCGCCGGCCCCGCCGCCACCTCCTCCTCCACCACCGCCAGTGTTCCTCCCACCGCTAGGGTTGACGGCCTTGGAGGCCTGCTGCTCCTCCCGCGAGAGTGCCCGCTTCACATCGACCTGAGGCAACAAAAGCACCAGCAAAACCGAGAGAAATCCTGGTCAAGCTCCGACGGTGGGGGCAGATCAGAAGACGACCGAAGCGAATATTCCGCGCTGGTTTGCGAATATTCGACCTAGGGTTTCGCGTCAGGCGAAGAGGTGCCATACCGTGCGCCCGTCGAGGGTGTGCGGGTCCTGCAGCGCTCGGTCGACGACGGCGGGGTCGGCGAAGACGACGAACCCGAAGCCGCGGGGGCGGCCGGTGATCTTGTCGCGCATCACGGCGGCCTGCGTCACCTCGCCGTAGGCGGAGAAGTGCTCGCTCAGCTTGTCCTCCGTCGTCTCCCAGGAGATGCCGCCGATGAAGAGCTTGCCCTGGTCCGACTCCATCTCCCCTCCTCCGCCTCCGCCTCGCGCTCGCCTGCTGCTGCGGTGGTGGAGAGGAGGAGAGAGGACGAGAGCGGAATTGGGGATTCCGGGGCGCCGATTTGGGTTGGGTTTGGGGGCGTTTGGGGGCGGTAGGGTGGTGGTGGTTTGGGGGATATTTTAGGTCCGGCGCGTGGTGGGGCCAGCCGGAAGGAGCCGCGGCCCGCAGGGTTTTCGTGGGGCTTTTCAGTTTCGGGTTGGACTTTGGAGAAGTTTTTACGCAAGAGCCGGAACTTCCTACAACTTTTTTGTTTGGAACATAACTTCCTACGACTTGGTCATGGCTAGAACCATTTTTGTCGGAGATCTCGTGAGATTTACGCGTCTTTTGGCTGCTGTTAGGGTGAGTACATTGGTGTTGTCTTATAACTGGTACCGTATAGTCTTGGCGTAATTTAAGGCGACTTAATAGACTACATGTACAATGGTTTGTCTTTTTTAAGTTGTCTCATAGCAACTTCGTATTTCCTTAATTTATGGAGAGAGTAAAAATAGGATTGTGAGGTGCATGGCGACAACAACTCATACAATGGTAAAATAGTTGTCTCATAATCTTAAATTCTAGCTCATGAGGTCGTTGTTTCACAAGAACTACCTCATTCTCTTCTCTCACCTCTCTTTCCTCCACATCATCAAAAATCCTACGTGGCGATGCATGAGGCGGCGTATGAGACCGCTTTACGTGTAGAATGTACCTGCCCTTATGAAATTATACCGCCTCCATGTGAAAAAAAAATCGCCACTAATCATATATTATATTGGTTATCTCTACAACATAAAAAGGATGAAAGTAAGACTTTGATTTGGTGAAGTAAAAACCTTGGTACGTCGTGTGCTCCCCGTGCGATCTAACCTTTCCCCTGCTACGGAGAACCAAGAAGGAAAGAACGTGTGACAGGGAAAGAACGCAGCGACCCTCCAAAACTCGTCAATCATGGAAATATAAATGATTGTCCTACTCGTGCTCTTCTAAATCTTCTAGGCTATTGGTTTATGCTCAGTAATGTCAGAGGTTATAATATTTTTCCTTTCGCTAAACTTCTTGTGGGATAATGATAGATCAAGGAAGAAGTGGATGTCATTCATTCTTTTGGCGTGGCAGGTGATTTACATGGATTTCAAAGCATCTGACATCCAATTCAAAAAAAAAAAAAAATCCGACATCGGCTTCTGGTTATTATCGAATTCAAGCCCTTCTCGATGCTGTCTACTGAGAAGAGGCCAGCTGGTTCAGTCCTTTCTGCATCTTGAGGTATGAGATTTAGAATAGAGACTCTTGCTTGCCTATAGACTGTAGTGGCTTTAAAATTGAAATGCCAACAAATAGTACTACTGCTAAATATTTTAGTCAGCACTGGGAAATATTTAAATATTTTCATTATCTGCACTTTTATCAAAAATATAATATCCTCATATTAACCATACATTTCAAGTTGATATGTTTGAACATGGTTTGCTTTTCTACTGTTGTTTAGAGCTGTGGCCGAAGACTGGCAGGAGCTTTTGACATAGCTATGTTGTGATAGCCAAATATGTAAGTTGTATTTTTTACTATTGTCTGTGCATATATAATGTACATAACATCTCCCCAACTGAGCATATATGCAAGATAATTTACTTGGTGAAAGGTGATTGGACACCGTTTTGGTGGGCGACATCGGCTCGTCGGTCCGCTGTGTGCGATCGACGCCCCCATGCCATTGTGATTGCCCCGCCGCGCCCTATTAGCCCTGCAAATCACGCCCTGCCTCGCGCGATTCACTTTGACCTAGAACTGCTGATATGCTTTTGGAGGGTTGTAAAGATAAGTTGTAATGGTATATGTAGATATATTGACGCACAAAAAAAGATATCGGAAATTTCTTTCTGTTATATAAAACATTATCTTACCACGTGAAGGAAAGGTGTATATAGTCAGTAGAATTTGTGAGCGCTCACAATGACTACGCTAATTGCATGGATTTCGCTTTTCTATTAAATGTTACTTTAACATCGATATTTGATTTATTAGTGTTGGTATCTTATCCTGCGATCCGTGTGTTTTAAGGCAAAAGTTTAGTAGTCCCGTAGCAACGCACGGGGATGATGCTATGATAAAATAATGCATGTTGCGGCTTAGTTTTCTTCCAAAGATAGACTGGAATGTTTGGAGGCGATTCAATTGGATCGACGAGGAAAAAATCTCGTCAAACTAATGCATCCACGACCCAGAAATAGGGCCCCGGGAGGGCCGGGCTGCCCAGCCAAGGGGCGCCGGGCGCCGCCTCGGGCTCACGCGCGCGCCCCGCCCCGTCCCCTCCCTTCCGCGGATTCTTCGGCAACTAATCCGGAGAAAAAGGAGGAAAATATCTAGGATTATCTTTAGGTGTTTTGGTGTGCAAGGGGCTATCTCATCTATAAGGGAGACCCTTATTAGGAAATAAATAAATAGGACATGCTTGTAAAAGGTATTCCAATCTATAAGGAAACCTTTAGAGAGATTGCTTGAGATTACAAGTCTCAATAGCCGGGCTATATAAGTAAGGGGTCTGTAATCTTTCAGGACAACAAGCAAATAAAGAAAAATTTATCCCAATCTCCTCTCCTCCCTCTCCCACGCCCCGCCCCGCGCCGCCGTCTTGACCCCTTGGCCGCCGCCCCAGCCGCCCCTGCCTGCCGCCGCCCACGCCGCCGGCGGGGGCCGCGCCGCCTCCGCCTCCCTCTTCCTCCTCCCGACGATCGCCAATTGGGTGTCAATTCCGACCCAATCTAGCCGAATCGGCGGTGGTATCCGAGACCACTACGATCCACCCACCACCATGGACACCGACCAAAGACGCCGCTAAAGAACTTGGCGGGGCGAGGTCGCCAAGATCAATAGCGGGATGGACAAGATCGACGATAGGCTCTCTATTTTTTCTCGGAGAGGATCCAAAGAACGCTCAAACACCGTCAACAACTCCGTGAAGCCGAGATCGAGATGAGGGCAATGTTTGAGACAAAGAACCCGCGACTTCATCAAGAAGCGGACTAATGGCAAGCGTAACTGTGACAATCAAGTCACCGCACTGATCCGACGAACCCGATTAAGTGCTACTTGAAGCCTCGTGCCGCGCCCGGGGCGCCGCCGGAGGGGCGCATGTGCCGCCCCACCTCCACCTCCTCCGACACCTTCTCAGCCACGGCTCCCCCCGCACAAGCTGTCCTTCCCAACTTATGATGGAAAGGAGGATCCCCTCCCATGGATCAACCGGGCGAACAATTCTTCGAGGACAAGGTACGCCAAAGAATAGAGCAAGTCCGTACGCCCTATCATCTCACAGCGGAGCTCAACAATGGTACATGAGGTTGCCCCAGAGAAACCGGTGGCGGATTGGGCAAGCTTCGCCCAATATGTCAACGAGCGCTTTGGCCCAAATTAACGGCGCAATCCGGTGGTGAGCCGGCATCACTAAGGAAGACAGCACCGTCGATGAGTACACGGAGCAATTCTTGGCACACGTGGCACGGGCAGCAACCTCAATGACCAAAGAAGCGAGTCAACATCTACACAAAGAAGCTTGGGCGAACCGCTCAAGATGGACGCCGAGATGCGAGAACCCCAAGGACATGGAGGCAGCCATGTCTCGCCAGGGCGTACGAGCGACGCCGCCATCCTCTACAACATCGGCAAAGCCAGCCGACGCAAGGCAAAGGGCGGGGCCCCGCACCCCCCTGGCCCGCCCGCCCCCCAGCGCCCTCGCCGCCAACACCGACTCGGCCGCTCAAACGGCTAACACGAGAGGAGATGACGGAACGACGCCAGGCGGTCTCTGCTTCAAGCGTGACGAGCCGTTCTCACGGGGTCACAAGTGCAAGCATCTCTTCGACATCACGATCTTCAACGACTACACCGACGACACGACAAACGCCCACTAGCGGGCGTCAAAAGGAGCCACCGATCCGAAGGTCCTCACCGGGACCCCAACTCCCGTGCGTGGTGCTCATTCTCTCTACCTCGTCGGTATGATCTCGGCCGCACGGCGTCAACATCATCGTCGACTTCGGGTGCAACGCACAACTACATCGACCCCGCGTGGTGACCACGGTAGGCCTCGGACTCGGCCGGTCGTGTCGATCACCACCGGTACCCGGCGCCACGTCTACATGCCGCGCCGCCACCTTCGACGTACCACTACGCCGACGCCAAAGACCTTCGACATCGACGCCACGTCATGCCACTAGGCGAGTGCGCCGACGTCATCCTTGGCATGCCTTGGTCGGCAAGCTGGGGCACGTGGCGTGGGACTTCGCGACCCACGAGCTGCAATATTACCGTGAGGGTCGCCCGACCCGCGTTCACTTCGACTCCCACCCCCTCGGCAGGGCGCCCCGGCCCGGCCTCCTCCGGCCGAGCATCTTCGGCATCCGTGACGCCGCAACTCGGCTTGAAAACGTTCGAGGCATGCGACGCCTTGGACCTCTACGACACATCCGGCCGAGTCTTCGCCCGGCCTACGCCAGGCTACATTGGAGGATCGCACCTACGCCGCGCCGCCCTCGACGTCACCACACGGCGCACGCCGCTCGGCATGGACACTCGAAGACGGCCTCCTCCTCCTCTTCGATGGTCGCTTTTACCTTCCGGCCTCCTCTCCACTCACGCGCGGACTTTACGGAGGCCTTGCTTCGGGCGGAGTTCGCGGGGACGAACTTCCTCGCCTTTGGGAGCCTACACGACGGAGCCAACTTCACCCGACCGACCGCCATCCTTTTGGGCGGCATATGGCGGCGCCACCATGTCGGCCCGGCCGGGGCGTCTTCCTCGACGGCATGGATCGCATCTTCCTCACCGTCGACAATGTCCACATCGCCTATGATCCGAGAGGGCCACTCACCGGCTCCGCCCTCCCCGTTCGACGTCGGCTCCTTCATGTACGCAGTGCGATGTTGAACTTGGTCGCTACTCCTCCTACTCGCCGCGACATCACTATCCGGGCGTCTACTTCCACTCTTCGTCAACGCCCACCCAATGAGCGTTTCTTGTTCCCGGAGAGCCCCCTAGCGACATGGTGCATCGGCACCTAGATGTGGGCGTTCGAGGGAACTCCTATTGGCGGCCCGTCGTCGACGGCTTTCACGCCAGGGACGTGCAGTCCAACCGCTAAATCTTCCACTCGGCTACATCGGCAACCTTCACTATCTCCTCGAGTTTGATCCCAAGCGAACCCGGGGACAACATGATCCTCGGGAACCCGATGCAGGGCGACTCATGCTATAGGTTGAGCTCATCGTTCGAGCGCGGCCGATCTCCACCCGTGTGTCACGATGAATGGACTTTCACCCAGCCGCGAGGACGCGCCGGTCGGAGAAGGGGAGATGTCACGACCCAGAAATAGGGCCCAGGAGGACGGGCCCCGACAGCCCAGGGCGCCGCCGCCGCCCCACAGGCTCGCCCCGTCCCCCGCCGCCGTCCCTCCCTTCCACGGATTCTTCGGCAACTAATCCGGAGAAAAGGAGGAAAATATCTAGGATTATCTTTAGGTGTTTTGGTGTGCAAGGGGCTATCTCATCTATAAGGGAGACCCTTATTAGGAAATAAATAAATAGGACATGCTTGTAAAAGGTATTCCAATCTATAAGGAAACCTTTAGAGAGATTGCTTGACATACAAGTCTCAATAGCCGGGCTATATAAGTAAGGGGTCCATGTCTTTCGGGGCAACAAGCAAATAAAGAAAATTTATCCCAATCTCCTCTCCTCCCTCTCCCACACGCGCGCCGCCCCCCGCCCGCTGCCACATACCACCAAATAAGACGCCCCCCGCTGCCGCCCCCCGGCCGGGCTGCACACGCCGCCGCCGGCGCGGCCGAGCGCCGCCTCCACCTCCCTCTTCCTCCTCCCGACGATCGCCAATTGGGTGTCAATTCCGCCCAATCTAGCCGAATCGACATAATCATATTGAATTTCGGAGCTACAATGTTAGAGCAGCTGCTTGTGAGAGTATGCTTGAAACCTCAATTAGGAATGGGAACA
Source organism: Hyparrhenia diplandra (assembly GCA_015847255.1). Lineage (NCBI taxonomy): Eukaryota > Viridiplantae > Streptophyta > Magnoliopsida > Poales > Poaceae > Hyparrhenia > Hyparrhenia diplandra. The sequence continues at coordinate 130,832 of JADLZK010009439.1, read as the reverse complement.
TCTCTCTACAACATAAAAGGAACAAAAGTAAGACTCTCGGATGATGCGACAAATTTTTAGTTCCCTCCCCACCCTACCGTGCGAAACCACAAGTGGCGCCCCACCCCTTCTTGTGAATCTGGTGGGCTTCCCTAAATTGCCACTAATCCACGGCTCCACCTGATTTTGTTGGCTAATGCCACCCTTTGACCCATCAGATTTGAAGGAAAGAAAATCCGCGAACCGTAACCACACAAGGAGTTTTTTTAAAAAGAAAACACGCACAAGCAAGGAGTTTAAAAAATCACGCACAATGAGTTTCTAAAAAAAAACCACGCACTCCAACCGGTCCTTGTCCCGGACATTTTCCTAAAACCACGCACATAGATCTTTGCCCAACCGTCCTTGTGTTCATAGGGGTGAGTGTATTAGTGCGTGTTGAGATCAAAAAAAAAAAAAAGAAGAAGAAATCCCGATCCATGTCACTTTAATATCATTATTTAAATGTCACTTTAATATTATTATTTAATTTTATAGTATTGTTATCTTATCATGCGATCTATGTGTTTTTATATAAAATTTAGTTATCCCAGTAAGCAACGCACGGGCGCTTAACTAGTATTATAAAATGCATAAAGTTTGATCAATGGTTATTATAAAATGCATGAAGTTTGATCAAATCAAATATATAGAAATGTACTATTCTTTCCGTATAACATTACAAGAGATTGCGTGATTTTTTTTTAGGAGTTTGTGACTAGGTCGGTGATATGAGTTTGGTATTGCTTCTATGCACTACAAAAACCAGACTTTTAAGGTAGATGCATTATAAAAATCAGGCTTTATGGCATTTGAAAAATATTTTTTCATGAGAGACTACGATTTTGCAATTATAATAATTGGTTTTAGAAATTCAATTATCATTCTTCTTACGGAAGAACTTTTAGACACGTGTGTGTCGCACGTGCATCTGGTTTTATGGTTAAAGTATATGCATTTGAGTTTGAGGCGGCTTCGGTGCATTAAAATTCCAGGTTTATGGTTAATGTCTGCATTTGAAAAATAATTGGTTTTACAAATTGAACCATTATTTTCTTATGGGAAATATTTTATAGTCACGTGTGTGCCGCATATGTGCCTATACAACAAACTTATATAGATAAATGTTGGTTTTAAGGAAAACGTGGAAATGCAAGGATAAACTGATAACGACAAGCAACCTAGAAAATGGCCAATAAAAACGACCAATATCTTATAGGCATGTGTGTGCAGCACGTGCATTTTAACTAGTTGGTTATTAGAATGCCTAAAGTTTGATTAAATATATAGATAAAAACTAATGTTTATAATGCAAAATAAGTCTATACTCATTTTGTCCTAAATAGAGCGGGTTTCTCTTAGATCACACCAAGCGTGTATTTCATTAAGAAGCAAGAGTTTTACAAGGTAATACCATGATTACCAAAAACACACCTAACACTATTGGATTTGATCGCGAACGATTACATTGCTGAACAAATTTGCGACACAGCAATAAGAGCAACTAGGTTGCAGACAGCAGCACCCCGAGCTTCCTGAAGCCAACCGACGTCTAGCATTGCGCCTCCTCAAAGATGAGGTCCTACATTTGAACCGGCGACACTGAGACTCCATTGAAGGTCCTTTCATTGTGTTCCTTCCATAGCGACCATCTCACTAAGAAGGTGTCAAAGCCTTTCTTGATTGCCTTCGGGATCAACCTCCTGTTGTGTAACCACCACGACATGGTGTCTTCTTCAACCAGCGTGATAGTAGCTTGGAGGTGTAGCCAGACTAGACAAAGATGTCAAACTTCCCTGCTAAAACAACATGCCAAGATTATGTGATCCACCATTGCGCCCGCTTGGTCGCATAGGATACAACTGTTGTTGTCCTGCAAGCCATGCCTAAACCTGCGATCAGCAGTCCAGCACCGTCCATGCATGGTTAGCCAAAAAAGAAGAAGAAGAAGTCACGGTCTTCCACAGCTGTTTAGCTCTAAGCAGCGGCGAAGAGCCCAAGAACATCGCGCCATATGTTGAGACCGCTGTGTATGAACAACCAGCAGCCAGTGTCCAGGAAAAGGTGTTAGGGTGTGGCGTAAGATGAACCTCATCAATGAGGTCACACAGCTGCACAAACTTCGACCAACAGAGCCATGGTCGCCGGCCTAGTGATCTGACCGAAGCATCATCTTATAGGACTTCGGCGACCATCGCCTTCTTCTTTCTCTTGTTGACGGCCGCAAAGACCGTTGGGGCCAGCGATTTGATGGAAGCTCCATTCATTCTCACTTCTAGAGAAGTTAAGTTTTTTTTAAAAAAAACATTGACCAACTATATACAAAAATATTAATATTTATAATACAATAATTAGTATCATTAGATAGTTTTAAATATACTTTCATAACAGACTTATTTGAAGATATAATATTGCACGATTTTTTTCTACAAAACTAGTTAAAGTAGAGGAGGTAGGATGGACAGTTGGTCAGATCTAGTATGGATCTACATGGACAATAGTTGAGTCGGCCCCAACGCATCTCATAACAATGTTATTTTGAACAAAGGGAGTATGTATAATATTGTTTCTCATATAAATAAATAAATCTAATGATACTATTTTTTTATATCAATTATAGCTTTAGCTTATAGTTTTAGCTTATAGTTAGTCTAATTGAAAAACTTTGACTAATTTTGTGTTAGAATTGTATTTTTTTTTCTAGACAAAGAGAGTATTCCAATTTTTAATGAAAATGTGGGGTAAAAAAAAACAGGAAGAGAGTATTCCAAATATTAGATAGAGAAACTGTTGGAAAGTGAAAAGAGATGCAAGGCATTTTTTATTCAAATAACTCTTGAAACGAGGATTTAGGGGTGAGTTTTAAGACCATCTTCACATCACAAGCATTTGTATCTCGATTGTCGATATGGTGTGGTGAAAAATTCTGGGCTTCCACTAACCGCTACAACACATGGGCAGGAACAGGTCTAAGCCAAAAAAAAAAAGTGAAGATAAAGAGTTAGTACAGGTTATAAGTTTTTTTTTTTTTTTTGTGTGAACATGTACCTAAAAGAAACTGATGAAACCACGCTAATCCTGATCCTTGTCATGAGAAGATAGAAGAGGGGACTGGGGCGCGTCCTCCTCCTGGAACCACCGGTGGCTGAGCGCATCTGCTGCAGTGAGTCTCTTCTCTGGCACCAAACTGAGCAGGCCTCGCAGGACCTCGTGCCCGGCCTTGGACGGCTCAGGCAGGAACTCGGCATGTGATCGGCTCCAAGCTCCACCCTTCCCGTGGATGCCGGACGCTTTTGGGTCACCGCCGCCATGTGATCGGCTCCAAGCTCCAACCTAGCTAGGCGTGCGTCGTTGGGGTCTCCAACACTATATACATAGCATATAGCGAATTGGTATCCAAGTCGGAATCCGATCACTCGATAAAATCAATGTAGCAGCGCCGCCGTCGAATCTTCCGGAATCCAGCCCGGACAAAAAGCAACATATAGAACATGAGAAAGAAATGGAATAATGGATGGACCAGATCTAGGATGATGTTGGAGTGTGTATTGATCTTTTTTTTTGGGGGAGTGCCATAGCAGATTTTGCAAGACAATAAGAGAAGGCTAGTCACGGCGTGGCGTGGGCGTTGCTATACAAGCCTGCACTTTCAGGCTCTGTGTGTTTAGTTGCTCCAAACTTTGGCAAGTGTCTAAAAATTCTCCGTCACATTAAGTCTTTTGCCTCGTACATGGAGCATGAAATGTAAGTAAATGAAATAGCTAATTGTATGGTTAATCTTTTGAGCCTAGTTAATTAATAGGACAACAAGTATATCACAAGCAAACGAAAAGCTACAGTATATTTTTAGGCACTTGCTAAAGGTTGATAGCAATTAAATGCAGCCTAACATATACGTTAAACTTTTCTCGAGAAGTATTCTTCATCCGATAGAAATATATACGATGTTTATGATTTCACCTCCCCTCTGATTTTTTTCGCGACAAAAATATAAATAGCCTCACGTAAGTTCATTTTGTAATTTTGATCGTAAAAATTGTTGTCACATCCGCGATAGGTAGGGCGGCGGTGCGAGCATGGGGAGGGGGTGGCGCGCGTGGGGGAGAGAGGGAGGGGGCGATGGTCGTGGTTAGGAGCAGGAAAAATATTCTTTATTGCTTGTCCCTAAGAGATTACACCCTCCTTACTTATATAGCCCTCCTATGAGACTTTTATCTCTAAAGGTTTTCTTATAAATTAGAATATTTTTTACAAGCAAGTCCTCGTTCTTTTTGTAATAGGAGACTTATATCGTAGAAAAATCTCCTTCACATTAAATATCCTAATTTTATCCTAACAGAACTCTTACTTTAATTACCAAATAAATTATGGAAGGGCGACGGCGGAGGGAGGGCATGTGCCCTGGGGTGTGACATTGTTGTTTGGAACTTTATGAAAATTGAGACTCCTAAACTATAGCAATTCCCATTTAACACATGTCGTGGTCTAATACCACCGTCCACAAAGAATGTCTGGCTAATGCGTGCTCCGATGACCTAGCTCTAGAGACAATGACACGGGATTTATACTGGTTCGGGGCAAATCGGGCTCCCTAGTCCAAAGTGATCACTATCCGAGCTCAACGCTCATACCGGGGCTAGTACAAGCGACTCGAGAGAGGGAGAGGGCTCCCAAGTCTCAGTGGATTGAGGCTAGCGCCAATATCGAGTGTGTGTGTGTGTGTGTGAATGCGGATGCTATGAAGCTGAATGTTGAACCTTGCCTCAACCCGGTGGGCGGCCTCCCCTTTTATAGTCGCAAGGGGCGAGACTCATGAGCTCCCCTCGGGTTAAGGACTTTGAAGAAACGAAAATACATGTATAGGAAGGTAGATGCGAGAAAAGAGCTCCCGGTGTGAGCTCACTACGCGAAGAACAAGAGCTCCCTTCGAGCTCCGGAGCGTCCCGGTGTTGAAATTGGTCGTCGCCGTGCACGCTGGAATCGGGGTTTGGGCGGTGGTCGGGCGTCGCCCGCCCCCAATCGTGGTTGGAAGATGTCTTCGGCATGGGCGTGCCCATTCCGTGGATGGAGAGGATGTACCCGCACGCACCCGCACGGTACAGAGCGGAGTTGTTGGAGTAGACGGGCATGGCGAGGTGATCGTTTGGACAGCCTTCTTCCCTACCGCTTGCCGGCGCGTGGCTACAAAGGGTCGCCGAGAGTTGTTGAGCTTGTCGGGGAGTTGTTGACCAACTCTTGTACCCGCAGGCTTCTCCGGGAAGGTAGACGGATGAGGTCTTTTTGTGGTCGCCGTCGTAAGGCTCGTCGCGGGGAGCTCGGCGAGGCGGAAAGAGGTCCCCGGTGAGGTTGAGCATGATGAAGACCGGGGGAGCTCGCGTTCCGGAAGAGCTCGATCGAAGAGGGAAGACGGGCCTCGTCCTGAGAGCTCGTGTGTGGGAGCTCGAGCGCCAGAAGAGGCTTGCCCCCTCGTGGAGAGCGTCGTGGCGCGCGTGTGATGACCTCGTCGCAGCGGCGAGACGTCATGCCTTGTCACGCCTTTTGGGTAATCGAGGTTTGGGATCGCTTTGGTTTGTTGATAGCGGGTAGGGTGCTCTTGTTTGGATGTTCCAAATATCGATCCCCCACAACACACATCTACTGTAATACTTCTTTCCGTTCCAATATTACAAGACATTTGGCTTTAATTTCTAAATACATCAAGTTTTCCTATACATCTAGCTAGATGTATATGTAAGTGCATAGCAAAAACCATAAATAAATATAGAAAAGCTAAACTATTTTATAATTTATTTAAAAACGGAGGAGGGAGTAATCTCTTTATCTCTAAACTAAATATTTTAGAGCTATTTAATGTTCAGAGCCTCAAGTTAAAGTTTAGCGGGATCTAATACACCTATGTAGAGAACCCCAATAAAGAGTTCTCTCGACATGTAAGCATGCCACCTCAGCAGCCCTACTAAGACCATGACATCCAACGGCTCCAATCGTTTGAACTAACTAAAAATATTATAACTCACAAATCAAAAAACCAAATTAAAATCCGATGGCAATTCCACCCGAAGGTAATGGGTTACTCCTACAACACATCCTTGTATAATGTTCAAGGCTCTAGGCTGAGTAGCAGGAGCAACTTTTAATTTGTTATGAGCCCAAACGATAGATTCAATGAGTTACACCATTGAATTCCTTTTAATAAATCCTTCAAAACAAAATCTTATATGGATAATATTTTGATAAAATTATGGGTGGGCCCCACTAATAATAGTTGGTATAGAGTAAAGTAAAAAAATAATAAAAAAAAAGAGAATGAAAAAAGGGGAAAAAGAATGAAAGTGAACAGGAGGGTAATAGTAATATTCTAACTCATAGATTTTTCCTTCATACCATGCAGCTGCAACGCTGAATCCACCCTAGTTTTTATTATATACAAGCATTCCAAGAGTAATCTAGCTTTAATAGAAAGCTAACAAAACTTTCTATATTTAATACAAAGCAAAGCTTGCTAGATGGCTAGAATTCTAAGCTTGCACAAAGGAGGAAAAAAATGTCCAAAACTAATTCGGAAAAAGGAAAACCATAGCTAATAGTATTACTGTTCACTAACTGGTGCACAAATACACCACTCTGGAGCAGAAGGGCCCTGCACTAAATAGGGAAGAAGGGCCCTACACCACTCTAGGGCATAGGAATCCCGAATCCGTCGTCACTTGGCCAAGCACAGAACAAAATGGACCAAGCGTTCCTGCTTTGAACTTGTGACGATGATCTTCGAAGTGCTCATTGGGACAAGTAACTAGGCTTGTTATATATGGCAATGTATCATGACAAACTAGATCGCTACAAGATCATAGTGGGTGCCTCAGAGATGCTAAGATTTTCATATTTTCCCTTAGAGCTTGTTGGTATGATCCCAAACCCAATGGGGTTGGAAGGGACTAAGAGTGATTCAATCCCCTAAAAAGTAAATCGTCATGTACTCGCTTCGATCCCTTCCATTTGAAGATTAAATGAACGGGGCCATGTTTTATCCCAGCTACGCAATTGTTTGGCCCAAACTTCCTGAGGAAAAATCAGGGTGATTGTGTGAAGCCATGCGGCCAGCTGGAAATTACACAATAACCTTTGTCGCTTTGATTCTACTGCTCTACACCTATGCGGGTCCAAATGCCATATGGAGTCTTGAAATTACACAATAACCTTTGTCGCTTGAGGAGGCACAACACAAAAAAGCTATGTTGCATCCTTAGAGCAATTCCACTGGATCGCATTTTTCTTTTTCCCTTTGAAATCTTATATAGGGGAATAAGAAAACAAGTTTTCAGGTTTTAGGACAGGTGCGTTGCAAAAGATAGAGAAACCCCTACAGTGTGAGGGACCCATCTGTTATAGACTCAAGATAAAGAAATGTCCTCACTCGCTCTGCATTGAGCACACAGTGCACAGTCGGCCTAGAGCTGTGGGCCTGTGGGCCTGTGGCAACAGCCCAACGCGGGGATGAAATGAAGACTCGGCCCTACGGTGGCAGCCTGCTCGTCCGACGCGGTTGCTCGGTGCTCGCCTGACCCACTTGAAATTTGATCGCCTCCGCCCACCCAGTCACAGCGGCAGCTTGGCACAAGGGCGGTGGTGGCTCGGCACGGCAATGACGGCCCAATGAAACTTCCACTTCCACTGCTGGAGCCTGGAATGACCCAAGATACAAAGATAGGAATCCATTTTCATGTGGATCACGGCAATGTACAACACGCAGACCTTAATCCTTCATGTTATCACGTATGTATGAGGAGTATATATGACAACTACATTTGTATTGTATGTAATGTAATGGAATATATAGAACACTAGCTAGTACACCTATAGGGTGGCTTCCACTGCGCCCACGGACGCCGGCGCCTGCATCGCCACTTCCCCCTTCTGCTTGCTGCTCCCGGCGTCGACGACGCGTGACACCTCGGCGTTGTAGACGTAGAAGCGGCACACGACGAAGAAGGCGACGAGGTTGGCGCAGTTGAGGATGGCGAAGAAGGCGTAGTACTTGTCCAGGCGCGAGGCGTTGAGGTTGTTGAGGATCCACCCGCTCCGGCCGTGTACCTCCGTGATGTGCGACACCGCCGACAGCAGTGCGCTGCTGAGGAAGTTGCCGATGCCGAGGCTGGTCATGGCGTACGACGTGCCGAGGCTCTTCATCCCCTCGGGCGCCTGGTCGTAGAAGAACTCGATCTTGGCCACCTCCAGGAACGCGTCGGCGACGCCCATGAGCACGAACTGCGGGAGCAGCACGAAGATGGTGAGCGGGATGGTGCTGTTCTTGGCCCTGCTGTCGTAGAGCCCGTGCTCGTGCGCCACCGCCAGGCGGTGCCGCTCCGTCACCGACGCGATGCCCATGATGACGATGTGGATGACGAGGCCGACGCTCATCCGCTGGAGCAGCGAGATGCCGCGCGGGTTCCCCGTGATCCGGCGCGCCAGCGGCATGAAGACGCGGTCGTAGAGCACGACGGAGACCAGCATGGCGATGGTGATGAACGCCTGGAGGCTCGCGGGCGGGATCTCGAAGCCCGGGCCGATGTGCCGGTCCAGCGTCGTCCCCCGCTTGACGAACAGCGTGTTGCTCTGCGCCACCATGGCGGCGGGCACGAACGTGATGGCCAGCACGGGGAGCATCTTGAGCATCTGCTTCGTCTCCTCCACCTGCGTCACCGTGCTGAGCGACCACCGCGACGCGCTTGTCGTCTTCACCGCCGCCTTGCTCAGGACGCGCAGGTTGGGCGTGTGCGGGAGCGGGACCGCCTTCTTCTTGGCGTAGTGGTCGTCGTCGAGCTCGTGCAGGTCGCGCGGGTCGACGGGCACGGCGACGGCCAGCTTCCTGGCGGCCGCCACGATGACCCTGGCCATCTTGGCGAAGGGGCTCTCGGAGGTGGGCTTGTGTCGGTACAATGGCGTGCCGGCGGTGAAGATGGCGATGGAGACGGCGAGCCCGAGCGTGGGCAGCGCGTATCCGATGGTCCAGCCGACGTTGTCCTGGATGTAGACGAGCACGGTGTTGGCGAAGAGCGTGCCGAAGAAGATGCTGAACATCCACCAGTTGAAGAAGGAGAGCTTGTGGCGGCGCTCCCGCGGGTGGCTGTCGTCGAACTGGTCCGCGCCGATGGTGGAGATGTTGGGCTTGGTGCCGCCCGTGCCCACGGCCAGGATGTAGAGCGCCAGGAAGAAGACGCCCAGCTGCGCGCTCGTCGCCGGCTGCACGCAGTTAGGGTCCGACGTGCCGCCGCCGCACTCGGGAGGACGCAGCGCCGGCACCGACACCGCCAGCGTCAGCAGGATCATGCCGCACAGGTAGACGACGGAGGCGATCATGAAGGTGCGGTAGCGGCCGAGGTGCGCGTCGGCGATGTAGGCGCCGATGATGGGCGTCATCCAGATGGTGCCGACCCAGTTGGTGACGTTGTTGGCGGACGGCACCACGCCCTGGTGCATCTTGGTCGTCAGGTACAGCACCAGGTTGGACGAGATGCCGTAGTACGCCATCCGCTCGAAGACCTCGTACACTGTAAGTGTCCAATTCCAAGGCAACAAATCAGATACCAAGGCTCTGTTTCAAATGCACCGACCATGCTCATATAACTACATACTTAGTACATGTCAAGTGCGATATTCAAATGCACCATACACATACAAGTACATGTCAAGTACGTACGATATGCTTATTGCTTTGAAGCAGAGTTTCTTGCTTTATTTTATTTATTTGTTTATCTATCTCTACTGTTTGCATTTTATTACTCTGCACAGAACCAGAAGGGATCGGCAAACCATGAGCAAGACCTGACGACACATTTGAAAGAGATGGCAATTGGCATGCAAAAGAGGCTGCATACTATTCGATCTTTCTTCCCGTAGCTGGACCGCAGCCTAGCCGACCCCTTCCGGCTCCAACGACTCTCTCTTGAGCTTAGTGTTTGTCAACAAACCACGGACATCACACACACTACAATGGCTACCTTTCAGATATCTCAAGAAACGAATCTCCGATGGAGCAACCCCGGTCGTGTTTAAAAAGATACTGTACTACCTTATCTCCCCGAAATATGTCTCCATCTCACAGAAGTCAAACGATATTAACTTTGATCAAATTTATATATATAAGCATACTAATATTTGTCATAAGAGATAAACATCATTAGATTAATCATGTTGTTATATATTTTTGATACATAGTAAACCTATTTGAAGATATATAGGGTGGTACTCTTTTTTATAAACTTAGACACTATTTGGTCCCCTCATCAAGGCTAAGGACTAGAGACTAAATTTTAGTCTCATTTAGTCCCTAAATTATCAAACTTGGGGTACTAAAGGAGGCACTAATAGTCCCTAGTTAATTTACTAGTCTCCTGAAGGGTCTAATTGGGACTAACGGTCATGTGTAATCCCTAGTAGCAAGAATCCAAACACCCTAGCTGACTTCTCTAAATGCGAGATGGAGACTTATTTTGTTACATAGAGGAATTACTAGTAAAAATCTAACGACAAAATCTCACAATTGTTAAGACAAGAGAGGTTTCGTGTTGGTCTTGAACCCTTTCTTTTCCCCCCCCTATATATATAGCAACCTAGTCTATGACAGGGGCACACGACATCTATATGTCTGAAAATTATTGAAATGGACAAACAGAACACAAACGTGCCGCCTTTCCTTGTCGTCTGGAGCACAATACCGAGTGGAGAATCTGATGGAAGCACGGAAATGCCTCGATTGGTACAAGGCTAATACGTCCAAACGCTCGGTGACAGCTCAAGCATCCCCCAGCTAGTTTCCAGCAGTTACCTGTGCTTTTCCTCTCAGCAAGGTTCACAAGAATCAGAGGACACTATTGTTTGCTGCCACAGTTCCAAACCCATGTGTCGACACAGATGATTCGGGGCAAGCTGCTAATATACTCTGAGAATCTTTTACTGGTTCAATGATAAGCAAGAACTAATACTACTAATTTAGTCATGCTCAGCAACCATGGAGATGGAGAAACTCTCATGCTCACATGGCGTGTTTCATCGGTGGACGACGGAGTTGAATTGGCACCGCAGAGAATGTTGTGACGGATGAGCTAGATGCAAGTAGTCGTCGGGGAAGCAAAACTCAGAGGGTGATGTATTTGTCTTGTAGGGTGACTGGTCCAATGATAGCACGTACAGCAGCCAAGATTGAAATCGATCGGCCAAGTGCCCAATCGGTGAAGATCCAAAGCCAACCAATGGTTCGTTTGGATCACAAAGATTAAGATGGATAAAATACTGGTCCACGTACCCAAACTAAAACCAAAGTTTTTGGCTTGAGCGCGGAGCTACCACAGCTTGCCTACCATCGATCCTATCTTACCAACCGTCCTCTACTCTTCTGTCATGTGCATGTGGCTGTCCGTCAGAGCTAAACTACAAGCTCGTACTAGTATTTTTAACATTTTTTCGGAGACCACGCCGTTGCGCGTATTTCATTAAGTAGAAGAAAGTAAAAAAGAAAGTACTTTTAACATTAGACGATGCCTGTTCGTTCAGTGTTTGTTTACGCAAACCAACCCTGATTTAGTGGGTGACCAAAAACAGACAGAGCTTTTGGTTCGTTTCATTTTCCGAAACTACTTTTACCGTCCAATAACCCGACAACAAAGTTTTATTTTCACAAAAAAAAACATGAAATAGATATGTGCATGCGCTTACACCATGCATGACAGGCAGCCAGGCATGCGCTTCTACCGCAAAAACAGAGCTTAGAGGAGCTGGGAAACACAAACCATGGCAGGACAGGAGCATAAGGATGAATGAATATATGTTGGCTATTAGCTGCTTGCGTTGCGTACCTACGACGAAGCCGCAGGCTTTCCACCCTCCGCGCTTGGAGCGGAGAACCGGGTTGCCGTGGAGGTCCACCGTGCCGTCCTGCGTGTACTCGTCGGCGGCGGCCGCCTCCAGCCTTTCCTCTGCCATGGCTGGCCGCTGGGGGGGTGGCCTCCCTGGTAGATGGATTGGTATGACCGGCACACTATGGTTCCAGCCGCTCTAGCTCTCTGAGCTCTGCAGCTGGCCGCCCATTTATAAGCCCAGCCGGGTCCTCTCTCTCCTCCACCGGGTCAACGTCTGGAGAGCCCCGAGTGGACTGGGGATTGTAGGGACACAAGTAGAGTACACTTCTGAGTCCTCATTCAAAGTTTTTGTTTGACTTCATAAATAAATAAGAAGATACAAAACACATTTCCTCTGTTTCTAAGATATTTCCTCCATCCCAAATTGTTAGTCATTCCATAAATCTTGGATAATTAACAAAACATCTCAAGATATTTTCTTGATCAAATTTATATGATAAGATAATAACATTTATATGTAAGGTAATAACATTTATAGTGTCAACTAAGTATATTAAATTCATTTATTAATTATACTTTCAGTAGTATACCAGTTAATTTGTTGTCATAAATTTTTTGTGATTTCTCTCTATAATTTCTATTAAATGCTTTAGCTCTTCAAAATTTTTTGAAATGACTTACAATTCAAGATGGAAGGAGTACAAGGGTTGTAAAGTTTGAAGATCAATTCAATGAATCAATGCAAAAAGTTTGAAGATCAATTCCAAAAACATGATGAAACCGCCAGCAGAATACATCTTCTCTCAAATACACAATCAAGTTTTTGTTGGAAGCAAAAAATTTCGACAGTATTGGTGCTCTTGTAGTTACTATTGAATTGAGACTACTAGAACTGGGACGTAGTGCATTTTGCGTGCAACTCTCATGTTCTTGTTATAATCTATGCTTATAGTGGTGCAACTCTCATGTTCTTGTTATAATCTATGCTGATAGTGGTAATCAACCAAAGTACATGTAAAATCAGTCCTCATTGGGTGTTACGTTACAAACGAGGCCCCTCAGTTTTAGACGTAGCAAGTGTTTGGGACGGACGTGGCGGCGTGCGCAGGGCGTCTTCATCGCTTGAGCTTATCGATCGTTTTCAGACATAGTATAATATTTTTTTGAACTTGACATAGATGATAATTACTATAACGAAACACGATGACGACGAATTAGTAAGTATATAACGAAACGATGTCGACGAATTAGTAGTATAGATGACGACAAATCATTTTTCTTTATAACTTATTATTACGACAAATAAATCTTGGGGCCAGCAACAACGACAACAAAAGCCTTTATATGCATGCCTATTATCTATCTGAGACTCTGAGTGGCCGGTTCCTTGGGATTGGGACACAGGCACACAGCAGCTGCCAAAGAGGCGCGCACGCTCCCACGTGGAGTCTATTTCAGCAACGTGCACGTCCAAGTCAGGCGTTTTTTTTTGATGGTATTTTTTTTTGATGGTACAAGTCAGGCGTTTAGGCGGCCCACATTGACAAATGGTGCCCACGCACGCACGCCGATAAGAATAGTAGTCCAACTGCAGCAGCCGTTGTTCACTCAACAATGCAAGCACCAATCCCAATCCCAAATTCCCAATCCTATCAACGTCGTCTACATGGCCAAAACGACGACCGGCATTTGGGATCGCCGGATCGGAACCTCAGCGATCGACTGGCTAGTGTTTTGGCTTTAAAAGGAGGCAAAGAACTCCTGCGAAAAAAACTAGCATGGCAGCAGGGGACGGAGGAAACTAAAGATGCCACTGCGAAGCATTTTTGCGTGGGGCGCTCCCATCACAAAAGGCTCACCATGCAGCTTTATTTTGTTGCACACATCTTCGTCTCCAAATTTAGCTGCCTGCCACAACTCTGTTCCTCTTTTTTCTTCTTCTTTCTATATCAACAAATTAAGCCACTTTGCTGCAAAGCAACAACGGCTGCTTGTAAATGCATCAGCTGACGTTGCTGGCTGCCAGTACAGTAACTTTGTGAAAGTGAGCTGCTGAAAAATACTAGCAGCACAGTGGGCACTAGTGGCTGCTGCGGTGAGCAACACCAGGAAGGACACGTCGTCTCGTTCGCCTTGCGTGGCTCTGCTGTGAGCAATTGCATGCGTCTCCCGGCCTTTTCTGTCGGCATCGCGGACAGTTGCGCGACGGCGGCCGCGGTGCATGCGTGCGTGCCCACGCAGGCACGCACTCCGTCGTCCAGGCCTGTCTGGTAGCCGCCGACGTGGGAAACCAGAGCTAGTACGCACTCCGGCCGTCGTCCAGGCCTGTCTGGTAGCCGCCGACGTGGGAAACCAGAGCTAGTAGTACATGCGAGGCGTATCTCGTGCGGGCCGACTTCTGGTCCCTCCCATCCCATGCGTTCGTTTTGGCGCACGTCCACGCGCACGGGACGGACAGGACAAAAGATGAGTCGCCAGGATTTTATTCGGCGAGAGAAAAAACCGGCGCCGTTTCGGCACGTCCGTCCGCGCTCTCGGCCGGCGGCCGGGGACGGAATACACACACATCCCCGTCCGGCTGTCCCGACTTCGTCCTCGGCTCGCTGTCCGCCCTACCGGCCGAGAGAAAGCCGATTGGCGATCGGGCGACGCCATCTTAGAAAAATATCGCCGATTAGCTAAATTTACAAGCCTGCCGAACAGGGCCCAAATCGATCGCCAGTACTCCACTACTCTGTACTCCAGCGTTTGCATTCAGTTGGCTCGAGTGAAGTATACGAGTCCACGACGACGAACGTAGTAGGCTCACCCGCCGTGTTACCTGCTCCTCCATCCATCTATCCAAGCCCTACCATTGGACCAAGGCGCAAGACTTGTCAACGCACGAGCTTCCCCATCACCTCCGGCAATGGTTATCAGCTTAAGGTGACCAAAGTGATGGAACTTGCACTACGGAAACTGGGTCTCGCCGACCGTCAAAAAAGACCCTCGACAAAGATATTCTTCACACGACAGCCCCCTCAAAGAAAGAAAAAAACAAAATACGACACTACGCCATCAGTTTGCATAGCCTTTGCCGACGACTTACCATCCGGCCCTCGGCAAAGCAAAAACCTATGCCGAGAGCAAAATTTTTGAGCTCTCGGCGTAGTGTTTTTTTTTATTCCACCAAACGGCGCCACATGTCCCTAAACTTTACCGAGCATTTGTGCCTCGCCGAAAGTGTTTACTGTGGGGTTCTTGGTAAAGATTGGCTTTGCCGAGAGCCCTCGTCCCATCTCTCGGCAAAGCACAATTTTTTTTTTTTTGATTTAGCCATCACAACTTTTTCTCTAGCTTAGCTACAGTACATGGAGTTCGTTGTTGAAGTTTGCAATTTTTTTTCAATCTTTTTACTATATTTTATGAATTTTCATGTATTATTTAAATTTCTTTTGAAACTAAAATTTGAACCGCAAGTGATTCAATAATGGATCTAAATGATTCAAAAAATGATAAACATGCTTGTGAGTCTATCTTGAGTCCTCATCCATGGCCGACACCAAAATTCGAATATCTTGTGCGCCAAAACACGCCGACTCACTTATGGTCGATTGTTTTAAAATTCTATAAAATTCAAACGGAGTTGAAAAAATCATAAAATTTGACGAGCTGTCCTTATATCGATTGTGTACACTATGAAAAAATTTTGAGTCGATTTCGCGGCACGGTTGCATCTCGGATGGCCGTTCGCGAGATATCTCCATGTGAGTTTCGTGAGTATGATAGCAAAGAGTTTCGATTTGTGTTTTCAAGTAATCATGTCTAACACTTGCAACCTTGTCTTTTTGTGTAAGGCTTCCACTCGATCGGCGGGGTTGAACCAGCCTACCGTAGGTGCTCTAGGTGTTGAGCAAAGTCTTCCGTCCCCCGAACCATCGCATCCACCTTTCCCACCCTTACCGCCTCAAGAATGAACTTGTGAGACTCGTTAGACTTGTCTCGACCATTTGTGGACTTGATGTTTCTCTTGTGGACATGATGTTAGACTTGTGGACTTGATGTTATACTTGTGAGACTCGGTGTAGACTTGTGAGACATGTTTAATATGGGTTCTGTGGATATATCGATGTGTTTTATGTGCCGGATGTGTGAAATGTGATATATATATATTCTGTGATTGAATGGATGTGATATATATTATACATGTGTTTATTTGTCAAGGTGGAAAGCGTAAACAAATGAAAAATGACAATTTTTCAGCTCTTTGCCGAAAGCATTTTTGCCATTGTGCTCGGCAAAGCCGGGAGCCAAATGGCTACCCGACGGCCCCCTTCCCAGCTTTTGCCAAGGGTTTTTGCTCGGCCTCTCGCCGCCTTTGCCGAAAGCCCTCGCTGTCGGGTGCTCGGCAAAGTTTTTCTAAAAAATTTTTCTTTGTCGAGCACATAGCTGACAGGTACTCGGCAAAGTTTTTTTTTAAAAAGAGGGGATTTCTTTGCCGAAAGATAAGATTGACCGGGTGCTCGCAAAGTTTTTTTTAAAAATTTTTTGCCGAGCACGGCACTGACTAGTGCTCGGCGGCCGAGTAACGGGCCGCCGCTACACGGTTCGTTAACGGTTACTTTTCTTCGCGATAGTTTTTCGGTGCTCGGCGAAGCCTTCCGCCGGGGGCCATGACGGGCGGCCGGCAAGGACCTATGCCATTAAAAAATTCCCCGTTGCACCTTCGCCGAAGACGCTGCTCGGCGAAGCCTTCGCCGACGGAAGTCCCATGGCCTTTGCCGAAAGGCCGAACGCTTGGCAAAGGACCAGCCTCCCTGTAGTGTTGGTAACGCACAAGAATCAACATCTTTATTTCTCTCGCCACACAATCCTCGGTAAAAATCGGTTCTCATGGGGGTTTTTGGTTTCTCCTCCTAAATTTTAGTAGCTAGCTGCCACATTAGATGTTAGGGCATATTTTTTTGAATCGAGGGTGACACCATTCCAAGATGTTAGGGCATATGCTACGTATTAAGTACCTATCATTAGTTTGTGTATATCATGGAGACCAGCGACATTAGGTATCATTATTTGTGAATATCAACAAACATCATCATTCATGTCATGCATGTTTTATATATATAATTGTAGTAGACCACATCATGTGATTCAACAAACTATGACTCTATCATCCGGATCGCATATGCTTTACATTGCTTTTTTAAAAGAGAATTGTTAACTTACGAAGAGAAGCCAAGTTATTGCTTCTATTTATTTTTAAAAAATTGAGGAAATTATTTTTTCATATTTCAGATAGCGTCGGTGGTTGAAAAGATCAGACAAAAACAGAGTAGCATTGTAATTTTTTTTTTATTTCTCCTTCGCGTGCCTCATTTTTAAATTATGAGCATGATGTTAAACTAAATATATTGTAATAATGTGTGCAACCTTCCAACTTAATCTTCAAATTTAAGGCTTATCATATTATCTACTGCATGTATACAATTGTTTAGGTAGCCAAAGTGATGGAACTTGGCAACGAACAAGAATGGACATCTTCATTTGTCAGCGTCACACAAGCCTCGGTAAAATCGGTTCTGTGGAGACATCAGATATTCATATCATGTATATGTTCTGTAATCTCAGATATGCATATCATTTATTTATGTTTTATAATCATAGCAGACCATGTCATGTGATTCAACGAACTATAACTCTATCATCACGATTGCATATGCTTTACACTGCATTTATTTCAGATTGCGTTGGCTGGAAAATTCAGACAAATAATAACATTGTAAGTTCTTTTTAAAAAAAAATCTCTTTTGCGTGCCTCATTTTTTTAAATTATGAGCATGATGTTAAACTATTTATATTGTAATGCGTGGAATCTTTCAACTTTTATTTTGAAGAAAGGAATCTTTCAACTTAATCTTCTAATTTAAGACTTATCATATGTTATCTAGTGCATGTATGTATACAATTATTTAGGTAGCCAAAGTGATGGAACTTGATAACGAACAAGAATGGACATCTTCATTTGTCTCAGCGTCCCACAAGCCTTGGTAAAATCGGTTCTAGTGCAACTCTGCCGAGCTTCGGCGACACTTACGCGTCCCTGTGACAGGTGGACTCCAAGGATTAATTCTTCCGACCCGGCCGTCACATGGTGGGTGAGCCATCAAAAAAATCGGTCGATCCAATTCAGTGAGCCAGTGACACTGACACCCGTATGCAGATGAGGACTTACGAAGCAAGCAGCTTTTACTTACACGAGCAGAGACGCGGTAAAGTACTGTAATGACGGAGAGAGGGTGTACTATAGTAGTAGTGGCGACCAAATTAAAATTAGCGTTCAAACGACGTTGCCTGCCCTTCTAGAAAATAGAAATCAATCAGTTGGCGACCGCGCGGCAAGGCGGCGTCACACAGACACCGCCGGGTCGGGGAAGTCGCGCTCCAACGTCCAACGAATCCGCCCGCGGCGATCGCGCGTCACACCGGCATGCAGCCCAGCTCAGCAGAGTCAGACGGCGGATGGAATGCGGCAGCTTCCATCCAAACAAGTAGGCACTCTCGGCTTTTTGGCCATACCGCAACCGCAGGATTCTCTACTCTACTCTGCCTTCGATGAGATCCACGAAGAATCTGACTCAGACTGACCCACCCACCCCCAACCCAACCGGGAAAAAACACCATTCGATAGGTATCAGATTCCGGGTGATCTTTGTGCAGCTGTCACGGCCGGGCCGGGCGTCGCCCGTCGGCCTGCATGTTGGCCATAATTTACTCTGCTTGCGTTGGAGTTCTTGCCAATTTCGATGCAAGCGAGATCAGAGGCAAATACTATAGCGACCGACCATGGATTACTTACCACGGCGGCTAACACAATCGGACTGACTGGTCTGAACAGTCCACTGCGAGCTGAGCTTCTGCTAAAAACACTTGTTTTATTTCAACGGAAACATGCGAGTGGGAGTAGCATATGTGACTTATTGATGCGTCGCATGCTTGCAGCTGGTTTGATGCATTGACCTGCTCAAACCCCCCCGCCAATAATCCTCGCTCGTCGAGTCGTCGTCTACATCTTGTGTGGGTCCGCTCTCCAGGAGTATCGGTTATATATATTAGCTAGTAGTATCATACGTAAATGAATAATCTGGCTTGGTCATCACTCATCAGTATTCAGTGACCATGTGGACACTACTAATACGTGCTCCGATGTGGTAGCTCTACCGGTACCACTACCGGAATCATATCAGAGCGTGAGATTTTCAGTATATAAAAACCAAGTGGATGCATATATGCGGATATATAATTATATATGCCCCTGTCCGTAGCTATTGATTGAGCAAACGCTGATCAAATTAAACTACATCCTTGTAGTCTTTGCTTGTATGAGGTTTCAAATAGCAGGCTAAGGTGTTTATCGGTTTGTCCCTAAAACAGCTAATAGCGGAACTATATCTTGTTATAGCGGCTAAACTGTACATGAACATAAATAGGGGCACTCTACTTTAAAAAGGCTATAGTGGCAGTCATAGTGGGCTTTAAAACTATGATCCATATTCAATACGTACGTTAATCTTGTATGACGAAAAGGAACATCGACAGGCACACTCGTTTCATTTAAAATTATAAGTCGGTTTAACTTTTCTTATAGAGTCGAAGCATCTCAAATTAATTTGCCACGGATAGTCCGAGGATATGATATCGACGCACGCATATATCCAGCCGTTCCACGGAAGAGGCAATACTATGGACGACAGTACTTTTTTCTGAGGGACCAATGAACACACGATGATGACTGACACTTGCATTATTTCGTCTCTCCGCAACGCAATCAAGCTGACCGATCTTAGCAACCAACAGCGACTCAGCGAGACAGCGAGCTGTTGCTATAAACACTTGTTTTTCAACGGAAACCAAGTGGGAGTAGGATATATGCAACTTAACTGATAGAGTATATGCCATATTGCGATGCAGCTGGTTTTGGCCATCTCGTGGGCCCGGAGTCCAGGGTCTCGGTTACCATAATAATCTGGCTTTGGCCAAGTATTCAGTGACAAATTCTCAAGTGGGGACACGCCTACCTATGTACGGCTGCTACGTGGTACTGTACTTTTTTTACACGATGTATTCAGCCTTTCCGTTTAAAATTACTTTCGCTTAGGGAGTTTCTTTTTTGCATTTACATATTGTATACATAGTGTATATCTAGGTGCATAAAGAAAAATTAATGATCTAAAAAACCAAAGTGCGTACAAATTAATCGGAGGAAAGACGTACCACTACCGGATCGGAAGCAGAGCGTGATTTTCAGTAACCAAAGTCGATGCATGCCCCGGCCTGCCAAACGTACCATACTCAAATTAATTTGCCACTGTTTTTTACGCAAGTCCGTAGGGGATCCAATCTTGCTCACATGTGGAGTCAGATCCGCACCTGTTGGTGCTAATTAGGTGCTCTAAGAGCATCTCAAAGACTACCCAAAAGAGACTACCTATCCCCAATTTAGTAGTCTGCATTAAAAACCGAGGTCCAAATAGGCTACCTACTCGACCAACAGTTTGTGGTCTACCCAAATCTCCCAGCTCTACCCATTCTTGTTGGGCCAAGGCTGACTACCCAAAAAGTCTAGGGCCGACGTTTTTTTCTCCCACGGTGCTCGCGTAGGTATCCACCGCCGCCACCGGACCTAGCTCGCCGACGCTCCATCTCCAAGCCGCCCGACCGACGGCCGGGACCATGGGCGAGACCGATCCGCCATCCGTAGCCATCCCTCGTCATCCCCGACCGCTTCCGCTCCACCCGACGGCGTGGTCGACCACGCATCTGCCGGACGGGCGTGGTTCGCTCCTGCCGAAGTTTCGCTCGCCGCATCCACCCCGGCCACGCCCCCCTCCGGCCGTGCACCCATCCCGCCACGTCTTCTCCGGCCGTGCCCCCGCCCCCGCTCCCGTCCGTGAAGACGCCGCCGGGTGCCCACACGCAGTTGAATCTCCTCTCTCTTTTTCCTGTGTATGAACTGTGCGATGCAAAGGTGTGTGTGCGAAGCCATCCAATTCATTTGTTCTTTCATTTTCAAATAGTTTGCAATGGATTTCAAGGCACGCATACGATATGCTGTTTCGAAGACACTCTTGTCAATTCGATTGCATTGATCGAACTCCGTGGCAGTCCTCTCAATCCAAAAGAACTCGCAAATTTTACACAAAGAAGAGGATATCCAACTTTGCATCTCTTGGGAGGCTGTGAGTTCCGATCCTATCATTAGCAATGAGCAACCGAAAGCAAGGCATATTGGACAAGAATCATGGAGCACTTCCATGCCAACAAAACCTTTGAGTCGATATAGGAATAAAACTTCACTCGAGCATAGATGGGGTACAATTCAAAGAGAGTGTCAAAATTTCAAGGACTGTTTGAGGATGTGCAAATGCGGAAGCCCGGTGGAGTTCCATACCAAGAGCATGTAAGCTTCTTGTATGTCGAAGAAATTAATTCATATATGCAATCTTGTTTACTCCATTGTTCCATTTTGATCGCAGCTATTGGACGACAACTCGCTTACTCGGGTGGAAAGAAGAAAGGATTTCCTTTGCTACATTGTTGGCTGAAAGTGAGGAACTCACAAAAGTTTCAATCAATCAATCCAAGGGAGAAGAAGAAGGCTACCAATGCCAAGAAACAAAAGACTTCCAATGCTACATCCTCCAATCCAATCAATGTTGATGAAGCTGAAGCACAAGGTATGGACAGCCCACAAACTCCCCGATTCTTCTCAAATCACAAAGAAGACCCATTGGAAGGAAGCGTGCAAAGGAACAACTCAAGAACAAGGGAGGAGATGGTGGCTCATATAAGAATGTAGTTGAGGAATTACTTGTTGAGAAGAAGGAGGAAAGGAAGATGAAGGATTTGAGGTGGCAAGAGGCCAAGGCCATTCATGAGCGTAGGATATCTGTTGAGGAGAAACGGTTGCAATGGGAGCAAGAGCAAAAGATAATGTTTTGCGATGTCAACACTTTAGATATAGACCAAAAAGAATTACGCCTTGGCGATGAGGGCCCAAATCACAGCAAAGGAAGATGGCTGAGTTCTCCCAAAGCTTGGGTGGTTCTAGTGGTGGAAGTCACCAAGCAGGAGATGATCTATGTGGTGGCGATGCATCTATTTGAGGCTTTTGTTTAATTATGTCGTAGTTTATTTAAGTATGTTTGAACTTTGAAGGATCCTATATCATATTTATTCGGTTTGAACGATGTGTTTTATTTGGACCTTTGATCTATGATGTTGCAATTAATTATGTTTGAATTATGAGCTTTATTTGTGGTTGCAATACTTTTGGTTAAATTATAGAGGAAAAATGAAGATCATAGAGGGGCAATATGTATTTGCGAAAAAATAAAAATAGGTAGCCAGTTTTAGGTAGGACTGCTGGAGTTGAGAGCGAAATTTAGGTAGAATGAAGTTGGGTAGCTACTTAAATTTAGTTTTAGGTAGTCTTTTTTTGTAGTATCTGGCGGAGATGCTCTAACCATTAGGCTATAGGCATTTTTGCAACACTTGTGATTTTCGACTGTTGCCGTCGCGGCTGGTTTCATGCATTGACCACTCGCTCGCTGATCTCTCCAAGCCTCGATCATCCACGTCACGAAAACCCCGGGTTCAGCTATTACTCGATTGATCTAGCTAACGATGATCAAAGCTAGTACATGCGTGTAGTCCTTTGTATCCAATTGTGGATCATTATCCATACATATCCAGTACGTTAATCTTATATACTTATATGACAGGGAGAGGGAACAGCAACAGGTACACTAGCTAGCTAGCAGTGAGAACGCGGAGCTGGAAGGAGTCATATGAGCGGCCTAAATTAGTCAAAATAAGCTAGTGGTCGGATAGATTCGTGACAGTAACGTCTGATTACATTACATTTTGAGATTGATGAAATCGACACATATATACATCTTCTATACACATACACACACGTGCCTATCCAGTAAATAAAAGAATAAATAGTTGTAAGTATCGCCACACATGTTGAGCCAAGGACTCGAATTCGAGTGGACATGTCCCACCACGAGACGTTTAACCAGCAAGAGATATCAACTGAATATAAGTACACAGGAGAACTGGACAATAATGTAATATAACAAAAAGATAGGTTGCTGAAGTAACTTGGGAGAACTCACAATTTTATAAGCCGGCGTAACATTAAGTATGAGCTACTCCCTCGTCCCCACGGAGTTCGTCGTTTTTGACTTTTGAACTTCATATTTTGACCATCCGCCTTATTCAAAATATTTATGCAAATCATAAAATAAATTAATCGATATTCAAGAATCTTCATTGGTAAAATAAGTCGTAACAAAATAAATTATATTTGTACAAAAAAAAATAAATAAAGACGAAGATCGAATAAGATGGCACGGTAATCCGCGCGACAATCTCAATGAGACGGAGGGAGTATGTGTTTGCGTATGGACAACTTTCATCAGCGATCAGGACCCGTTTTCAATCGATTGGTGGGGTTGTTTTTAGATACATGCGTTTGGACGATTCCGGATGAGGTATTAGCTACTTTATTACAGTATCTTATAATGCGTTAACAAAACGGCAGCTAGCGTTGAATTTTAGCTCTGTGCGAAGTAAAATTGTCACTCGATCGCTTTTACCAGCAGAGATTAGGAGAGCCATAAGTCGACCAGTGATATGACAGCGGCAGTAACACAAGGGAAAGGACGACTGGGGCCTCCCATGTGGTTCAGAATTTCCCAAACCAAACTGATTCCGTTTCTACCCATCTGTCCCATGGAGTTCGTCGTTTTTTGACTTTTAAACTTTATGTTTGACCATCCGTCCTTATTCAAAAAATATTTATGCAAATTATAAAATAAATTAATCAATATTCAAGTATTTTCATTGATCAAATAAGTCGTACCAAAATAAATTATATTTGTGCAAAAAATTTGAATAAAGACAAAACATCGAATAAGATGGCGACGGAATCCAAAGGTGTGACAAACTCGGGACGGAGGGAGTAGACGGATGCATCCATCATTGATCAACCAGTCCTCGTCCTCCGAGATTGAAAAAAGTCCACCGTGTGGAAGCGCCGATGCCATGAACAACATGAACAATGGCTCCCAGTCTCGCTTGCAGTTGGGCACGGGTAGCATTAAATTCGCTTGACATTTTGGCAATCTGTTCGTGTGAAGCTCAAGAATTGACTGACCTAAATTTGGTACGTAGGTCAGATAATGCTACCTTTTGGTAGGTCGGATAATGCATATATGTACTACGTTGCATCAGATTTTTATATGACATATGCTGTTACAGACATCTCCGTCAAACGTCAATGATCTATCGAAGCGGGCACGAAGAGTAAAGAGCAGCCAACTTTGACGAGACGACTCTACGGAGGTGTATCAAACGTCAACTGTAACAATGAAGAGCGTCCTATCCGTAGTTTTGGCTGCTACTCTACGTCGGAGGTGTATCTTTACGTGCGGTACTGTCATATGTCACGTGTATTTTTCAACTCTACTAGGAGCCACAAGTCAAACGCAGAGAGTGACCATACCACCGGTAGTCAAAGTACTACTAGTAAGTAGATCGGTCCCATGGGAACCCAGACCCACATGACGAGATCATCAATATTCGCGGCCGGCCCCACCTGTTTGGAAAACAAAAAACCAGTAGCAGATGGCATGCCTTGCCTTCAATGTCACAAGATCTCAATAATTGGATGAGATAAGAATAATCTATGGAGTAATACACTAATACCCAATTCGGGCCGGCCTTGCATTGTCATTTGACAGTGACACTTTATCACGCCAATTCCTTAAAGTAACTACTGAAACGATCGTCATCAATATTCTGCTTAATGGTCTGATCTCGAAAAAACAACAACAATACTAGCTACGGGGTGATGAGTTCAGTTGGTCACAATCAATCACGTACTACGTTCGTCTAAATTACGTACAGTCCGTTATTATACGTAATATAATCAAACACGACCCGAAGCCGATCGAGAAATCAAACACGGGCTCTTGTCATGGTGCCACCACCTGCACCGGCTCCGAGTGCACCCACGGCGTGCCCTTCCCGGCCGTGACCTCCGTGGACTCGGCCCTGTACGAGTACCTGCAGCTGAGAGCCACGAACGCGGCCAGGTTCGCGGCGGCCAGCGCGGCGAGGAACGCGTAGTAGCAGTCGAGGCGGGACGCGTTGAGGTCGTCGGTCACCCACGGCGTGCCCTTCCCGGCCGTCACCCGCGCCACGGCCGACAGCACGGCGCTGCTCAGCATGCTGCCGACGCCGTTCGCCGTCAGGGACAAGGCCGTGCCCAGGCTCTTCATGCTCTCGGGAGCCTGGTCGTAGAAGAACTCGATCTGACCCACCACCAGGAACGCGTCCGCCGCGCCCATCAGCACGAACTGTGGGAGCAGGACCAAGATGGTGAGCGGCACCGGCTCGCCGGCGCCGGCGACGTGGCTCCGAGCGAAGCTCAGCCTCCGGCTCTCCACCGCCGCCGTGGTCGCCATCGTCACCACCTGCAGGACTAGTCCGACGCCGATGCGCTGCAGCAGCGTGATCCCGCGCGGGTTCTTGGTGCGCCTCCGGACGGCGGGTACGAGGACGCGGTCGTAGACCGCCACGCAGACGAGCATCGTCAGCGTGACGACCGCGCCGAGGCTGGCGGCGGGGACCCGGAACGACGTGCCGACGACGCGGCGGTCCAGCGTCACGCCCTGCTTCACGAACAGCGTGCCCACCTGCGCCATCAGCGCGCAGGGCACGAACATGGTGGCCAGCAGTGGCACCAGTTTCGCCATCTGCTTCGTCTCCTCCACCTCAGTCATCGTGCACAGCGGCGCCTCCTCTTCTTCTACCTTGACCGCCGCCTTGTTCAGGAACGCCATGGAGCTCGTTGGGTTGACGCGGAACCTCTTCTTGCTGGCGTAGTGCTCGGGCTCCAGTTCGTGCAGCTCGGTCAGATCTACAGGAACCGTGACGCGGTGCTTCCACACGGCCGCGTAGACCACCTTGCCCATCTTCGTGATCGGGCTGCCCTGCGGTAGCTTGTGGCGGTACAGCGGCGTGCCGGCGAGGAAGACGGCGATGGAGGCCGCGAGCGCCAGCGTGGGCACGCCGTACCCCACGACCAGCTGACGCTGTCCTGGAGGTAGACGAGCACGGTGGTGGAGAAGAGGATGCCCGTGAACACGGTGAACATCCACCAGTTGAAGAAGGACAGCTTCCGCAGCCGCTCCGCCGGGTGGAAGTCGTCGAACTGGTCGGCGCCGATGGTGGAGATGTTGGGCTTCGTGCCGCCGTGTCCCAGCGCGATGGTGTACAGCCCGCCGAAGTAGACGCCCAGCTGCAGCGCGGAGGCGCGCGGGCAGGTGGGGCCGGCGCCAGGGTCGCAGGGCGGGGGCTTCAGCGCCGGCACGGAGACCGCCAGCGTCAGCAGCAGCATTCCCTGCGTTCGATTCGGAAACAATTCAGACGCCATAATAACAAAATAAAAAATTCTATGCTGCGTTTTCGTGGTCAGCCCATTTTGCAAATGGCCCGCAAACCATAATGATAGACTTACTTGGGCCACTGCTTGTGTGATTCTAACTATATATTAGGCCCATGTTGCGCCGCAGCAACTGCAGCTATACGGAGTATAGTAGCTCTGAATGACCCCCACAAGAAAAAAAAATGTAGCTCTCTGAATTCTGTATGTTTGTATAAAGGTTTCTACATGGATCTCATATGTACTGTTAATATAAACTGATAAATTCAATGCTACCTTCATCCTAATTTTTTTATATTTTAATTTGTCTAAAATTTAATCAATTTTATACAAAAGAATACTAATACTCAGATTCATCATCATCATCATGAAACGAAACTTGGTTGCCCTAAGTCAAAACTACCAAATTTAGGACAACACTTCAACATCAAATGCTTTTCTTGGACGGTAGGAGTATTTGACACAAACACAATTTAGTTCCTAAAGTAGTCATCACCGTAAACCCAAACAAGTTCCTTTTTAGGTACGTACTATATGTTAGTAGTAGAACAAAAGCATCTGATGCGTTTTTGTTTAGAAAAATGGAAGGCATCTGATGCTCTGGCTTCTGAAACATGTCGTTCGCATTGTTGGGCATCAGCTGGTGTCGGAATGGATCTGTCCTAATTACTGCGTAGTACTATAAAAAAGTTGTGATTATTGGGCAAACATGTGCATGACAATGAGATCACATTGTTGCCCATCAATCAACTTAATAATTCGTTTGTCAGAAGGATAAATCAGGGACAATAACATAGTGCATCCGTACGTACCATTAGGTAGACGGCGGAGCCGGCGACGAATGTCCAGTAGCGGCCAAGGTAGGCGTCGGCGACGAAGGCCCCGAGTAGCGGCGTGAGGAAGACGGTGCCTGACCAGATGGTGACGTTGTTGGCGGCCTGGACGGTGCCCTGGTGGAGCCGCTCCGTCAGGTACACCACCAGGTTCGCCGCCACGCCGTAGTAGGCCATTCGCTCGAACAGCTCGTACACTGCATATGCATGCGAGCGTGAGCATAGATCCATGGCCCATGAGCATATATGCGAATGAAGCAAATCCCGGCCGGCCGGAGAAACGAAGAGAGCGGTAGCTAGGTAGCTGACTCTGAATCTCTCTCTGATGAGGAAAATGTACGCTACGTACCGACGATGAAGGTGCAGGCGGTCCAGCCACCGCGCTTGGAGCGGAGAACGGGGTTGCCGCGGAGGTCGACGGAGCCGTCCTTGGTGTACTCCCCTCCGCCTGCTTCTCCCTCACCGTTCTCCATGGCTGAACACACGCAGCAGCTAGCTCAAGGCCAGAGGCCGCTGGTGATCAGCCTAGAGCGTGAGCTCGGTCGATGCAATGGCGATCGATGCCGAGCTAGTCTTTGCTGCTGCACTCGCTGGTCGCTGCTGAAGACCTGAAGTGTAGTGCTGTGGGGTTCTCTGAGCGCTCTGGCTGAACAGCTGGATCGGAGGAGTCCCTCGGATGCGTGGCATTAAATTGTGTAGTTACGCGTGCCCTCCTACCGATCTGCCTCACCTGTAATGTTTGCATTCAAGATATTCACTGTACTCTGTTGTAAAAAAAAAAAAAAAAAAAATCACTGTACTCTGCGAGTTGCCCTCCCTCCACGACGAGTAATCGAGTAGGAGGAGTAATGATGTGCAGCGTAATGTCGCTCTTTACCACGATGACCACGACACCACGTAGTAGAAGCGTGCCCGGACAACGTACGGTAGTCGAGTAGAGTATGTGCAGCGGTGCAGAGCACCACCGTGTTTGAGCAAAGGCACGGACAGAGAGCACCCATCTCAAGTGCGGATCCGCGGCTTGCCTCACTTGACCTCTCCCGTTCTGTTGACTAAATAAAAAGGGTTCAGTGAAGTTGCATTCAGATTTGAGAAACATATACAAAGCAATTAACTTTGGATTAATATGTATAGAAGTAGGCAGAACATGTAAAAAAATCGGTGTGGGCTGCCACGATGCACACCCGGAAGACCAACCCGGTCCATACTGGTTTTGACTAGCTATAAACCTAGGCCAATTTTAGAAATCGCGGTATGGGCCGATTGTGGTTGTCAGAGTCTAATTCAACTTAAATTCGATATGAAACCCTATGATCATATTATATCTTAAAAATTTACTATACTGAGATAAAACCGCGCCTCTATATATATCATATAACCACGGCCAATCGAGGTTTATTGCACACAATCGATAAAATCTACTACTTTATATTAGCTTAGCTCTTCTAAACTCGTGTTTTCAGGGCCTTTCTCGATGAGATTCGTTGGCTTTTTAGGTGGCATCGCAGATCTTAGTGCAACCATGTTACATGCTCTTCCTCCATGGGTCTTTCCATGAGATGTTCATGGGCTTTTTTGAACAAGAACGAGCTGGTCCGCCTTACCATTTTGACCTCTCCCTCCCATTGCATGCTAGGACGTTGTTCACCTTGTCGATGAGCAATACAACATGTCACACGCTGGCGACCGAGGCTACGTGGCTAGTTACGGGGCGTTGATGGCAGATATGGATTTCCATGTGAATGCAGCAACTGCACGATGGATCTAGCGCCACCCCGTGCTGGTGCACCAGCAGCTGAGGGATCCACTGATGGCCTTGTTCAACGTCACCATCACTGCCGTCATTCTTCCTCAGATCCGACAATTTGTACCCGACCGTCTTCTCCAACAAGCAAGGGAATCTCTTCTCCTTCAATGGTGACAAGCAGTGACCAAGCTGGAGGAGTGCACTTGCTTCATGGTCACATGTACTTATGCCTCCGACGGAGGAGGGTACATATATAGCGAAAATTTGATCATTGTAACTTTTTTTTAAAAAAAAATTAAGGGTGCATATGCACCCCTAGTTACACTACAACTTCGCCCTTGGTGACAAGTACGCGCTCCCAAGATCCAAGTCGCTCTCGTTTGGTACGGGGCTGTCGCACGCTGGCGACCGAGGCTACACAGCGAGTTACAGAGCGTTCATTGGCAAATATGGATTTCCACATGAACGCAACGGCTGCACAATGGATCTTGCGCCACCCCATGCTGGGGCACTAGCAGCTGAAGGATCCACCGGTGACCCTGTTCAACGTCACCATCACCGCCGATCTCAACGCCAGGGTCTCCTTCTTCCTCAGATCCAACAACTTATGCCTCCGTCCATGGAGGGTACATATATAGTGAAAATTTGATCACTATAACTGTTTTTTAAAATTTTAGGGATGCATATGCACCCCCTAGTTACACTACAACTTCACCCCTGGTGACAATTACACGCTCCTAGTCAATAGTACACAATCTTGTTTGGCTCAGGCTATCCTGACTTTTTCTTTAGCAACAGACACGATGGCCTCCTTAAGCTCCTGGTCAACAGTACAGGGAGCATACAGTCCTGCACCTAAAGACGCTCTTCAGGCACCAAGCTGTCGCACTGGTTGACACCCTTAAGCGGAGTATTGGGGGAAATAGCATACAATCATATAGGGAGTGTGCTGAAGATCTCTAGATTGGTTTTGGCTAATTGATGACATCCTTAGGACTAATCTCTCTATGCTAAGTGTTGATTTAGTTGGAGATTGGTCATGCCGAGGATTGTGCATGGTGGTCATGGTAGATGGATCGAGATGATTCAAATGATGATCAAGTGCATGACTTGGAGTGGATCGAAGATCAAAATGGGCTCAAGGCAAAGGTACTTCATAGGGCCATTTTGATTTACACTCAAGACACCATAGAGGGTGTGAGTGATTATAGGATCGATAAGCCGTACTATAAAGAGGGAAAAACTTTCGTACATATCGGTCTCATGTGCCTCTAGGTTCAAAATCATTTGCATGCATTCTAACCTAGAGAGCTAACTCCGCATTACTGATGGAAAAATGTTTTCAAAATGCTAACACATGGTGTCGGGGTGTTCTTCGACGTGTCGGCAACAAGAATCAAGTGACGGAAGTCGGTTTTGGAGCAAAGGCGAAAGAAACGGCAACACAACGACGGAATTTCGCGGCTCGAGGCGACCGGGCGCGGTGATGACGGACCGACGGACGACGCGCACCGGTGTGTGGTTCCGGTCAAAAGAACAGAGAGCATGTTTTCGTGGTTGTTCCCGAGGAGTGACCGGACGCATGCACCGGAAGCATGACCGGACGCATGATTCCCCTCGACCGGGCGCATGCGAAGGGGTTCTATTTTTGGCTGGTTGGGTTTGTCGGTTCTGACCGGACTCATCAACCGGACTCATGCATGAGTCCGGTCGGCCCCCCGGCGGCCCGCAGAATTGTGCATGTTCCTCCCCAACGGCTCCATTTTTAGGTGGAGCCTATTTATACCCCTTTGGCCGCCATGGGAGGTTTTTTGGACATTTGAAATCAATCCTAACACCTCTAGAGCTGAGCACTCATCCTCCTCCTCACTCCTTTGCTTGAGACCATCCATTCTAGTGAGTTGAGGTGATTCAAGTGCACTTTGCTTTGATCATTGCATCTAGTGGCGCTTGAGGATCATTGTGAGCCGGTGGTTTTCTTGTTGCTCTTGGAGAGCACCACTCCTAGCCGGCTTGGTGATTGGTGGAGGCGTTGGCAAGAGAAGGTGTATGTTCTTGGCCACCTCCGGTGATTTGTGAGAGGATCACACACTCCTCGTCGGGAAGACAAAGTGTGAGTAATCTATTGCTCGTGTCTTGGGTACCTCTCATTTGCATTGGGTGCAAGAAGCCTAAAGGCAATTGGCTTGGAGTGAGCTCCACCTTGACCCACACGTGAGAAGGTCGGCACAACGGAGATTAGCTTGAGGGTGCTCAAGTGAACTTCGGGTTAAATCTCGTGTCTCCATTTGTTTCTCGGTGATTGGCTTTGTTGACACCAATTTTGGCATGTCCTAAATTTATAAAATATATCATGTTAAATAAGTGATATATTGATCAGGTTTTATCTAAACATGATATAGGCAGATAAGAAATAATATAACACCCCTAAAGAAAGAAAGAGATGGAACAAAAAGAAAAAAGGGACACATATATGCATACACACACGAACGTGTCTATGTCTCCAAAAATAAAGAAAAACATTATGACAAATTGAATGTGACTAAGATTAAAAAATCCAGCCTCAAATATACGTACGTTACTATGCATATGGGGTTACGTATATGCATGCACACATGTGCCAATAACACCGTCATGTGCATGGGCTCACGTGAATGGAGTCAAGTGTATATGTGATATGCATACACATGCACATACACATACACATACACACATGCTAATGCAAACTGACTCGTCCATCTATTTTCCTTTAATTAAATTATTAATCATGATTTTAATAATATGGCCCACATGCCATGGAGAGGATTAGCAACTAGCTTTGACCACATCAGAGTTAAATATGAAGGCAACTTCTACGTCTCTGCCAATGCGCGCGCGCCAATTCAAACTCTGGCCGCCGGCTTCCGTAGGAAGCACGAAATCAAATTGAAACAAGGAGCGTGCGTCAGTCTCGATAACTACTCCCGCCATTTTGATCTGGATAACTACTCCCGCCTTGCATTCAAATCAAATCAAATTGTTGCGTGAGTGCTAATGACCGGGAAATCAAACGAGAAGAGCGGCAATCTCCTGGCAACCGCATGCTGCTTGCTCTATAAATAGCAGGCTACATGCGATGGTCGAAAGATCGGCTTCCCATCAGAGGCGGAGCCACCCATACGGCAGGGTGGGGCAGCTGCCCCAGCTACCGCCGGAGAGAACGAGGAGCAGCGCCGCGGCGAAGTACGGGACAGCGGCGGCGTCCGGCGGCCTCCAACGTAGTTGCTCGTAGTAGAGAGGAAAAAAGGCCCAATAACTCAATAGGCCGGCCCAACTGCCCAAGTCCTAGGTCAAGTGGAAGGACCCAATCCCCAATTCGCTGGTTCTCTCGTACTCGTTCCAACTTCCGTCGTTTGCCCGCGCCGCGCCGCCGCTTGCAGCGCTCGCCTGCTCGCCGCTCCCAAGCAGTCCGGCGCCCCGCCCTCTCCTCCTGCTGCCGCGGCCGGCCGGCCCGAAGCTGCACAGCTGTCGCGCGCCGGCTGCCTGGCCCCAAGCTGCGCAGCCGCCGGCGTGCCGCCCGCCGCTCGCCCGGCCCCAAGCAGCAGCCCCGCCGCCGGCTCTGATGGTGGGACCAGCTGGCCATGGCCGTGGGTGTGGGCATGGCCGGAGAGAAGCTGAAGAGCCAGAGGAAGAGGGAGGAGCAGGTCGAGGCCGAGGCCGAGGCCGAGGCCGAGGCACAGGCACCTCTGCCCCCAACAGTCATGCGTCTTCTGCAATTGGGAAGAAAAAATATAAAACAAGAGGTATAATTGTGGATTTGACATTTAGGCATTTAGTATTTTATTTGAGATGTGACAATTAAGATTTGCGGGTTCTATATGTGTAGATTTGAAGTCATTTTTGTTAGCATGAGTGCTGGCTCTGGATCCCACCCTAGTACCCATGAGAGTCAAATTGGTGCGGCTGTGGAAGAACAAATACATCAAGAAATAGTTGTAGTTTCTCAAGTTGAATCAACTGCAGAACAAGTAGAAGCCCAGGCAGAGCAAGGAGAAACACGGCCAGAAGAAGACAGTGTAACCAATACTAATCTCATTAGGGAATTTGATGCAAATCTTCATGTTATTGCTGATCCTGGATGTCGAATAGCAATTGATAGATTTCACCCTGACATTAGAGATGAGGTTAAGAGGGCTTATTTGTTGAAGGGTCCAACCCAACCTAGAGGTCATGCATTTCCAAAAACAAATCATAGATGTTTCCGGGCAGCATGGTTTGATGATTATGATTGGTTGGAATATAGTGTTTCAAAGGATGCAGCCTATTGTTTCTATTGCTTTTTATTTAGGAGAGAAGCAGAGCATGAAAAGTTTGGTCATGTTGTTTTTTTAGTAAGACTGGCTATGATAATTGGAGGAATGCAGCAAATAGAGGACTCCCAGATCATTGTCGGGCTGTTAATGGCTGCCACAACAAGGCAAGAAAATGTGCTGATGACTTTAGTAATCAACGGAAAAGTATCTCACGTACTATGCAGTCCAATACTATAGATAGTGAGAAGAGATATGAGGTCCGAGTGACTGCAGCTTTAGGCATTGCAAGATTTCTCATTGCCCAAGGTCATGCATTTCGTGGACATGATGAATCTGCAACATCCTTAAATAAAGGGAATTTCTTAGAGATGCTTGATTGGTACAAGAAAAGGAACAGTGAGGTGAGGGCTGCATTTGATGATTGCTGTCCACTCAATGCTAAGATGACTTGTCACCAGATTCAAAAGGAACTTACAGAAAGTTGTGCAATAGAGATTAGTAAAGTGATAAAGGATGAGATTGGGGATAATCTTTTCTCTGTTCTCATTGATGAATCTCGTGATATCTCAATAGCAGAGCAAATGGCTGTGATTGTGAGGTTAGTTGATGTATGTCTCATAAGTCAATAGTGTCATTGTTGATTTTTTTTATGTATAACCTTACTGAACCATGTGTTGCAGGTTTGTGAACAAACATGGAATGGTTGTTGAAAGGTTCTTGGGTCTGAAGCACGTGGAGGACACAACTTCAAATGCACTCAAAAAGATCTTTTGCTTGAGATGCTTGCTAAGTATGGATTATCTGTTGCTAGGATAAGGGGACAAGGTTATGATGGAGCCTCAAACATGAGAGGAGAATTCAATGGTCTACAAAAGCAAATTCGTGATGAGAACCCATATGCTTTCTATGTTCACTGCTTTGCCCACCAATTGCAATTGGTAATTGTTTCAGTCACATCTAGTTGTTCATCCTTTGATGATTTCTTCAACTATGTTAGTTTGATTGTGACAAGTGCTAGTTCATCTTGTAAAAGAAAGGATAAGCTAATTACAAAACATAGGGAAGAAATTTTGGAAAAAATTGGAGAGTGGTCAAATTTTTTCAGGAAAGGGAAAACATCAAAGGACTAATTTAGTTAGAGCTGGAGAAACAAGGTGGGGTTCTCATTTAACAACCTTAGCTCGTATTGAGATAATGTGGAATTCTGTGGTTAAGGTGTTGTCCATGATTCATGAGGAGGAGCGTAATACTAGTCGAAAGGGTGGTTTGGTGCGTAAGATGGAGAGCTTCTCCTTTGTTTTGAATATGAAGTTGATGTTGAAGGTGCTTCGCATCACTAATGAGCTATCTCAATTGCTACAAAGAAAGGATCAAAATATTGTTCAGGCCATGTCATTGCTTATTGATGTGAAAACAAGGTTGATGAGTTTGAGAAATGATGGTTGGGGAGCCATTGCTTGATGAAGTCAAATCATTTTGCACTGAAAAGAGGATTCCAATACCAAATCTAGATGAGTCAATACCTAGATGGGGTCGATCAAGGCTAGATGGTGACTTAATCACTCAAGAGCATCATTACCGTGTTGATACTTTCTTGGCTGCTATTGATGCTATTATCACCGAGATGGACCATCGCTTTAATGAGGTATCATCAGAGTTACTTGTTTGCCTCTCATGTCTTGATCCAAGAGACTCCTTTTCTAAGTTTGATGTTGAAAAGATTGCTCGATTAACTGAAATATATCATGAAGATTTCTCTGACATTGATCGCTCTAATATAAGAGAACAACTTCAGACATTCATCCTTCATATGAGAAGAGAGGAACAATTTAAGGCTTGTCAAGATTTTGCAAGTTTGGCTATACAGATGGTTAAAAGTGGAAGAGACATCACTTTTCCATTGGTCTACCGACTCATCAAGCTAGCATTGCTTCTACCTGTTGCAACTGCCACTGTTGAAAGAGCCTTCTCGGCTATGAATATAATCAAGACAGATTTGCGTAATAGGATGACCGATGAATGGCTTAATGACTTGATACTCTGTTACATTGAGAAGGAGATTTTTAGAAGCCTTGATGGAGGTGAAATCAGGAAGACGTTTCAAGCCAAAGCAAATCGGCGTATTGACTTGCCTAGGCCACCTAGAAGACCAAGACATGATTAGTTCTTTCTTGAATTAATGGACTACTATCTTCAAATGAGGTACCATCATCAATCAATGCTTAAATTTGCCATAGATTAGCTATTGTTGTGCTTAGTTGTGATGTCGTTAAAAAGTTTTGTCATTGTTTCGCCCCACCTAAATTTTGTTGCTAGATCCGCCACTGCTTCCCATTCAATAGTGCCGTCAGGCTGCCTCCAAATCAAAGCGCTGCCAGGCTGCTACCCCCCGGCTCCATCTTCCAAAAATCGCCGCCAGGCTGCCGCTCGCTACATCCGAGAAGAAACCACCAGGCTGCCGCTTCCATCAATCTGCAAACAACACACATACGCTGCCAAGCCAACAACCGCTCGCCGGAGAGACAAGCCAAGCCAAGGAGGCGTCCGCTGCTGCTGCAAGTGGCTGCGTTCCCGAAGGATCCCGTGAAGGTGAGAAGCCGCATGGCGCCTCTCTGATCTTCCTCCTCTCCTGCTTCCCAATCTCTTTCCGGCCGGCGTCAAGTTCATCAACATCTTCATCAACAACTCCGGCCCAAGGCCCCATGCCGGATTTGTCTTGCAAACCGGACAGGGAAGAGCATTGTTTTCAAGAACAAGGGCTATGATCGACATGCCAAGAAGATATTCCTTGCTGCACTCCACGCTTGGGTTCAAACCAACAAGAATCGCTCGCTGTCGGATGCACGGGAGATATCAGAAAGTTCATCCTCAGGCCAAAGTAGTAGCATCATCTGCACCGTATGTTTGGGTTCCAACCAGGAACCCGGCATGCTAGTTGTAGCACGTGTGTATCAAATTCAAAGAAATAATCATCCATGCATGTGATATCGCAAAGAGATATTTTTGATCGGTCTGTTTATTTGTATAGCCACTGCATGCTTTTCAGTTGGTTAGCTAAATATTGTGTTCGTGCATTCGTAGTCCGCCATGAAAAGAAAAAACCGATCATGTACAAGTACGCCCAAAAACTTGCATGCTGTGCTGCGGTTCATATTAAATCAAAGAAATTGCCATTTGTGCATCTAAAAGTCATGTCAAAAGATAACAACCCGCCGGAAGATGATTCTCGTTGCATACCACGCTCGGGTTCAGATCAACAAGAACCGCTTGCCGTCGGTTGCAGGGGAAACATGGTAATTCCATCTGCATGCCTAAGCGCTAACCTCATCAACACTGCATGCTCCGGTTCAATCCAACAGGAGCCCGGCGTGTTAGTTGTAAAGCATGTCTAGCAAATTCAAAGAAGTAGATATTCTGATCTATATTTAACCGTATAACCACTACATGATTTCAGTTGCTAACAAATCTGATTAATCAAAAATAGCCATATGCATGCATCGACGTCTTGCACATCGTTGGCTGGTTAGCATTTTCCTGCACAAATTAACTGGCCAGCATTCTCGTGTATACCTGTATACTAAATCAGCCATGTATTGCATATTCAGTCCATGTGCGTCGGTTAATATACTTCGGCACGATTAAATCACGATGCAATGTTACACCAAATCAACGTGGCGTTGACAGATTATTTAATGGTAAAATTATATAGCCATTTCTGTATCCCTGTCCTAGTCAAAAATAGGAAGCAGATAAGAAAACCGGCTAACTGCCAGTCTGCCATGCATATTCTTTAGCCGAGCGTATATGCTTAGTGCTAATTAATCAGGTTGCTTGCTTAAGTTTTAAATCGTTAGTTAAACTGTCAAACCAAGTACAATATGTTATATATTACGTCATGTTATAGCAGGCTATAAATTTGCTAGCATCCTCCTTGCCGATATGCAAACCCATGTCTGAATAAATGAAACAAACAACGGCGTATACGTTGGCCATCTACCAATACGCCATTTCGTGCACCTGTGGCGGACTATAAACACCAACCGACGTCATCAAACCCTTTCCCATATAGTGAAATGCAGTCATATTTCCTGCATAAATGAGATGCCTCAAATTAGCCTATGCCATGTATGTCATTATTCGGAGGCTAGTATAAAAGTTGACTGCCGGAGCTTGCATGCATCTAAGTTCATCCTGGAACCATATGTAAAATGAACAAGGTTGGTTTATCTATATCAAATCTTGGTCAAATCAAAATATCATGCCAAATTAAGTTAAGTCAAATCAAATGAGATAGGAAACTTCAGAGCAAATGATATGTCATGAGCATAGACAAGTGAATCGCATGGTAATCACTTCACCTTAGCCCAAAAGAAATATGGCCCCATGCACCAAATGCATCCATATATATACATATGCCGAACCCTGTTCAATCCAAAATTAGGCTATGCTATTTTAAAACCACGTGCATGCATGACACAATGCACCAAGTGAATGTTCACTAAACAAATAAATTAATCTCTCTCCATCGACATCCATATATGTCAAAAATACATGTAGCTAAATACATACTTGGCCAAATGAATAAAAGAAAACCATGCCATTCTACCAGGATTTAGCATCATGTCAAAGTCCAAAATAAATAACAAAATAATCATATAAAGTGTGCATGAGTCAAATATGTGCATACCATGGTCCCCAAAAAGGCTAGTCAAGCTAGCAACCCATCATATGAGGAGTATATGTTGACTCCTATCAAATGAAATGTCATTATTAAAGGAAATGACCATCATCATGTGCCAGACATATGCATGCATATATCTGCGACTACAAGGCTGAAGACTTTTGTTTTCTTTTGTAGTTTGTAATAGGAAGCCATATGATGTAATCTATTTTCATGTACTCATGCCGGAACTCTTAATCGGGGTGTTCTCTACGGAGATGTAATTAACATAATTTTTATGGAAATATAAGAATTATGGAAGTATGGACTCATAATACCTGTTCTTTTATTTTTGTCCCATTTAAATTTCATTTAAATCTAAATTTGTCTCTCAGAACGCGGAGGCGGGTCTTAGCCGCCCGTTTTCCCGTCATCGAGGCTTCGAATTGGTTATCATATTGTTTTATCCTTGGTGATTGGATTGACTAACCTTGACATTGTGGTATATCACCTCTACACTCTTGCATTACTTTCATATATCTTGTGCTAGTGTAGTTTGAGTAGACTTGCTTAGTTGCTAGAGTAATTAGCTTGTTCACCTAGTGGTAAAGTAGAGACTTAGCCCTTGTGTGTGAATTAGAGACTATAGCAACTAGAATTGTCAATAGGAGGCTTACCGACAAGTAGAGCTAGAGCAAACACATTTACGCTTTGTTATTTACTAACAAGTTGCTCTAGTGATTTTGTAGATTTTTTATTAGGCTATTCACCCCCCAGACCATTTTTCATGTGCGAGAGAAGCATCGGCACTAGGGTTGGGGGATCGAGCCACCCTTCCTACCACGGGGCACACCGATGGTGGCCCCCATCTCAGCCCCCCCCCCTAAAATTTTAGCCATAGGAGAAGGTTGTAACACCCTAGGTGTTAAGCATCTTGAAAGCATGAGCATTTGCATATCATGATCATCATTTCATGCATAAGCAAGTTGATAATAGCATTTACTTTGATTTGACTTCATTTCATGCTTGTTTGATCTAGCTACTATAGGACTCTTGCTATAATGATGTTTTGGACCTAGATTGTGCCTAGGTATATTTTTTGACATAATTTAGGACCATGTTTGAGCTTGTGTTTCAATTTAGAAAAAATTTTATAAAATAGCCCTAGAGTGTCAAACCTCTTTGACCCATTTTGAAACTCTTTTCAAAAGTGCTTGATAGAAGTGTTTCTAGCAAAAAGTTTCTATAGATGAAATGAAGTACTTTTGATGTAGAACAAATGACCTTTTATAAGTTTCTTGTGAAAAGGTTTGGAAAGGGTTCAAATAGTGCCCAACAGTTTGGGTCAAATTTGAGTCAAATTCAAACTCTGTTTTGACTAGTTTAGTTTGACCTTGCTGTTTTTAATTTTTAGTTTCAAATCTAGGCCGAATTAGAAAAAGTTCATATTGAGTGTTTTGTAGCTTATGAAATTCTCTACAAAGTTGATGTTTTGACTTTTTCCAAATTCTGCACGAATCTCGATGCACAGGCCAAAAACCAGGACTGATTCAGAAAACAGAGTAGGGGGAGGTATCGGCCAGCCGCCGGCCGACAGCGCCCGCGGGCGACGTGGCCGCGCCCGCCCGCCGCCGATGTACGGCTCGGACCCATGCGCCCGCGCCTTAAAACCAGCGCCCGCGCCGCACGAAAACCCTAGCCTCACTCCCACCCGCCGCCCGGCCGCTCCGTAGCGACGAAAAACGCGCCGCCGTCCGCCGGCGCCACCGCCCACCGTTCCGTCGCCGTCGTCGAGCCAAACCGCACAAATCGCAGCCCTAGCCTCGTCCCCATCGTGTGCTACGCGAAGCCATCGACGAATCGAGGTAAAAACCACGGTGAGCACCTCGTTTCCGTCCGCCCGGCGCCCGGCGGCCGCCATGGCGCCGTTGGGGCAAGCTGCCGCTTGAGCTCACGGATCGAGCTCGGGTCTTTCTTTTTCGTGTTTTAGCTCCGCCTAGATGTGCTTGAGCTTGTGGGCTAGCTGGATGAGTAGATCCGGTCGCCATTTCGCCGGGACACGCCGTCGCCGACGTGCTGCCCGTGGCGCCGCCCAGCGCCGCCAGCGCGTTCGTCTTCTCCCCGTCGTTGCTCCGTTAGGCCTCTAGCTTGCTTGCATGTCACCGCGGAGCCTAGGAGAGTCGAGAACGGCCACTGGTTCGCCGCCTTTCCGCGGAGAACGGCCGGTCCGCCGTCACCCACGCCGCCCTTGAGCCGCCGCGCGCCGCCGTCGCCCGTTTTGGTCGGTTTCGGCGCAAACCAAAGGGCACCATCGTGTTTGCCTCATCGCGTAGTGTCGATTAGAGTATTTGGTTGCATGTTTTGGTCATCGCCCGGCGAAATCCGCCGCCAATCCGCGCCCGCGCCTGCTTCTGTGTCGCTGACACGCGGGCCCCGCCGATTTTCTTTTTCCTTTTCTTTTTCTGTTTTTCTAGATTTGAATGAAATGCTTAGAAAATTCATAACTTGGTCATTTTGAGTCCATTTTGAGTGAAACAAATTTTGCCATGTTTGTTAGAGGATAGGCTACAGTATAAAAATATTAAATCCTATTTTCTGAGAACTTTTATATAGAGTTTTATTTAGGGCTAGAAATGCATGGAAATTGGAGAAAATCATATCTTTTAATTGGTACAAGATAAAAATATGCTTCCTGTGTGAAAAGTGCTTGTTTTTGTGAGTAGAGTCTAGGAAAAATATCATGCATGGTATGTTCTGTAGAAGAAATGTGATTTTCTATTTATGTGCTTTCTATCATGTGATCTTTAGAAATTCATAGAAAAATAAATATTAGGGTTTTGAGAGTGAAACTTGGTATGCTTGTGTTTGATAGGTTTTAGAAGCTTTTCATACTCAGAAATCTGTTGTCTGACACTTTTTATAGTACAAAGTATTTTCATGCATAGGTTTGGTGTAAACTTGTCATTTTTGTGTAGGACTGTATAAGCATGATCTTGTCATGAGATTTTTATGGTAGTTGTTATATTCTAGTAAGATGCTCTGGTAATTTTTGTAGAATTTTCTGAAGTGGTTATGTATTTATCATATTTGTGGTGCATGGAAAATAGGCTAGAAATATATGCTTATATGAAGGTGATGTGTATTAGTATTTTTATTATGTGTTCCTAGCATGATTATGATCTGTTAGTAAGCTTGGTTTGGTCAGCTTAGCAGTTTTGACATTTTCTTGTTCTAGCATTTCATTTTATACTCGAAGGGTGCAAGTGTAGTGTTTGCTAGGGCATGTCATTTTATGTGCTTTAGATTATCTTTTGACGTGTCCAGTAGGTTTATTTGATAGAAAATTACTTGATTTACTTGCTGGTTAAGTTTGAGATAATTTGCATGAGTAGTTTGGGAGTTATGGAGGTTGTATGTGATGTTTGGGTTGAAAACAGAGCCTCTGTTTTCCTTATTTTCGAGGCAAATAGGTTCAGATTCAGCTCTGGACAATGTGGAATGTTTTGTAGGAAATTTTGTTAGCTTTCCATAGAGTCCTAGTTCACTGAATTTGGAGTTGTAGAACTCCTTGTGTGACTGTTTTTAGTGACAGCATGTCAAGCTGCCATTTCCTGTCATTAGGGAGTTAGGGTGTTGCATGATGTAGGTTATTAGGGTTTCTTGTGTAGATTAAGTTATGTTTCTACGGAAGAGATATGCACTTATTAATAGCTTGCATCATGAAGCATCCATCCATCATACATATTTCACTTTACGCTAGTTGTTATTTATGTAATCATAATCATGTCTTTTCTCCATCATATGCATCATCTCGGGATCGGGGGAAGTTCGAGGAGCTGATCGAGGAGCCAGGGGAGCTGTTCCATCTGGGAGTGCAGTCAGGAGGAGTCACCGGAGAAGAAGGGTCGACCGACGAGCTGACTGAGTGTCCGGAGCACGTTCCAGCGACGTTCCTGCGAGGCAAGCCCCCCGAGCATTCTACCCTTTCCTAATTCTTTCAATTAATTTGACTTGAGTCTTTTTATATGTTTCCTGCATTAAGTTTAGGGAAATGGTTGAAACCGTTGATGCATTATGATCCTTCTTGAAAGTTGCCCTATCCTATATAGAGGTCTAGGTTAATGCTCGGTACCATGTTTGCGATGAGACGCGATTGCGGTCACTTGAGGATATGTTGTGAACAATCACATGGGTGATTGTCAAGCCGCTGGCGAGAACCCGATAAATTAAAACGTGCAAGATTGGGTGGATATTGTGGTCCTTTCACCTAATCAATTAAGGACTCATACTTTGTCGGGCCGTGGGTCGGAAGTTGAACGTGCACGAATTTAGTAGGCTCCCGGGGTCGTGAGCCACTAAGCTCGCAAGAATGTTAGGGGCCGGCCATGCTCGCTTTATCGCTCCTCCTTTGGTGATGGTAGATGGGGGATTTAATTGGGTGCAAGAAGATGCGCACGCGATGGCGTCGTCCTCGTTGTTTTTAAGCTCACTTGGTACCCGAGAAGGAGGGGGTAGCCGGCAAGACCGAGACTTTTACGTCCGTAACGTCTTGGGAGTAATCGGTCTGCCTTTGCAAAGTAGACTTGGTGTGTGTCGGGGTATTCGCCACCTGGTTTGCAATCGATTCGAATCGCCATCTCTCCCGGATAGTGAGAACCCTGGATGCTTCCACGGCAATGTAGTCTAATTACTACAATATATGTTATTATCATGCAAACATATAAGTTTGATCAAGTTACTTATCTTTGTTATTTATTCTCTTGAGCAATGATTAATCTTGACTATACGGGATCTATGTTATGTAATTAATTAAGAACCCTGTTAACTTGGAAAAATACAAGTAGTATGAGTAGGCTCGCTAAACAACTTTATTTGTGAAAATAATGTGAGTCGGCTAAACCCCGAGATAAAACCTAGCATGATCCTTGGAGTCTTTTATTTTATTTTGGGCCGGGTAAGTCTAGCCGAGTATTTTGTACTCGGGGGTTTAATTCCCGTTGTTGCGGTGAGCATGTTTACCATGGTTACTTGTAAGACTTGTCTGCATTTCTCGTTGATGAAGAGTAAGGCCGGGGCAAGGCAAATCTGTATCCCCGTCTCATGCTTTGCTACGAGGATGACTATCTACCGGCACTACTTTATATTTGTTTTTACGCTAAAAGACTATTTGGTTTTTGAAACTACTTGCTTCCATACAATGAACCTGAGTTTGTAATAAATTATACTTAAGCACTCGATGTTTAATATATCAAATTTGGTTTGAAATAC
Source organism: Hyparrhenia diplandra (assembly GCA_015847255.1). Classification (NCBI taxonomy): domain Eukaryota; kingdom Viridiplantae; phylum Streptophyta; class Magnoliopsida; order Poales; family Poaceae; genus Hyparrhenia; species Hyparrhenia diplandra. The sequence goes on along the minus strand of JADLZK010009439.1, from coordinate 87,665 downwards.
ACGCGGATTTTACTACCGAGCTCAACGATCCTGTTGTGTTGTTGATGAGTTTGAAATCACTTTCGAGATTTCCGGAATACCGGGTTTATATGGACTCAAGTGTAGATCTGCGATTGCTTCGGGTGATTGCGAATTATACTTGATTTCTTATAAATTGGTCGGCTCTGTCACAAAGGTTATGAGCGGCTTGAGGTTGAAGACGATTACATGAAGAGGAGGTTTAGGCCTTAGTTTTGCTAAAAACAGGGTTGGGGTGGGTGGGAGAGGAAAACGAAAGTGGACACATAATGGGCTAATGGTTCACAAGTTCTTCCATTTTATCGTGAGATTGCGACGATTAACACGATAACTAATCTATACCTACTATTAAAGAGAGAAAATTTACGCCACTTTTTTTTCACCATCGTTTTCTTTCACCTCTCCTTTCCTCCCTTCCGTATTTATACCGGACTCGGCTAAGAGATTGATTCGATTACGGTTTCATCCAACTAAGATTTGTATATTTAATCTCCCAACTCGACACCTATCTATATCTATACCTACCAAATAGGATTGGAACTCTTATCTAACATCGAAATTCTATTCTCAAAACTCTCGAATCAAACCGGATTGGAGATTACCCAATCTAGCTTCTTTTGTCCTATATATATGTGCTACTAGCACACAACGCCAAACGAAAAATATCGTAACCGGCAACCGATTCACCAAATTCAAGATGAATTCCATACTACGGTCGCAAATTCGGTGTGTATTTCGCCAACACCAATCGTTGTTTGGTCGTCGTCATGCATCGTCGGGGCTTCGGGCAGGCCAAATGACATGGATGTTGAGAAGGTCGTTAACAAATGCGGCGCAACGAGTTGTACTTGCTCCAAGTTAAGGACTTCTTTATATTAAGATAAGATAGTTATTACAAACCTCAAAGGTTAAGGGTTTCCTTTTTTCTTCAAAGGAAGCTAAACAATGTTTAGATCTAATGTGAATTGTGGTTTTAAAAGGTAATTATTTCCTACGATATAATACTCTAATGTGAATTGTGGATTTCAAAAAGTAATTATACCATAATATAATGTTAATTGTGGATTTCAAAAAGTAATTATATCATAATATAATGTTACCCGTTGCAACGCACGCGGGCATATTTCCTAGTGATAAAAAAATAAAGAAAACTATAGAAAGGGAGATGTTTGTAAGAAGAAAGCCAATGATCACTAGTAGAGAAGCTAGATGTAGTCTCGGTTCCCAACCCCTTTACTCTCGTTTGGGAACCGGGACTAAAGTTCCTAGCACTACTACATAACCGATTTTCCGTGGCGGACTTTTTGGATTTTCGGTGGCGGTTTTTTGGTCCGCCACCAATGGAAGGTCACGGAAAAATGATAGGATTTTTCGTGGCGGTTTTTGGTAACCGCCACCGTTAATAGAATAAAAAAAAATCGAATCTGAAACCCTAACGGGCCCGGCGGCCCGATCTCGGCCCCGGGGCCCGGATCCTGCGGCGGGCCCGTTAGGGTTTCCCGCCGCCGCCGCGAGATCCCACGCCGGATCCGCTTGCCACCGCCGCCCATGGCCCCGAGCCGCCACCGGGGGAGCTCCGCCGGAGGAGACGGATTGGTGGCGACCTCCCACGCCGCGGCGACGCTGGATCCGCCGCCGCGAGCTCCACGCCGCGTCCGCATGCCCGCCGCCGGAGGACGAATCCCGCGCTGCCGCCGCGCCGCCGAGGGACGCCGCCAGCGCCCAGTGCCGGGAGGCGCCTCCTCCTCGCCGACCGCTGCCCGCCGGCCACTTGCCGCGCCGCTGCCGCGCCGCAGCGCGCCGGCCCGGGCCGCTTCGCCGCTCCCGCTCGCGAATTCAAGGCTGCCGGGCCGCCGCCTTTCGCCCGATTCAGCGCCGTCGGCGCCCAAGCGCGGCTGCGCGCCAAAAGGGGGCCGCCGGCGGGAACCGTGGTGGGATCGATGTGGGTGGGCCGGTGCCATCGGGGAGACGAGGTGGGGTTGAGAGAGGGGAGGTGTCCGAGAGAGGGAGGGGGAGAGAGAGAGAGAGAGAGAGAGAGAGAGAGAGAGAGAGAGTGGGAGGTGGACTGAGTGAATGAGTGGTGGAAAACCCTAATTCCAAAGATATATACGCGAGCCATGATATCGGGCCGGCGTGGGCTTCATTTACCATGGCTGTTTTTATAAAAAAGTCCGCCACGGTTAATTGATTTTCCGTGGCGGTTATTAAAACCGTCCACATTAATAAAAAAATAACCGCCACGGTTAATCGAGATATTAACCGTGGCGGTTTTTAAAAGCCCGCCACGGAAAATCATTTCCAAACACTCCGTAAAAATCAATTATGTAGTAGTGTAGTCTTTAGTCTTGGGTCACACAACCAAAGTTCCTAGTCTTTAGTCTTGGATCACGCAACCGAGACTAAATGGAGGCCTCTCTATGGTGTGTGAGATCCAAACCACTCGGTGTAGATTACTTACCAACTCGGCTACACACCACCGTGACAAAATCCGGGGTGCTCTCCTTTTGAATTGATCCATAGAGGAGTCTTTTTAATCCCGGCAGGGAGACTTTTTAGTCCGGATTGCTAATACCAACCTTTAGTCCTTGTTGATAACACTAACCGAGACTAAATGATAATTTTTAGTCTCGGTTGGTATTACTTAACCGGGACAAATGGGTCTTAGGTGTCTATGCCGGCAATAATGCTCCTTTTAGTCACAGACTTAAACTCAACCAAGAGTAAATGTGTGAACCGAAAGTCGTTTCTCTGGCTAGTGAATGTGGTTTTGGCTTTACCTACTTTTTCTGAACCAGAAAATTTTACCTGCTGCAAAGGCAAAGTTAAACTCCAAGCTTTTGCCAATCTGAATGCTTGGAGCAGGAGCAGGGGTGGAAATGTTCTCTTCCATCCTGCCCACCATCATTATCACAGGAACAGCAAGCAGCAGCAGTCAAATTTGTACATTCGATCATTCCCACCGTCAGGTTAAACAAACTTCACTCAAGTCCATTGTTCAAATCTTTTTATTTTCAGAATATCTTGTTTGGAAATGGATTGAATTAATTCGCAACCGCATTATGCCATAGTGCTACTAAACATTATGTAAGCGTCACAGTCCATACATAAGTGACTACTGAGTCGCAAACCCCTCCTGCACATACAAATTACATGGTGTCACCAGTAGCTGCAACAGCACGTCATCATGCTAGACCGAGGCTGCTACTGGCTCCGGCGCGTCGGTTGGGCGGTGGGAAGCATGCACGTCTCCGGCGACGTGAAGAAAGGCGACGCGGACCATCGCCTGCTGCGGCGGCCGCTCGTCCATCTCATCGCTCTCTTCCTTGTGCGCGACCCGCCTCTCGTCGTCAAAGTCCGCGCGGCGGCGGAGCTTGGAAGAGGACGGCCGCGGAGGCATGACCATGAGGCACGGCGGCCGGAACTGTGGCGAGGCCGTCGTCGTCGTCCGCAGGCTCTCGGTCGTCGTCCTGGGCGGCATCGAGAGCAGCACCCCCGGGAGACGCGCGTGCGCCACTGCCACGGCGGCGAGGTGCGCCGCCGGCCGCCGCCGTCTTGCCATGGCCACGGATCGAGGGAGAGGCGCCGCCGCACCGGCAGGAGGGCCGCAAGACACCGACGACATCGTATGAAGAAGCGGAGAAGACAGGCGCATCATGTCCTAGACTCCTAGTAGTACGTTGTGAACTTACGAGTCTGGTGGATCAGCTCCGAGTCGGAGTATCTATAGCACTAGCAGAGCTGCAAATTTACGGCAAGGGATCGGGTGGAGGGGAAGTAATTGTGAGATGCTCAACGCCGCGCCTGGTGGATGCTCCGCACGCAACGGACAAGGACCAAGGATTATATTGAGTGATTAACAGTTACTATAGTCTCCCCTATTGGGCACAAAGTAGGTCCAAGAGTTACAACTTATAAATAATCAGCTCAGTCAGCTATGTATCACTTTGGATAAATGGTAAATTTCAGTGCTATAAAAAAAACAAAAAAAAAATACATGAAGCAGTCATATAGGCATACAAAGACATGTAAGACAAAATTTAGGGGAATAAAACGACAATTAACAGTTAGGTCCAGCATTTTTTTTTAAACTTGAGGTCCAAGAGTTACAACTATATATACAATGAGCTCGGTCAGCTTTGTACGTGTCATTCTTTTGCTCATGACTCATGAGCCAGTTGTTTCATGAAACAAAACCACCTTTTCTTTTTTTCTCGCCCTCCTCTCTCTTCTCCTTTGAGACTACCAACATATGACTCTGTATTTGCCCTAAGAATACTTAAATGACACATGCACCTATGAATTAAACCGAATTAAGGAGTTTCTCTTTATACCATTGTTTCTTTGTAACAAACTTTGTCAAGTTACACAATATATAGAAACAAGTATAGTGCCGTACATTTCAGTACAAATTGAAAAGTTACAGTATATTATATTCTAGGACAGAGCAAGTAGATGAGTATATACCCTAGGTGTGTATCAGCCACCTTCCAAAATTGCAATCGAATCAACGATAGCAAAATATACGACAACTCACCTTTAGAACAAGTCCGGCAGGCCTTTTATTTGGACAATCAAACTCATAGTTATTACGCTTGGACGAGAAATTAAATCAGCTAGACTATTAGTTCGACGACTCACTATCCAACCATTTAGAACCGGTTGACCATAGGTTCGATAGTGTTGGGCCGAATGAATTGAATCGTCCACAAATATTTTAAATCGATGCAATTTATAATAATATAAAATGGATAATTAGCAACATCTAGTTTATCCGTATACAAATAATCTAATATAAAACACATCTATATACATATAAATACGGAGCACTTATACAAATTAGTGTAAAAGAGACTTAAACAGCAATTCGAATATTTTCTTATCGCAAATCAATCTCAAATGCTGAAATAGAGTCTACCGCTACGAAGAACTTGTCAAGATAATTAAAATTGACATATCATTATCTATCTAATTTAAAAACAAAGTTAATTACAGGAGCGCGCACGTGTCAGGTTCAAGTCTGAAGCACCCACCAGCATCTAGGTGGGCCCCAACGCCAATTTTGTGGCACGCCTCCACAGCTCCACAGCTCAACGGTGCGAGAATGCAGCACATAGATAAATATTTGTAACTAACAATACCAGCTTAATATTACAAGGTACTGCCAAAGTTATAGCATAGTGGAAGGAATTGTAATGTTTGTCAAAATAGTCCTATCATATATATCCTTGTCATGCAGGGTAACCCGTAGCCAGTTTCACCACTTGTCGGTTTACGCCTGGAAAATGGGCATGAGTAGAAGATCTTGTTAAATGAATTATTATAACAATTGAATCAGTACAATTGGACATAAAGCACAAAAAGCATTACTCCATACCAACAAAGCAATAAACTGTTTTAGAATCACTACTAGTTTTGACCATTAAAATAAAACATTTTTGTAGATTTGCAACATGCCACTATACTCAGCATTGTTTCCTGCTCATTCCCATCGTTATGGGCACACATCGTCGAAATAAGTGCCTGTTAGTGGATATATTCAGAAAGAGGTATAAACTAATCTGCAAATATCTTAGTATCCTTTTCTCCAACAACATAAACAACACACAAACTCATCATCAGTCATTATGCAAACAGCTCTGCATATCTGAAGGTCAAATACCTAAAGCTAAAATCCCACAAGTATCAATAAATCACGACAAATAAATAAAGCGCGCAAATAGCATGTGAATTGCAACGCACAGCAACAAAAGAAAAGCCATACTAGACCAGGGAAAAGGAACAGTTCCTCTATTGTTACATTGTAAGCTTGGAATTCAGAATTTAAACTTTCTTTTACCAAACTTGGTATAGGAAACAAGGTATGAAGCACTACCTCGTTATGGTTGAACTTGCCCTTCATGTTCATCCTATTCCCCTCAATTCATAATCCTCCACTTTGAATAATATTCCCCTGCTCCTGTAAGCACATGACTTAAAAAATTAACAGCTATAGGCCCAAAGTACAAGACTAATGGTAGTGAGACCCAAACGCACAATACTGATGGTAGCGGAAAAGTGTGTAGAAAGGAAATGAAGCACACATACCATGGAAAGGTAATGCAGCAGCTGAAGATGTACAGGACGAGGGGACTAGCTCCTGCTCCATGGCCAACCAGGCTGCAATCATCGACTGCTGTTGACAAGCTGTCACTATCAAGGTGGTATTGCACAATCCTGCTGCCAGTGAAGTAGACAACATTGTCACCCTTGAACGTATGCAGTATCTTGGAGGAAACACTTATGTTCCTGTCTTCGATGAACAAGGTATTGCCTCCGAGGCTTTTTATTGGGACAAACCTTTGCAGCATAAGGTCTGCTAGTTTGTAAACGAAGATTTGCGTCCGAGGCATTTCAAAGTGGTTACCAACCACCAGGATATCTGAACCACACTCTACCAGGCCTAAAGGATTGGGGAGCTTGTCTTTAGGGACTGTGGCGATCAGCTCTGGCGGTGGCAGCGCCCGACCTCCGCCCGCCCCATCCTGCTGCACGGGTGGGTCCATCTGGAGAACCTGGTGTACATTTTCTCTATGGGGAGTGTGCAACAAGTACAGCTTGCCTTGGAACGACAATGGAAACTGCATTTCGTGTTCCCAGCTCGACAGAGTCCATTGCTGGTCCAGGGGTGTAGCAAAGGCCGCACGGCGTACCTCAGGAAGTCCAAGCATGACGGTCATGGTTCCGGCGGCGTCGAAGGAAAGGGAAGCGGAGACGACTCTTGCAAGCTTCCTGATCCTGTACTGAGGAGGATAGTCGTGGAGCTGCGGGCCCAGATGCGGGAGGATCGTCCCTAGGGTTGGAAGGTCGGCGAAGTCGCCGGTTAAAGGGTTGAGGAGGCGGACGGCGCCGCCGTGGTCCGGGTCCGGGTCCCGCACCAGCAGGAGGAGGCCGTCGATCGAGTCGACGGCCCAGTAGCTGTCGCCGAGGAGAGGGACCCGGGCGCTGACCAGGGCACCGGTGTCGAGGTGGAGGAACCGGACGCACCCACGCAGGGCTGGGTGGCCGGGGTAGATGCGGTGGCCCTCGGGAAACATCATCCAGCGCCGCGGGTGGAATCGCCGGTCGGCCACGCCGCGGCCGCGCGGGGAGTCGGCGCCGGAACGCCAGCTGGTGCAGACGGCCCGCAAGCGGACGTAGTCCAGCAGGTCGCCGCAGGCCAGCACGCGCCACGCCACCGCGCGGATCAGATCTTCGGGCAGCGACGCCCAGTAGCGAGGCCCGATGTCCCAGGTGCGGCGGCGGCGCTTCCGCGTGCTGGTGGCTCCCGTCGCCGCCGGAAGTGATGACATCTTGCTTGAGTCCGTCGATCCGATGCGATCCTGCCACGGTGTGATCGCGGAGCGGACCCAATCCACCAGCACGGCAATCAGGACAGGAAGAGAATAACTCAGGATTGAAATTCTCCCTTACGCGACTTGAATCCAGAATCAAACCTCAAAGCATGGTAACCGATCGATCGGCCGGCACCGCGGTGCCAAGTAGTAACGGCAGAATTTGGGGAAGGAAGGAAGCTGAGTCGGGAGAAGCGGAGTCGGAAACCGGACTGCAGGGATTGGGAGACGAGAGGACAGTGAGAAAGGTGAAGTGCTTGCGTGGGCTGGGTTGTGCAATGTCTGACTGGGCCTGAAGAAAAAAGAACTCCAATGGGCCTATTTTTTGCTCCTGGGAAGTGGGAAATTTTGCTTTAGAAAACCGGGAAGTGGGAAATCAAAATCATCACAGCTTTCTAAACTCCAATTTGTAGACTGGCTAACGATAGCCTGTCAGGATCAATACCAAAAGAGTTCTTTTCAAAAAAAAAAAAAAACAAAAGAGTTTGCAAACTTAACTTCCATGAAGCATCCAAAAGTAATGTCTGGTCCGTGATTGACAGATTTTCCTAAATATCATGATAGAATTTACATTATCTGGAAGGGACATGAGCTATTTTTTATTTTTTTTTTTTCAAGCAATTCACTGTCCCTATGTATCCCTGGAGACTTAACCAATCTCCAAGGCCTTGGGTTCCTGAAATTGACAAATAATTATCTTTTGTGTCCTGAAAACATTCGCAGATTGACTATTTGAAATATCTTTCCCTTGACCTCTCGCAAAATGAGCTTTCAGGAGCCATTCCGCCAGATAAGAGTAATTTTTTATCCCTTGTGAAATGTTGAACCTCTCCAGCAATAATTTATCAGGCAAGATACCTAATGGAACCAACTTCAGATACTCACCGACTCGTCTATTTACAGTAAAATTTCTCGACTCTGTGGATATCCTGTGGACACTCCATACACAAATGCTTCACTTCCATCTGAGGATCAATGGATGTACTATTCTGTGATTGCTGGAGTTGTATATGTATGTTGGGTAAAGTGGCGTGCTATTTTTCGCTGTGAACTTCAGGTCTTCACTTTGCTTTCATCGTTGATGGCATGTCGTCGTGCAAATGGTGCAGCACATTCATCAATTTCTCTATACACCACGGGAGACTTGTATGAGTGCGCTATGTTCTCACTTTTCAGCTCTCCAAGGTACGGTCCACCATTGATTCGAGTGATTTGCTACCTTTGTCTAAGTATTTTTTTTAAGACTCAATTTTAAGTGTGTTGTGAATCTTGCTGATCAGTTATGTACTCGGTGCGTGTCTTTGGCAAATCTTTGTGTCAGCATCAGGCGAACAAACCACTAACCAGTGCCAAATTGCTCGGGCATGCACAGTGCACTTCTTCTTGACTCGAAGTCTTGCCGGCCATTCCACTGACAGTCCTAATTTCCATATTATCCATGCGCAATGTGAATGTGCTCCAGATTCAATGACAGCGAGTCCATGGGATCAGAGACCAGACACATGTCTTACTCTGGTTCGTTCACAATCTATCACTATTATAGGATTGTGAACGATCCATGATGCCTCTCCACTGTTGGATCCACCTAACATCATTAGCTCTGGTTAGAGCATCTCCAAGGGTTTCCAAAACATACTCCCAATCAAGATTTTTTTTGGCAAAATTGAAAAAATTGCTCTTCAACAACTCCCTATCTCAACACTCGGTCTTCGCAATAGTGAAGCAAAATAGTTTCTGATGCATTATAGTTTCTATCTTTTTAGAAGCTAGATTTAGGAAGGTATATATCGAAGGAACCCAAAAAATATACTCCCAATTTTGTTTAGCCACTTGGAAAATTCATTTATGTACAATTAGAGATGCTCTTATACTATGGTATGGCCCAAAACTTTGTTTTTGAGGTTCCCTGGACTGTTTTGATCGAGTTTGTAATACTGAAACAACGATGTGTACTGGTCGATACAGAAGCTAGGATATTAATGTATTTCCTTTGAAAAAAAAAAAGATTGGACAGAAGAGGTCCTCTACTTGCCACTTGTAGTCCACACAACTATTGAGATGTAGAAAATAATTAGAACGGCTTGACTTGCCCTTAGGCTGCCGATATGTTTATTATATATAGTCAGTATGATAATGTCCTAGTCTTGGTAAGAGCATCTCCAAGAGTTTTCAAAACTCACTCCTAATCTATTTTTTTTTTTTTTAAATTGGAAAATAAACTATTTTGCTAGATTATGTTTAGGAAGTAGAGGTTTTGGATCAGGTTTAAGTCAACTTAGAATAATATACTCCCTCTGTTTTTAAATTATGATTTTTTTTACTTTTCTTGATAAATTGAGTTTGTTGTTTAAATTCATAACAAAAATCATGTACTCCTTCCATCCCAAATGTAAGTTATTTCAAGAATCTTGGAGAGTCAAAACTTCTCGGGTTTGTCCAAATTTATATGACAAGATAATAACATTCATGATGCTAACTAAGTATTATTAGATTCTTCATCAATTATATTTTCATAATATACCTATTTGATGTCATAAATATTTGTAGTTTTCTCTATAATTTTGGTCAAACGTAAGATTCTTTGACTCTCCAAGATTTTTAAAATGAGTTAAAATTTTAAATGGAGGAAGTATCTAAAAAAGCCAAAATATCCCACAATTTGAAATCAAGGGAGCAGGAGAAGTTAGAATATGCTCCCCTTCCCCTTAGACATGTTGGTTCTCTATGAAATCTAATCAATTTGGTGTGTTTGTCACAAGAAATAGTTGGTTTGATTTTGATGCGATGATTTTAAAGATTTGATTCTCCAGCAATTTGTTCTAGTTGTGGAAAATTGTAAACTTTTTTTTTTTTTGGGGTGGGTGGGTGTTATGTTAGCCGATCTTTTTAGTCTCTACTAGATCTAATTCTTTCGGCAAGTGGATTTTGATGTCATCAAAGTCTTGCATGACTATGGTGTTTGTAAATGTAAGTTATTTCAAGAATCTTGGAGAGTCAAAACTTCTCGGGTTTGTCCAAATTTATATGACAAGATAATAACATTCATGATGCTAACTAAGTATTATTAGATTCTTCATCAATTATATTTTCATAATATACCTATTTGATGTCATAAATATTTGTAGTTTTCTCTATAATTTTGGTCAAACGTAAGATTCTTTGACTCTCCAAGATTTTTGAAATGAGTTACAATTTTAAATGGAGGAAGTATCTAAAAAGCCAAAATATCCCACAATTTGAAATCAAGGGAGCAGGAGAAGTTAGAATATGCTCTCCTTCCCCTCAGACATGTTGGTTCTCTCTCACGAAATCTAATCAATTTGGTGTGTTTATCACGAGAAATAGTCGGTTTGATTTCAATGCGATGATTTTAAAGATTTGATTCTCCAGCAATTTGTTCTAGTTGTGGAAAGTTGTAAAAAAAAAAAAAAAAAAAAAAAAAAAAAAGGGTGGGTGGGTGTTATGTTAGCCGATTTTTTTAGTCTCTACTAGATCTGATTTCTTTCGGCAAGTGGATTTTGGTGTCATCAAAGTCTTGCATGACTATGGTGTTTGTAGATGTCATTTTTATCTTAGTGTAGTCTGATTGAGATTTTCAGTTTCTGGTAGATGAGGAATAATCAAAAAAAGAAGACAACTACTTCCTCTGCTCCAAATTATAAGACGTTTGACATTTTTTACACCAAGTTTAATCACTGTCTTATTCAAAAATTTGGGTAAAATATCGCTTCTTTTGTCATGGCTTGCTTTATTAATAAAAGTTGTTTAAGAATGACTTAAATTTGACTATGATTGTACATATTTTGAATAAGACAGGTGGTCACATTTAAGGTCAAAAAAAGTTTAATGACTTATAATTTGGGCTAAAGCACACAGAGACAAAGAATAGGGTAGCCGATGGTGACAAATGGACACGACAGGAACTCTGTGAACCACTCGTGGGAGACCACAGTGAGTCTCTTCAAGCTCATTGAGTCCTCGATACATTAAAAAAAAAAAAAGTTGAGGATAAGTATGGTCTTAGAGAGAAAGAGAGAGATATAGGTTACATCAGATAGAACGATTAAGTAACTACTCATTCATATAGGAATAAAGACGTCATTTTGGACAAGGTTTGAAACATCGTGAATATAGACCCTGAATAACTTTTAAGCCGTTGAGTTCTCTTGAGCAAAGAATTAACTACGAGACAACTATTTTACTATGATATGATTTAATGGTACCGTATAATTTTATAGATCCTGAATACCTTATCTTTTTTTTTCTCCTTCCTCTCTCTTCTCCTTCGAGTCTACCAATATATGACAATGTATTTGGCCTAAGAATACTCAAATGACACATGCACCCATGAATTAAACTGAATTAAGGAGTTTCTCATTATACCATTGTTTCTTTTCTAATAAACTCTGCCAAGTTATTACACAATATATAGAAACCAAGTATAGTGCCCTACATTTTAGAACAAATTTTAATAGTTTTAGTGCATTATATTTTGGATAGAGCGAGTAGATGTACATATACCCTATGTCTAGGTGTGTATCATCAACGTTCCAAAGTTGCAATCTAATCAAAATACGACAACCCACCTTTAGAACAAGTCCAGCAGGTTTTTTATTTGGACAATGAAACCCATTTTAAAAGTTCGAGCCAGAAACTGGCTTGACAAAAAGGCTTATACTTGATTCCATAGTTATTCCGCTTGAACGGAAATTGAACCAACTATAGACCATTAGTTCAACGACTCACTGGTCCAACCATTCAGAACCGGTTGACCGTAGGTTCCATAGTGTTGGGCCAAATGAATTGAATCGCCCACAAACATTTTAAATCGATGCAATTTATAATGACATAAAATGGATAATTAGCAACATCTAGTTGATCACACATACAAATAATCTGATATAAATAAAACACATCTATATACAAACTAGTATCGCACCCGCGCGCTAAGCTACGAGATAACTACATTTTTATATAAATCCACATAGATCGTATGATTAACTTAACAATCCTGTAAAATTAAATAATGTCATTAAAGTGACATTTAATCCAGACACACAAATTTTGCGAAATTATCATAACCACGAAGATTATTGTGTCGCATGCTCATAAACTATATATGTTGTATAGACTTTTCCGTGATTCGCCTAATATATTGTTTTATATCGGCTAGAAGATATCTTTGTTTTTCATTTATTTCGCAGCAAGTAAATCTACTAATAAGTTCCGATGCATATTTGTACCATCCTATACACATGAGATTGTATACAAATATTAGTGCATGTTATATGGACAATGTTGTGTGTCTTGAAAACCCCACAAAACATTAAAATAAAGTATGTTATCCTCACCATATAAATATTTCTGGCTTTAGAATATGTACCGTAGAATAAGTAATCCATATGAATTTGACTTTGTTTTTTTTTTTAAATAGGTAGCATGCCCGTGCATAGCCACGGGATAACAAAATTTTATACTAAAAACAAACAGATCACACGATAAGATAATAATAATACTATGAAATTAAATATTGATGTTAAAGTGATATTGGTTTGTTGTTTTCTCACTTTAGAATGCAAAGATAACTGTGTGTTGTTAGCACCAGCAACTTCACGATAGAACGTGCAATTTGCATGCCGAAGCAAATGCAAGATATGGAATCCTTTGGACTCCATCTCTAAAACCTCCTGGCACCAACACATCATCTGCACCCGGAGGTGCAAAAACTAATTCAGATTTCTATATAGTGGATTAGTGGCATGTCAAAAGAGGGCATTCTATGCTGTCCGGCTCTAGGCTTTTTTCATAGGCATGGAAATGCAACGGTATCCCAATCAGTCAGTTGATTCTCTAATATATAGAAAGAAGAATTGATACTGTCTGAACCAAATAAAATGTGAAATTGTACCATGGCTCTAGAACATGATATTAGTTTTAGTGGCATAAGCTTAGATAATGGTATTGAAAAAAACTAACAAGATGTTCAAATACATTGTTGAGCAGAGATGACATTGCCATTGGTGTCCTTCAGAACCGAAATGTCCTCCTTGGAGACAGCATTGCCTTTGGCCCGTGTCATGTCGGCCCTGCACACTTGCATTGTCTACATGACGATGCACAAGCGTGCCAATATACCAATCGTAATAGAAAAGATATCTCTTCTTGTAATCAATTGGTTATCATCATGTGGAGTTTCTAAATTTGGCCGTACCAAACATCGTCGTTGCTGTCATTTCCCTCAATCACAAACACCATTTCATTTTTTACAGTGCACTGCTGCGTTCAGTTATTCAACGCCTTGAGTTCATTCGTATGAGTGTTTCCATTCTATGAAAAAAGAGGAGGATGTTGAGTGTGTTACCTTTTGGTATGGGCACTGGATGACATAATCACAGATTGTCTTAATCAGCCATATATTTTTGAAGGAGGTTGTATTGTCGAATCCCGAGCCAATAGCATCATGCCAACATGCACAAATTCATTCAGTGAGACATCTCCACTAAATCCCTTTTACGCATTGAAATATAACCAAATTTAAGACGTCACAGTGATAACATGAAGCTTAACCAACTAATGTGACATGTTATAACTAAATATAAAAGGCAGGGAAAAAATAAACCAAGCCTAAATAAAAAGCTAGAATCCAATGAGCTTATCTACTATGGCAGTATAGCAGACAGATACAGACAAAAAGGAAATAGGAGTTCCTCACCTCTGGAGGAATAAGAGGACACTTTCCATCCCTTTTGTTTGTGTCTGGGTTATCGCTCAACCATGCCGACGAGTCTTCCCTCTCTAGTTGCTTTCACAAGCATTGTCCAATTCAGTGCTCTCCCCACAGCCCACCATCATATGTGCAACATGAAAAGGATACCATATTCTCAAGCATATAACGTATTAGTAGGATGGGAAAAAAGGTCAATCGTGAATGCATAAGAGAGACTTGAAGCCTCTTCCAAGCAAAGATTCAATGAGACATACTTTCCAGCAGTCAACAAACCCTTTTATTTTAATTCGAACAACCAAGTCAATGCAGCAGAAATCACAATAATCAACATCTCATTCTTGCCCATTTGTTACCTTGTTGCAACATGGCCATCCAATGATTCATCACATTCATGTCTGTGAATACACCTAAATAAATTTCAAAAACACAAAAATCAAATTCTTGGGAATGGTTTTTGGGATTCGAGTGACAAAACAATCAGCGGAGTAACAGAATGATCTGGTTAAAATTGAAGGTTACAGGTGGCTACGAAATATCCTTACCTCACTGCATTCCCTCATTTTCAAATTTAATCAAATATTCTTTTCCTTCTCTGTCTGCGTCGTATTGTTTAAAGAATAAACAAAGATCAGTCCCATAGACAATTCGTACGCAGAAATAACCTTGTTGCTGTTACAGGAACACCAATGCAATAGACGGCGTGCTGGAGGTGTAGAGATCTGATGTCGACCTCACCCTTGTCCATTGGGAGTTCTATGCAATGCTGTAAGAACACTATGTGAAAAAAACATGCCTTTAACAATGTACTATAAAAAGGATACCATTCCAAAAACATATATCCTACTTTCCTACACAAGCAGAATTTTACATGTAAGAAATTAAATGGTCCATATACTTACTCCTGGACAAGTAGAATTTAGTAATAATTTTTGTTTTGGTTTCAAACAAAATTTATACAACCATAGATTAAAATATCTATGTTCTATATATGAAGGGAACAAAACTTGTAATCAGACACTAAAAAGCTCAATTGAGTGGTAAAATTTTACTTCAAGCTCACAATTTAAAAATGGATCCTGACCAGAGTAAAAAAACATGTAAATCAGTTTTCATGTAATTAACTGAGTTGCATACCTATTGCGATGACTGATCACCGAAAATGCCAAAATATATATTCACATGAACCACATCATTTTTGGAATCCATAAGCAGAGTTGTGGGAGGTTGAAACTTAGATCTACCAGTTATTTTCCATATTGCACTGATTTAGATTCATAATCATATAAGAAAAGCAGAGAGATATGAATAAATGGTATATAATATAGCTTTTGGAAGCACAAACTCATCTACTCTGCACCAGTGTAGAAGGTGGCTGCATAAATTCCAAACACCAAGAAGAAACCCCAAAGCCAATTTCGTTTGTTTCTCCTGTCCGGATCCATTTAAAAACGATGCCTGTCCATATATGCTGCTCACTATATCATTTTCTATTTGACTTGCTAGAATCACATTTAGACATACTACTGATGACACTTAAAGGTTGTAGATAGAAATTCCAATGATTTCTGAAATCCAAATACTCATAATTTAAGGCTTGCATTGCATACATGCGTTGAGTATGAATTTTCCAATAATCGGTGTCGTACGTGATTGTAAATCAGCAAATATTGTGTGCTACACCTAGCGTTTGGTCAATCGAGAAGAGATGGCATACCTTCTTGTAAATCAAAATCCGTATACAGGAAGGGACAAGAGATGGCATACCTCGTCAGCAAACAAGGGCCAACCAAGACATGGCCATGGCCATGGCCATGGCCATGACCCAAGAGACCTAGAGGTCCTAGAGTGAGACGGTTTGGGCGGAGTCGGTGAGCGCGATCTGCTTGGGCGCCGGGTGCTGCACCACAGGACACCGCATTGAAGGCCCGGATCGCGGGACGTGGGGCGCCGGTTGCATGGCAGGATGCCGCGGCGAAGGTCTGGAGTGCGGGACGCCAGTGGCGGTGGCCAGGTGCTGGTGAAGATCAGGGACCAAGGAAGGCGCACGATTGGGGAAGAGATCGCTGGGGAGCTGACTGGCGGCAGGACGTCTTCCTTTTTTTACCGAGAGTTTCCTTATCTGCCGGAGGATCCTTCGTGAGTCTGTGACGCAAGGCCGAGAGACCCGCAGCTTTCCTTCCTTGACACGGGATCGCACGGATCGGTGCTAACGCGATTACTGCATGGCGTTGTTTCCTTCTCGGCTCTTCCCGGTCCCACGTGGCGGCGTAAATTTTGACGGAGGCAGCCGGTGTCGCACGAGCGGTGAAACCACGTACGAAGGTTTTACCACACCAAATCAAAGTCTTACTTTCATCGACGTCATTTAAGGTTTTACCTCACCAAATCAAAGTCTTACTTTCAGGCACAGGTGGAAGGGTGCAAATTAAATTAAAGAAAAAGAAAGGATTCCTGATGTAAACATAAAGAGAAAAATAACATATAAACATGGAGGTGGAAGGGTGCGAAAGTAAATATATAATACAGATAGACTCTAGACGTAAAAGTAAAAACTTCCTCGACCGTATGGCCTTCGTGCGATATAATTTTAGGAAAGAAGAAATCACGCTCTCAAATAGATTTATTTTTTTGTACTTGCATCTGCCTCTCAACGAAACAGGTTCCACGACGCTCTCAAATCCCTCTGCATGCGTTCGATAACAAAGGAAAGAAAAAACCTCGGAATCTCCTTTGCATGCGTTCGATAACAAAGGAAAGAAACTCGGTAAACTCGGTAAAAAAAAAAGGAAAGAAGTACATGCCATAGTCTCACCCGCTCCCCACGTTGGTTCCCTTCCCTCCGCGATATCCTCTCCCTCGTCCGCTCGCTTCTCCGCCCTCGCTATTGTCACGCACCCCGTCCGCCCTTGCCTGCGCTACCGCCGCAGCACCGTGATTTTGAGTCTCATGCTTCTCTGAATATTTTTTTAGAGCACTCAGCCATGGCAAATTCAACGCCGCCACTAGCTCGCTGCGGCGCAGCGAGGACACCAAGGCACCCCAGATCCCCACGCGGCGGTGTGGCGAGGCCACCAGCGGCTACCTGCTCTTCACACGTCGGCACGCGAGGCGGTGCTCTCCTGCTCCAAGGCCACCAACCCACTCCACACGACGGCGCGGCAAGGCAACCATCGGATCCCAGTGCAGCGCCCAGTCCGTCGCAGCCACCATCGCCGCACCGCGTTCGTTCCGCTGGTGCTGGCCCTGCTGGGTACTGGATCGCTGTCCACACGCCGCCACCACGAGCGCCCGGATCCCCGACCTGCACCGCTGCCTCGACAATGCCGGGAGGCCTTGTCGACTTGCGTCGTGCTGCCTCCACGCCGCCGGAGTTGCCGCCATCGCTGCAGTTACCCACGACACCCCTCTACTTAGTCATCAACCCCAGCGTCAAGGCCGACCTTGCGCGCCTTGGCCGACGTGAGGACGCCGCCCATGTACAAGGTGGAGAAGGACGTTCACTTCTTCCTGGACCAGGCGGCCGCCTATTGTGTAGTTGAACTATTGTTGCTGTCTTGATCACCACCCACCCCGTGCATCCATGAGTACAAGCTTGCCTAATAGGCGTGTTGGATTGTACATGTATCTGCTGAGAAAGGATGGATTGTATCTGCTGCCCACTCAACGCACGGGATGCAGGTAAGCCGGCTGATTGATGAAATGCCCCTTAAAAAGTCAGTCTAAGCAGTTCTGCATTTGTTGTTGCTTTGCTGCTCACCGGTTCAAAGTTGTTTGCAGGATGATGTTCAAAAGAGGGCTCGTGAGCAATTCAGGAGTTCTTTTTCCTCCCTGTGCTATACTGACATACTGCTATATACTTCAGTAATTTTTTTTTTCTTTGTTCACGCTGAGGCCTATAAAGCTCAAGTATCCTTCTATTGCCGGAGTTAAATGGCTGTTGGGCAATTGCTATTTAGAGTTTGCGAACAGTTACCTTTTATGATACAATGCTATTAATTGTGATTTTGGTTGTAGAGAGATTTTGAATTTAAATTTGGTTTGGGATTATGATCTGTGTTCAGATATATGCACACGACAATAGATGTTGAAATCGAGTTTGTCTTTTAAACTAATTAAGTCACTGAAAAAATCTATTGGCACTTTTGGCAGTTAAATTGCTTCTGTTATGGTTGCCAATATTACAATTTTAGATAGCACTTTGTATGCTGTATCACTGCAACTACAGTAGGTGTCTCCCCTGTTTTTCACCATCTTCTTTGATCCTGTTCTGCAGTGTGACCTTAACCCCATACACAGGATCAATAGCTACGTAGCTCTTGGCGTGTGAATCTGAGAAGTCAGGAAAGGAATACAAACAATAGTAGGTGAATGCTTCTTGGTAGGTTGTAATTTTGAATGGTATGTAATAACTTCCTCCGAGTGATTGGATGGGCCTAAAACCATGTTTTTGTTTTGGACAGAAATACCAAATTCTGTATGTTGTTTCCCACCATCTATATATCATGAGCAATAATGTATCGTTTTCCTGATTGCCATCTGATTCTCCCGTTGATCGACCAAACTTTGTGCCACCCTTTGTGTTCTTTTAGAGATCTTGGCCTCCAAAATACTTCCCTGGTGGAGGATTTATTAACCCAAGTTTTTCCATGGCATGTTTTGTTGAGAAAATAAATTGACAGTCTCATATGGCAATATGTCATCAAATTCTACGTATACCCGTAGCAATGCATGGGTATTATAATTGAAGAAATTTACTCAAATCAAGCAGACATTGGTTGTTCAACATTGTTATTTTCCATCCTCGCTTCTCTCCCGGTTGGTTTGGAGTAGCTCTTGTCTTTCTATCAGAAAGAAATTTCAGTAGGTTTCCTTTCCTGAACATACTGCTAATAGAGTTTGTAACTTTAATTTAATTGTAGATCTAAATAACAATGTTGCACCTGGTTCATGATTTTTTCCGTAAAATCTAAATCACTAAAAACATAGAAAATATTAAAAACACTTCATGATCTTTATCACTTATACTATGTGTTGATATGACTATTAAATTTCACGAACTTGGTTTTTGATTAAATGTCACTTTAATGTTCTTTTTTTTAATTTCACATTATTCTCATCCTGTCGTCGCGACCCATGTATTTTTTAGTACAAAAGTTTAGTTATCCCAAGAAAGAACGCTGGCATGATACTAGTA
Organism: Hyparrhenia diplandra; assembly: GCA_015847255.1. Classification (NCBI taxonomy): domain Eukaryota; kingdom Viridiplantae; phylum Streptophyta; class Magnoliopsida; order Poales; family Poaceae; genus Hyparrhenia; species Hyparrhenia diplandra. The sequence goes on along the minus strand of JADLZK010009439.1, from coordinate 68,356 downwards.
GATATAGATGTATAGAGATATGGAGCACTTATACAAATTAGTGTCAAAGAGACTTAAATAGCAATTCAAATATTTACTGTCGCAGAGCAAAAATCTCAAATGCTGACATAGAGTGTACCGCTACCAAGAACTTGTCAAGAAAATTAAAATTAAAATTGACGTATTATTTATATCTAATTTTAAAACAAAGTTAATTAGAGCGCGCACGTTGCCAGGTTAAAGTCTGAGGGCGTGTTTGTTGCTGAGCACCGCCTGGCCCGAGCTCCCCGGCTGCAGGCTCCGTGTTTGATGCATTTGGCCCATGCATTAGAGTTCGTGCGCCGCGAAACTTAAAGCACGTTGGGCCGGGCTCCGGCGGCGGCTACCCCCCCACCGTTTTGAGCCACGCCCGACAGAGCAAGGCGGAGCCGGGATTAGCGATGTCGGTCACCTCTCACCAGCCTCTCACCGTCTTCCTCCCTCAGCCTCACCTTCTCCTTCCTCCTCCGCGTGACCAGGCACTTCGGATCTCGGCGCCGCCGGCGTCAACCACCCCGTGGGCCTTGCCCAAGACGCCGGGCGCGGTGTCGTATGGGTAGGCGCGAGGGCTCCACGGCGGCGGTGCGGCGCGGTCGGCCGGAGACGGGGCGGCGCTCACCTCAATTTCCTCTTCATGGGCGTCGTGTCGGGGCTCGCGCGCATCATCGAGCCCAGCAAGAGCGGAGGAGGAGGCAAGGGAGAGCTGCTGTCCGATTCCCGTGGGCGCCAGCGCCTTGACGTCGTGGCAACCCCCACGCCGTCGGGCCGAATCCCACACCGCCCCCGCCGCACCTCACGACGCCGATGGCCCCGTGCCGCTCGTCACACTCCGCGCCTTCCGCGCCACGCAGGCGTTGATGGGCTCGCATGCTCGCCGTGGGCAGCGCAGGGCGCCTGCAATGCAACACCCGGACTTCCACACACCTCACTCGCGGCGTCGCTGGACGCCCCTTGCCCTCCCCTCGAGCTCCAATGACGTGCCTCCGCGGTCGCGGCTCGCGGCCGCGATAGTCGCCGCCCGCCCGCAAGACAACAGCAGCGCGGAGTTGTAGCCCGACCAGAGGACCGACGATCCGCTCGGGCGGCGTCCATGGCTGTCTTGTGGAGTGCGACTCTTAGGTGTTCGATGAAATGCCAACAAGAGAAAGCTGGAGGTAAAGCCCCCATACGAGGTGACCATATTCGTCTATGCCTTCCACCAAACATAATCTATGTTCGGCCTGGTTCATTTGGTACAAGAAACCAAACAAGTGGCCTTGCATCATTTGGGACAGGCTCTGGCTGGTTTAAGCCTGGTTGGCGGGCCTAGCTGGCGAGATGCAGTGTTCCAAACACGCCTGAAGCGCCCGGTACGGCGGTACCAGCATCTAGGTGGGCCCCGACGCCATTTTGTGGGCTTCTGGCACGCCTCCACTGTCCCGCGGGTCCTCCCGCCAGCCTCGAGAGAACCGCGCGCCGCGCCCTCCCTTTCCCCCAAAACCTCCGCGCGCTCGCGACCGGGAGCGTCAGGCGAGGCGAGGCGAGTCTTCCACCGCACACCGCCGCCGCTTCCCCCTTCCCCCCCCTTCCCTTCCCGTCTCGTCTCCTCTCCATCCCTCCCGCCTTCCCCGCATCCGGTGGTAGGCGGTGGCTGGCGCCAGTGCAAGCGCCGGGGACTGGATTGGTTGTGGGAAGTAAGAACCCTAGCTCCCCGCCAATCTTAGCGCGCCAAGAAATCCGGGAAAACCTCCAGCTTTTCGGTCGCACGAGCCCGTCCGTCCATTGCTGCGTCGGAGATGGTGAGTGCGTTCTTGCCCTCTCTCTCGTGGCCTGGTATTAATCCCCCTCTGCGGAGATTCGTTTGGCAGGCGGGGTTCTTGATTCGATTCGTTTCCCTGTTCTTGGCCTCCGACGACTGAGCGGTTTCTTGCTTTGTTTTCTGGGGGCGCAGTCGTCCGATATCCGGAAGTGGTTCATGAAGGCGCAGGACAAGAGCGCGAAGGCGCCCTCAGGAGCTGCCGCCGCCGAAGTCCTCGGGGCCGGGGGCGGCGGCTGAGAAGAAGAAGCCCGTGCTCAGCATTCCCGAGAAGAAGTCGGCGCCGTCCGCATTGGTAGGATGCTGTCCCCGTTGTTGGTTCTGCCCCCATTGTTTGTTCTGCCCTCTGTTCACAATTGCTGTCTTCTTGTGGTTATTAATCATGGTTGCTTTAGATGGAGTTTGTTTGTCCAAACATAAGTAGTTTTGTGAATGTGTGGGGCATGGTGTCGTGGATTTGCTCAGGGATTCAGTCTGGGTCAATGTGTCACTTGCAGCAATGCTAGGGTGGGTCATAGGGGATGTCCCTGTGGTAGGTAATTCATAGTTCTTGTGCTCATTAAGGCTGTCACTTTTTTTTTTTTTTTTTTTGTCCAAACCAATGCTAAACGATGATGCTCTGGATGTTTACAGTTTTCTTAGTAATCATAGATTTAATTTTGACCTACTAGTTACTAGTTAGATTAGATTACTGACTATGCTTTTGAGTTTACTTCAGTATTTCATCTATGGTGTCTACAACATAATAATGTAACAAATGAACTATTTATCCACAAATGTCCATTGTGTTGTAGCAACACCCTGGTTGGTTTGTTTGGTCAAAGCTAACAGCAGTTCTCTAAATTTTCCTTGTTATGCAATATTCGTGCTGCCCAAGTTCTGACATTATTAATGCCACATCTTGGGTCAATCAGGCGTCCTGTGATCATGATCCTTCTCCTAGAAGGAAGACAAGCAAGTACTTTGGGTCAAAAGCAGAAAAAAGATTCAGATGTTGAGATGGCAGACGCCTCTGCGGGAAATAGTGCTGACAAGTCTGCAGCTAAACGAAAACTTCAGAAATGCAACAATGAAGTCAAGGAGGATAGCAAGCCTTTGCCAGCAAAGAAAATGCCTAAGGATGAAGAAGATGACGATGACGACTTTGTGGCACCTCCGAAGAAGAAAACTCCAGTGAAGCCAGCACCTTCGAAAAAGCCTAAAGTTGACTCTAATGCTCAAGTTGATGATGCTGAGGATGAGGACAGGATGGATGAAGATGCCAAGACCCCCTCAAAAGGAGCTGGAAGAGGAAGGGGAAGGGGAGGAAGAGGAGGAGCAGGAGCTGCCCCTGGTGGCAGAGGTAGAGGAGGAGGTGGGAGAGGTTTTATGAATTTTGGTGAGAGGAAAGATCCTCCTCACAAAGGAGAGAAGGTAACACTAATATCATTGTCAGTGTTTTGAAAAAAAAAAACTCAATGCTGAACTGTCTATGTCTTCTATAATTTGTAGGAGGTCCCAGAGGGTGCCGCAGACTGTTTATCTGGTCTGACATTTGTCATAAGTGGTACCCTTGACAGGTGCTTCAATTTTTATGTATAATATTTTCCTTACTTTTCACCTTTTGTGGTGGCTTATGTTGGGTTTCAGCTCTAGCATTCCCTAACTGCTTGGTACTAAAGTCTTTGTTGTTGTTGATAATATTTAGTACGTAGTATATGTTTAATGATCATGCAATGACCAATGACGAGATAAAAATCATCTTAAGTTTGTTTCTATGTGCAGTCTTGAACGTGAGGAAGCAACTGATCTAATTAAAGCGTTATGGTGGCCGTGTGACTGGCTCTGTTAGTAAAAAAGACGGTATGTGTACTAGTAAGGCACCTTTTATGGCAATATTGTTGCCCTTTATATATTTAATAATTTGCTGAGAGTGCTTGTTCGCAGAGCTACTTATTGGCTGATGAAGACCTTGGTGGAGCGAAATCTAACAAAGCAAAAGATCTGGGGTATTACTTGCTATTTTTCATGAAACAATTTGTTGTGTGTTCGTCATATTTTTGTTATTTTTATACATGCTTACACTTATTTGCAGTGTCCCATTCTTGACTGAAGATGGTTTATTTGATTTGATCCGAAAATCAAAACCTGCAAAGGATGCTGTAGACAAACATAAAAGCAACAGCAGTTCTGAAAAAGCTTCAGAAATCACAGACAAAGAGCTCTCCAGCTAAAGTTGAAAAACGAGGTAGACTGGAACTCCTAATAACTTCTAATGATTCCATAGTTGGATAGCAATGTCGTGGGATGTTGCTTAGCATAACCTAATAAATGATTTTTTTCATGCTCATAGTTGCTTGGATCTGATTCTCTGAGACGTTTCTTGTTCATTGTGTCTTTTAACAGCTTTATAATTGTGGATACTAACTTGATCCTGTCGTTATGCTTGCATCCTCAACTCTCTATCACTCATTTTTAGTTTCTGATTTTGCATTTCTCATGTTAATATGTTGTTTAGGGAATACTGTAGGAGAAACCCCTACTGTGGTAGAAAATATATTAAAATATAGAAAAGTCAGCAAAGCTGTACAACAAACCCATCAAGGGCAAAACTAGAAAACTTTACAGCAGGCTGTTTAGCCAGAGGGAGAGACTGAATCTAGGAATGGGCTTAAATTTGTGAAGATGTAGCTTTACATCATGTGCAGACTCATGTTAATATGTTATGTTTGATTTTTCTTCAGCGAAGCAAGTGCTCTGGGCAAAAGCATTGCTTCAAATAGTAATTCTGCAAGTGCCTCTGCAGACAAACAAAAAAGCCCAAGAATGTTGACCGTGGTTCTATGCAATGGACAGAAAAATATCGGCCAAAAATTCCAAATGACATAGTTGGCAATCAATCAATGGTGAGTAGTTCTACTTTCAGTTATGTTAGTTAATTCATATATATAGCGATACTTTATTATGAACTTCGTATATAGGTCAAACAACTACATGATTGGTTGAAAAGTTGGGATGCACTATTCTAAATTCTGGCCAAAAGGGTAAGGGGAAAGAAACAAGCTGACAGTGCTGCCAAAAAGGCTGTGTTGCTGAGTGGACCTCCTGGTATTGGTAAGACTACAACTGCTAAAGTTGTTAGTCAGATGCTTGGATTGCAGGCCATTGAGGTATATATTTTTTTGTCTTTGCACTATTTATTCCTCATTTTTCTTGGCAAGCCTGAATTCAACATTATTTTCGTGGTAGGTAAATGCGAGTGATAGCCGTGGTAAAGGCAGATTCCAAGATTGAGAAGGGTGTTGGGGGAGTACATCAAATTCTATCAAAGAGCTTATCAGCAACGCCACTCTGAATTATGGTGACAATCGGTTGGTGTTGCAGCATGAGTCACAAACTTTTTTTAGACTTTGTATTGATTATTATATATTTAATTGGGCAACAATTCCACAGGTCAAAACATCCCAAAGCCGTACTAATCATGGATGAAGTTGACGGTATGTCTGCTGGAGATAGAGGTGGTGTTGCTGATCTTATCGCTAGCATCAAGATATCCAAGATCCCTATTATCTGCATTTGTAATGACCGCTATAGCCAGAAATTGAAGAGTCTTGTTAATTACTGCCTGATGCTCAACTTCAGAAAACCAACGAAACTACAGGTTATTTCTTGTCATGTTCAGTTCCAGTGAGGCAATAACCTTCATAATTACTACTGTTCCTTTGAATTGAACCCACCACCACATTCCTTACTTTTGTTGAATGTAGGCATGTACAATGTCGTTAGCCTGGTGCTATTCATGTTATGTAGGAAGTTGATCTGTATTTGATGTGTGGTTCTGAGTCTAAAATGGACTGTTTGTGAACTAGGTTTGTGATGCTACTTACTGTGGACTCTGAACTTTTGAAAATCCTTGTTTGTGTACACTTGTACCTAGTTGATAAAAAACCCTGACCCCATTGGCTGTCACAAGTTGCATAGAAACTGTAAACTACATTGCTCTTTCTGTTGCAATTCTTCTCATCTAACATGATGTATACAGTTGCATGATTGTTGAGAAGAGAGAACTATTAATTTTCTACCTGTGATGTGGATGTTCCTCTTTATTTATTTATTTATTTATTCTAACTTCTTTACTTGACAGATGGGTAAAAGATTGATGGAAATTGCCAAAAAGGAAGGTATTCAAGCTCAAGAGGTATGGCTTATATAAGCTTCTTGCATTCTTTTCTCTCTCCGATTCTCTGTTATGTATAATTTCCATGTTCTGTTACTAATGTGTTTTTTTTTTCTGTTTTGATAGAATGCAATGGAAGAGCTTGCTGAAAGAGTGCATGGAGATATTCGCATGGCACTCAACCATTTGCAGTATATGAGCCTCTCCCAATCTGTGGTCAAATACGATGATATAAGCGGCGACTTAATAGCAGTTCAAAGGATGAAGATATTTCTCCTTTTACTGCTGTTGACAAGTATTTCCCTTTCTTTAGTATTTCTTCAATTTCAATTTTCAAATATCATTATTTATGCCTACAATCTTTATATTATTCATGGTTATTCATTGAACTTTCAGACTTTTTGGTTACAATGGTGGGAGGTTAAGGATGGATGAGAGAATTAATTTTGGCATGAGCGATCCTGATTTAGTTCCCTTGATCATCCAGGTTTGGAATACTGATGGCAATCCTTTGTATAAATGTTAATTCTTATGTTTCTCCATTGAGTTGTGACTACTACAAATTTCTTTCCAATATAACTGTGCACAAGCTATTTATTTTTATGCTAACTGTATTCTGTGTCACTGTTTTCTTTATTGTTTGAAAGCTGGGATGCTCGTGAATTCTGAAGGGATTTTGTCTTTTGTTGCTATGTATTATGTTTGTCAAATGAAGGTGTATCATAATTGTTTAAACATGTGTCCTCTTGGACTTGTTTTGCTATTGCCTGTTGTATTGCTGTGACTGTAGTTTGTTGAATTCTCAGGCGTTTTTGGCTTACAATTTGGAATGGACTATTTGTTTGAATTCACTGTTACATTACATGGATCAACACATTCTCTTTTTTTTTCCTGCTCCTGATCGCTGATGTTTTGGAAATCAAAGTTCCTGTGAAATTCACAGTTAAAAATGTGCCCCATTGTAGGAAAATTATATCAATTATCGGCCTATCGGGAAGGATGAAAGTGGAGTTAAAAGAATGAATGCTCTAGCCGGGCTGCTGAATCTATAGCGGATGGTGATCTTGTTAATGTACAAATAAGAAGATATCGACAGTGGCAGTTGTCGCAAGCTGCTTGTTTTGCTTCATCTATAGTACCGTAAGTACTGATTAGGGTCATAGTTTATTATATGTGGCATTGGTATTACCTTATTTTGAATTTGCCAACCTGGTTTTCTAAACTTATACATTTTACAGTGCCGCTTGGATGCATGGGAACAGAGAAACCCTTGAAGCAGTAATGTCCAAACCCTAACTGGCACTATATTTAGTATATTTTACTTTTTGCTTACTGGCTAAATTAATTTGGGTAACAAATACATTTCAGGGTGAGCGGAACTTTAATCGGTTTGGTGGATGGTTGGGTAAGTACTCGACTACTAACAAAAACAGAAGGCTACTGGAAGATGTCCACAGTCATATTCTTGCCTCCCAGCAAGCAAACTTGGACAGGTAGTTGCTTTAACATATCCTTGAGATCTATCTGTGCTTTCTTTGGTTGCTTGGCGCTTTTATTGTCACCTATCTGATTCATTATTGTGCTGGTATGGTATAGCGAAGTTATGCTGTTTTCTTATCTGGCCCATCTGCACTTATTCTGTACTTTTTTTGAGGAAAAACCTCAGCTATCTTTTCTGGTTTTAAATATTGTTTTGAATGCTACTTTTTCTTTGGGAAATATACGACTTACATTCCATAAGAGGAAAATGGCTTGACTAACCTAGTTGACTGGAGCTAAATGATTGATAGCCAATCCACACACTTTTGCGTCATCACTCTCTAAAGGAAAATGAATTGTTTCACAGTGTTATTTTGGGTGAAGAGGAATAACGTAATTTGATATTTTCTAAAGCTGGATTGTTTCATAATGAATTTTGTTTCCTTAAATTTTAGGTTACGAGGAAAAATCATAGATACCCTGAACATCAGCCATACCACTTATAGATCTCTGGCCATGTTCAGGAGTGGTACTGGTACCCAGCAGGATTCTGATACAAATGGTCTTACTTTTTCTTGAGCCTACAAAGCTCAAACCAAGCCTTTTTACTAGTTTCTTAGCACCAGAGATCTATTATAGTCAAAATACTACCTCAATATTCAGTAGTATGTATGATAAGGTACTTGGTGCTACCTTCTACTTATGCTATATCGCTATGTCCGAACATAATTTATGCACTGATTGTTTTTTTCAAAAAAATTGTTCAGCTTGGAACCAAATCTAAATTGCTCGATGTATGATGCTCCTTTTCTGATATAATTGGCTTGTAAATGGGTACCCATTACAGTGATCAGAATTGATAGCTAGCTACCAATTTTTAGTTGCTTGCTACCGATTAAAGCCAGCTGCCGACTCTTAAGTTGCTAGCATCCAATTCGCTAGTTAACATGCCTCGTTCAGATCTTGAAGATAAAATATTTTCTATTCTGAACTATGAGAACTGAAGAAATTAGCCATTGGTTTGTGTACTTTTGGTGTGTCAGAACTGACAAATTTTGTGCATGTTTTTTTTCCTGTTGTTGTAACTTTGAATAGTCCAGTGATGAGGCTTTTAAGTGATTGTTTATTGTGGGTCTTAAGTTCTATAATCCTTGAGAAATGCAGGGAGGCATTGAGGTTGGATTATCTTACTCTTATCTTGAGAGAGCTGACTGACCCACTCAAAAATATGCCAAAGGTAGTTTTTTCATCTTTTACTCATGAATGAACTCCATCTTTACATTTATCAATCATAGTTTATGGAAATTTTATATTTCAATTCGTCCAGGATGAAGCCGTTCAAAAGGTGGTAGAGTTTATGGATACATACTCTTTAAGCCAGGAAGACTTTGACACGATTGTGGAAGTATCCAAATTTAAGGTTGGTAATATCCTAGAATCAGTTTGATGTTTGTTCTGTCTTGTCATGTTCACTTGGTCATCTTTGCATTTGCATTTGTGTTGAGATTTTCACTTTGGCAGGTATTTGACTGGTAATTTTTGCATTGTCCACTGCATCAATGACTATTATCATTCTTAATTGTTTGAAGTAGTGTGTTCAGGCAGTAGCCTCTATCCTGTCTAGCACTTGACCTATTGTCACAATGTCATGTCAACCGTAAAATATGTAATGGGAACATACCTTAGAAATCTGCAATCATGTGATTTATGGATTTTGGATACAAAACTATAGTGACTTTGAAATACAATGAATATGTTACATTTTTTCTAGTTTACCTTTGTCTTCATTCCCTGTCATTGTGGATCTGAATAAATTTGTTTATAATGTAGGGTCATCCAAGTCCTATGGATGGGATTCAACCTGCTGTTAAAAGTGCCTTGACAAAGGCATACAAACAAGGAAGTAATTCTCGTGTTGTTCGAGCAGCAGATCTAATAAATATTCCAGGCATGAAAAAGCCTTTAAAGAAACGAGTGGCGGCAATCTTGGAGCCAGTAGAAGAGAGCCTGCCTGAAGAAAATGGACTAGCATCAGCTGAAGATGACGAAGATGATTCTTCTGATACTGAAAATAATGGTGCGTGTTCCTTTTCCCAATTAAAAACAGAAAAAAAATCAGGTAGATGCCTGTTTGTTTGTCTAATGTGTCAGGCATTTGGATAAAATGGATCTGTTTGAGGCAACTTTGTGGTGCCACTGTCTTCATTTAATGCAATTGTGAAATTACTCATTTTTATGGAGATTTGTAGCATGATTTAAGTGAATACAAATCGAGATCATAGAAACATGAGCTTGTGATATAGCTACGCCTAACTATACACCAGTTAATGCTAGAACTATAAATAATACATGTACTTCTGACATTAAGACACCATACTTACATATTTTATAAGCGTATAGCCAGTTCTATTGGAAGTTTGTAGTCAGTTGAATGCTATTGGAAGTTGGATGCTAATGGAAGCTGCATCCATTAGCACAGTTGGTATAAAATGTTTTTAGTCAGTTGGATGCTATTAGAAGTTGCACCCAAAAAAAAGAAATATTCTTTTCATGGCTTGCTGTCTAATCACCTTTTTTCTTCATTCAGAAGAACTTGTTCCTGCCGACTCTACGCGAAGCTGGACCTGCAAAGTGACAAGAAGAAAGGTTCTCATACTTGTGCATTTGCTACGAGCCTATCCATCACTCTGAATTCGCTGTGCCTAACTTTTCAGTAACCTTGTCTGCTTCCAGGAATTCAAGTCCAGCTTGACCTGAAGAGCAATGGGAATGGCTCCAGTGGGAAGAAGGCGCCTGCTGCCAGATCAAGAGTGACTGGGTCAGGTGGGAAGGCCGTGGCGGGAGGTTCAGCTGGGAAGAGGAAGAGGTAACTGAGACTCGCCGCCCACAGTTTTGGCCGGCGGCTAGTTTGGACGGACCCCTTGGTAAATAAGGAGCAGGGTGAGGTTCAGAGTTTTGGTTGTACATACGCTCATCCAATGGCACCTGTAGGCACTAGGCTATTTTACCTGCTCCCATGTTTTCTCCAAGGGCGTCCACGTCTCGTTACCAAAATTTGTTTGCACTTAGGCAGCTAGGCTACTTCCAGGCTGACAAGCGAGAGTTTGATGTATGTTTCATTTGTGAATCTGTCAATACTCAATACCACGGGCCGTTGGTTTTGTTTCGGTATAGTGTTTGTTCGTATTTCTCATGTGCTTTTACACGGTATATTTCTGTACAGTTAGGATCAAGGTAGATGAATAAACGCTTGACACGCTATAATGATTCGGCGTCCTAGAAATTAGGAGATGATATGCCAGTCGCTACATCCTTTGCATGTTGATAGGCAGAATTTAGGGTGTTTAAAGGGAAAGTCTAGTATCGAGGCACGTATCGAGGCACTAGGAGCGGAAGGAGATGTAGCAACCAAAGCTGAAGTGGGAATACGGAGCACCTCATTGCTCCCTTCAGTTGGTGAATGTCATGGATTATTATCTCCTTGTGGAGTGACAAAGGTGTGCTTCATACTTAGTGGGGAAATATATGGCATTTCAGGTATTGCAAGCACACTGGACAACTAATGCAGCTTCAATTGGTAGACTTGTCCAACAACGATTAATACCAAGGGAGTTCGGGAAACTAACTTCCACGAAGAATTTGAAAATTATATCCAACACAGATGGGTCCACTTATCGGGCCAAAATCGACATTATCGCAGGGATAGGATCTGATCTTCTAAAAGACACTAGAGCAGATGATGGGCATTGATCTGTCTTTGCCAGTCAAAGAAACAATACGTACCATTCTTAAAATCATTGGTGGATCTACGAGGCTTAAGTTCACACTAGGATTAAGGCATAAAGTGAAGCTCAATGCTCTTATGGCGACTCCACAGGCTCATCCGTGGTAGGGGGCATGAGTCCCCCCCAGGTCGTTGATCCGTCTCATCTTTTTAGTGGCTTATGTGGAAGTGTCATCTTTTATAATGGCATACATAGAAAAACTCTCTATAAAGTTCGCCTCAGCGGTCCAGTCTCCACACAAAGGGCCGGTTCTTTGCACATTGTTGTTGCCGCCACAACATAAGAGGGAGGGTGACGCGGGCACGCCAACAGCGCCAAGAAGTCCAGGATACCCAAAGCCGTGATCAAGCAGGAGCAGCACGAGCAAGGAGAAGAGGCAGACAAAGGCAACCGGACTGGGAGACGAAGCTCTGGCGGCGGCGGTGCAATCCATGGAGGAGCTGCAGATCAACATCGGATGTCCGTGTCAAATGTCTTACCGCTTTCTCATCTAGAATCATTTATTTTCTTTATTTACACATGTGTCCAATTTACTCGATTGTAAATGGTAGTTTCGTCAACGAGGCTCGTCCTCGCTCTCGCGTGGGCGGCGCGGGCGGTAACCTAGCCGCCGCCGCTCCTCGCCCGTCCCCCTTCCTCCCGCCGCGCCGCCGCCCGGCGGGCCGCCGGGCTCGCGCGGCCGTGGGGGCGGCGGCGGCGTGGCCTCTCCCTCCTCTCCGGTGGATCGACGGCGGGGCGCGGCGCGCCCTAATCCCGTGCGGCCTCGCCGGCGTGGGCTGCCCTGCGGCGGCGGCGGGTTTTCCCCCGGTCCGTCGTCTCGGCCCGGATCCGGGGCTGCGTGGCGGGGGAGCGTCGTGCGTGGGCGCGGCTGGAGCTGGGCGGCTCGGGCGGGGCGTGGTCGGCTCGGGCGGCACCGGCGGCGGCGGCAGCGTGGATGGGCGGCGGTGGCGGCTGGTGCGGCGGTCGCGGTGGTGGCGGGCGCTGCCGGAGGCTCTGCGGCGGCGGTGGGCGTGGCCGTGAGCCTCCGACTCTGCCGGTTCCGGTCCATGGCGGCCTAGAGTTGATGGAGCGCGGGCGTTCAGCGTGCGGGCGACCGGGTGCGGCATGTTGGCTGGTACTCTCCTTCTCCTCCTCGTCGGCTTTTCGGGTAGGGCGCCGCCGTGGTGGTGGGGGCTGGGGGCTGCGGGTGCTGCGGGGGGTGCGAGGTGGTGCCTCGAGGCGGTGTCGGGTTTCTTCCGGGAGTGCCGATGTGGTTCGGTCGGGGCGTGCTGCTGCCATGAACGAGAGCGTGCGGCGGGAAGGGTGGCGTGCGAAAGCATTTACTGCCGCTTGGTCGGTGGCAATGGTGGCGGCGGCTTGGTGTTGTCGTTTCCCCGTTGGGGGCACCATTGAGGGCTGCCATTCCTTGCAGTATGGGTTCCCGGGGTGAAAACCGGTTCGTTTGAGAGCGTCGGCGGCGGCGCCATCGGGCGTCGTGCCCTCCTTGGAGCGCCGCATTTGGGGAACCGTCTCGGCTCGTGGCAGTGGTGGCGTTCAGCTGGTGGTGTCGCCGGTGCGTTGTGGCCTGGGGTGCACTTGGTCCGGGTTGGCAGGGAGGTGCAGAGGACCATGGGGCTGGAGTTCTTGAATTGGCGTGCATGGTGGTGGTGATCTCGGTGCACGTGGGCGAAGGTGTTGCTCTTCGAAGGTTTTCAAATGTAATGTCACGAGTCCTGGGCGTGGTGTGAGGGGCGTTGGATGGGCGAGGCCCCACGCGGAGTAGCCCGGGATCGGTGGTTCTCAATGGTGCCATGGCGAGAATTTCTGGCGGCGAGGCTGGTGCGGGGATCGGCGATTACGGGCGTGCAGCTTGGGGCGATAGCCTCATGGTGGAGGAGTTTCAGTTGGATGCTCGAACTTGCAGCGAGCTTTGGCTCATCGTTGGTGACGGCGGCGCGGTTTGACGAGATGGCTGTCGGCTTCTCTCCCAGGTGGTGGTGGTGTCACTTTGTGTGTTTTGTTTTATTTTTCTTAGAGCCTTTACGGTGGTGGCCCGTGTCGACGTCCCAATCCGACCCGAGTGGCGGTGTTTGGAGCCTCGTGTTGATGACCCAATCCAACCGAGAGGTCTCTTCTTTGTATATCTTTGCTCCCTCCCGCGTCGTGTTAGTTGAGTTGTGGATCCCAGTAGTAGGTGGAGTGAAACACTCCTCTAAGGTCGAGTTGAGTGGGCGTAATTGTGGCGCGAGTTGAGTTGTTTGGTACCTAAGTGTGTTTGGAGAGTAGGGTACCCTCCTCTTTGTATGGTTTTTCTGGCCCGGTTTCCAGTCAAAAAACTGGGCTGGCACTTGCCTTTTCTTTTTTTCGTCTAATAGAAATCGCGGTAAAGCTTTTGCCGCCCCTTCTAAAAAAAAAAAAAATTTTACTCTGATTTACTGAGAGAAACACTAGTGGGAAGCAGATACGGAGTTCCTCTTGACCGTAGAAACTTATGAGTTGGATAAGATATTTGGCATTTTTTTACTCTTATTAAAAAGCTATTTTATCAAAACTATAAGAGGAGGATACTTTGCCCCCTTTTTGCTAAAACATTAACGTAAGGAGCTGTTTTACAACTTATATGTGGAACATTTATTTACGAGAGTGATGAAACTATTAGGTCGTCAACTTCATGAATTTACGTAAACTTCAATTCATGTACACAATGTCTGTGATGGTGCACGATGTGTAAAAGTGTGTTTCAGGGAGATTCGCGTCCTCAATTCGGAATCATTTGTGTTCCCATGTTATAAAATGACAACCCAAAGTTCCCGTTTCTGTTCCACATTCTCATTACCTTAACATGGCCCAGGACCTACAATTATATACGTCGCACACCTCTTGTACACAACATTTCTTCTCTGTTTTTTTTTGGGAGGGGGAGGGGACGGACTCTAAGATTTTTTTTTTCATTTAAGAATTACACGGTACAACGCAGCGTTTACATCTCTTATTTGGATAGCCCAATAAGCGGATCGAGATTTACATGCTCTTCCTAATCCTTCCATGGATGATCTGATGATGGATGTGGTCCTCGGCGAACCATCTTGTCAGGCAGAGGCCGGAGAGTCGACGCAACGTTGCAGTTGCACAACGCGGGCGTCCGTTCGTCGTGTCGGATGTTGTTCGACGGAACGGCGCGTCTGCGTATCTTGTGAGCTGTGACGTATCCAGGGCGCAGCACCAGCACGATTGCGACGTTTCCGAAGTGCTCGCCAGAATGATGAAATGGCTGAGAAGTGGACGCGGAAGAGGTCGCCACGACGCGACTGGCTTGTTGCATTGCTAAATTCATTTCCTTGTTGCATTGCTATGGGATCATCCATCACCATCAGGCCGGCGAACAGACGGGTGGCATCCGTATGATATTCCACTTCCACCTGCTCCTCCTGCAGATATGTTTGTAGTACCGGCGTGCACTTCATTCTTGACTAGAAGTCAGTTGTTGTCGTTGGTCTCAGAGACCCCGCCGTGGTCTTGCCGGCGGCCGGCCATTGTACGCGATAGTCCTAATGCCGTGTTATCCGTGCACCATGTGTGCTCCAAATTCCACAACGACGGCGAGTCCGCGGTCGTCGTCAACCACGTTGCACTTGTTACTTAATCATACACAAGTGGCCTCCGAGCTGAAAGCAAAGGATCCACCAGTACCCCACTACCACTAGTTTCCAGGACTCAAGCCCAGAGCCTATAGCCATGGCAGAGCACTCCCAAATCCTTCTCATCTACCTCTACCTCCTGGTACTATCATCCTCAGCTCACCTGGCGATGATCATGGACCTCGACAACGACAACGACAACGACGACGACTCTGACACTGATGACAGATTCTCTGGCGAAGTCGTAGCACCGGCACTTCGCCTCCACGGCGACGGCTCCACTGATCAACAAAACAGTAACACCTCCTCCAACAGGTCCTCTGGTTCAGGCTTCTGCGGGCTGCAGTCCCTGCAGATACTAGACCTGTCCAACAACCAGTTCACCGGAGAGATACCGGACTGCTGGGGGCGCCAGATGCAGGCTCTACAGTTCCTGGACCTCTCAAACAACTCCTTCTCAGGTAACATCCCTGAAGGCAGGAACAAGGGACTTGATGTTCACGGTCGTCTGCAGCACGGTGGCCGGGAGCGGCGCGGCGGCCGCGCCATCAACAGAGGAGGTGGAGTCGACATCGGAGAAGGAAGAAACTGCCGCGGCGAGCATGGAGGATGCGCGTGGACAGCCGAAGAGCACGTAAAGGCCTCGGCATGGCGAGTACGGATGGCGCGGCGCGGCGAGCGCAGAGGGAGAGCCAATCGGCGTGGAAGGGCGGTTGCGAGAGAGTAGAAGGATCAACCCGCGCAAGCTAATACCATGTATTAGAAAAATGGCAGCCAACATTCTGTCGTGTTGATCTCAGGTGTTTACATATACGTATTGCAAA
The DNA here is from genome assembly GCA_015847255.1 of Hyparrhenia diplandra. Lineage (NCBI taxonomy): Eukaryota > Viridiplantae > Streptophyta > Magnoliopsida > Poales > Poaceae > Hyparrhenia > Hyparrhenia diplandra. Next base: position 52,682 of record JADLZK010009439.1, on the reverse strand, counting down.
GGTGTGCTCTAGGCTGTAGGCACTCATGAGTGCTGGACGTGACGTGTGCGACGCCGAGGCCGAGCCAACCGCTCATCAAGGCTAAAGCTAACTACCGTAGACTAAGCCATAGTGTGCAATACTTTAACAGAAATTTCAGTGTTATAAAAATAAACAAAAGCAATTATATATGAACTTTAGCTTGTATTTTAGATGATCCGTTTTAATCGCTAGCTGAGGTTGTTTAGTGTGAGTATTGATAGTAACTTAATAACTTAACTCCTTTTCTTAATAAAAAACGTGCCAATGCACGCTCTCGAAAAAAAAAAAAGTCGGAACACCAATGACAGAGATGCTCCGGAACATGGGGAGAATACTCCCTCATTTCCGTATTACAGTTTGTTGTAAGGTGCCCATCTCTATATTTGTCTTTGTTTTCTAATGTTTGGTTATGGTCCTGGATTCGTGTCCTTGTTTTATGTTTCACTATTCGTCCTTGTATTATGTTATAAACTTTAGCCGGCTAAGTTTAGTTGCCAGTGATTCAAAACCGCTCAGCTAAAACAAGCTAAAGTTTAGCTACTTGCCTAGCTAATTTTAGCTACGGAGTCTACTAGCTAGAGGATCCAAACACCCCACCTAAACTTTAGCTAAGAAAACTTTTGCTAAATTTTAGTTAGGTGGATAGTCTCAGGAGGCACAGGTTCTATAAACCTACTCACTCCCGATCCAAATTATAATTCGTTTGACTTTTTTTCAACCACGGGCTTGACCACTCATCTTATTCAAAAATTTATGCAAAATATCACTTCTTTTGCTGTGTCATGTTTTTTATCAACAAAAGGTTCTTAAAAATAACTTAAATTTAACTATGTTTGAACAAATTTTTTGAATATATCGCTTCATCCTCTTGGTAGCGGAGTTGGCTGATCATGGAGCTGGAAATTCATTCCACGATATGTCTAGGGATTCCAAGAGATCCTATTTGGCAATTCCTCGTCGAATGCTGCCCGACAGATGATTTCTTAACAAGTTAAGTTTGTTCACTGCCTTTGCAGAGTAGGCCAACTCTAGCTCGATACTCATATGGTCCAGACTCCAGAAGCTTTTGAAGTTTAAGGTGTTGGAGGGCAGCCACACCATTCCAGACTCTTTTTACCTGAAAATTTCGATCAAGGCCACTTATAATTAAACATGCCCCTTAATTACTTGTACCACGTTTACCGGTTCTCACCTTTCCGACTTGGATTCTTTACAACCTGAAAATTCCAAGAATGTTTGCGGACACAATACAATACAAATGAAGGCCAAATGAAGGCGATGCACAAGATGGAAAACCGGGTCTTGTCAAGCGACGGTCCTTGAGCTCTCATATGTGACGAGCCCTCGCTTCCACCACCATTGGTCCCCTCTCCCTCCTCAACGACATAGTGCTCCACTAAAAAAAAAAAAAAAAAAAAAAACTCTCTAGTGAAGTCTCTGCCCACCCGCAGCTGCAGCAGGGGCGCCGCCGCCCAATGAGCCGAGATTTACATGCTCTTCCATGGATGATCCGATGATGGATGTGCTCCTCGGCGAACCATCGTTTGCAGAGGCCGGATTTTTCTCCCTGAGTCGACGACGCGACGTTAGTGCAGTCGCGGGCGACGACGCGAGCGTCCGTGCGTGGTGGCTGCCTGCCCGGTACGCGCACGGACGTTGTTCGACGGAACGCCTCATCGACGGCGCGTCTGGTATCTTGTGAGCTGTGACGTACCCAAGGCGCAGCACCAGCACGATTGCGACGTTTCCGAAGTGCTCGCCTGAATGACTGACGAGATGGCTGAGGAAGTAGACGCGGAAGAGATCGCTTTCAAGGTACTTCCTCACAAAACTCCCTAATTCATTTCCTTCTCGCTTTACGTTTCCTTCCTGGTCTTTATGCTATGAGAACACCATCAGACGAACAAATGGCGGGTGGCATATGAACCTGCTCTCCTGCAGATTTGTGCCGGCGTGCACTTCGTTCTTGACTAGTAGTCGGTCGTTGGTCCAGTCCCCGCCATGGTCTTGCCGGCCATCATTGTACCCATAGTCCTAATGCCGTGTTATCCGTGCACCATGTGTGCTCCAAATTCCACAACGACCGCGAGTCCACGGTCGTCGTCAACCACGCTGCACTCGTTACTTAATCATACAAGTGGCCTCCGAACTGAAAACTAACAACCACTAGTTTCCAAGACTCAAACCCAGAGCCAGTTAGCCATGGCAGAGCACGCACGAGGCTCCCAAATCCTTCTCGTCTACCTCTGCCTCTGCCTCCTGCTACTATCCTCCTCGATGCACCTGGCGATGAGCATGGACCTTGACGACGATGGCGACTTTGATGTGAGCTTCTTTGCCGACGGCGCAGATGACTACAACAACATCGACGAGAGCTTCGCCGACGTTAGCTTCTCAGATGAGGTGGCACCGGCACGGCGCCTGTACGACAACAGCTTCAACGTGCTCAACAGCTCCTCCTCCTACAACAGGTCCGGCTCGGCCTTTTGCAAGCTACTGTCCCTGCAGATACTGGACCTGTCCAACAACAACCTCACCGGAGAGCTGCCGGACTGCTGGTGGGATATGCAGGCTCTGCAGTTTATGGACCTATCAAATAACTCTTTCTCGGGTAAGATCCCTGAAGCCCCATCAACCCACAACTGTTCTCTACAGTCACTCCATCTCGCCGGCAATAACTTCACTGGAGAATTTCCAAGTGTCGTTAGGGGATGCCAGCAACTGGCCACTGTAGATGTTGGGAACAACAAATTCCATGGTGATATTCCTCCTTGGATTGGAAGCAGTGGTCCACAACTGAAAATCCTTAGACTTGCATCAAACAGCTTCACTGGTCAAATTCCTCCAGAGTTATCAAAACTTCCACAGCTTCAATTGCTAGACTTGGCCCACAACAGATTGACAGGACCGATCCCAATAGAGTTTGGAAAGTTAGTGTCCATGAAGCATCAAAAATTAATTCCAGTATAGGATCGCTAGATGGGTCCACCTATCAGGATAGAATTGACATCATCTGGAAGGGACAAGAGCTAATTTTCCAAAGGATACTTGAGTTGATGACGGGCATCGATTTGTCAAGTAATTCACTGTCTCATTGCATCCCTGAAGAGTTAACCAATCTTGAGGGCCTTCGATTTCTGAACTTGTCAAGAAATAACCTGTCATGTGGAATTCCTGAAACCATTGGGAGTTTGAAATTTCTTGAGTCGCTTGACCTCTCGTTGAATGAACTCTCAGGAACCATTCCTCAAGGCTTGAGTAGTATGCTATCCCTCACTATGCTGAATCTGTCGAACAACCATTTATCAGGCAAGATACCCACTGGGAATCAACTTCAGACCTTCAATGACCCATCAATCTACAGCAATAATCCTGGGCTCTGTGGACCTCCTTTGAATCCTTGCCAAGATACATCACATGCATTTGATGAGGGAAATGACAGAGATTCCCTGGACCAATGGCTGTGCTACTCGGTGATCGCTGGAATTGTTTTTGGATTCTGGCTATGGTATGGGATGCTCTTTTCCATTGCAAAGTTGAGGTGTTATGTTTTCTTGTTTGCTGATAGCATGCAAAACAAAGTTATGCAAAAGGTGCAGTCTATCAATCATTTTCGTCCGAAAAGAAAAGAGTGATCCATCTTCTGTGCCTATGTTTTCTACAAGTGATACAAGCTGAAGAATGGAGTAATGATATCATCTCTACACTTAGCAATCCAACCTTCTCTCTTTTTTTTTTTTTCTCCCCTACTAGTACAGCAGGAGATTTGCTGCCTTTCTTTGTATGCTTTAAGATGTAATGCTGAGAGGAGGCCAGAAGAACTGCTATATGGCAAGTTCAGTAAATAAAAACATTATATGTTTAAGGAGATTTGCTATCTTTCTATGCCTTTCTGGTATGATATGTTCAAGTTCTTACTTTTGTGTACTTGATTCATTTCTACAACTGTTATGAAAAAAAAATATGTACATGAAATTATTTTCAAAAAAAGTGGCATAGATATACCCGCCATTCATTCAGGGAAAACTTATGCTGGGAGCTGCACTTCCATCGTCAAACAGGTTCAGAGAGAACTAAGGACTTCATGCACAGCCAGAAAAGGGTAAAGGGAAATAAAGTGGCGATAGTTTCTCTTAGCTTGCTGCCTTCTGTTACATATTTAGCCCATAAAATGGAGCAATAAATAATAACTCTGGCAATAAAGTAAAACACCTAAGTTGACTACAGACTAATTCTTGCAATTGGCGACTTCCATAATAATTTCATAGTCTATCTACCAGTTCTAGCAATAAACTGTCCTAGTTCTTATCTTCGAATACTAGAACTTGAGAAACTTAAGGCTCTAGAACTGTTGGAGTTTCTGCACAGGTATATATTGCTTCTGGTAGCCTGCTAGTTTCCTTACTAAAATCTGTCGGGACGGGTCAGACTTCAGAAAGATATTCCTGAGTATGCAACAAACATGTAGAGTTTCTTCTGCAATGTCTAATATGTCCCGTAGTAACAAATCATCTTCTGTTGAAGAGGGATACTCAGCAGGGATGTTAAGAGGTCAATGCCAATGGTTGGGTGCCTTGCTGTTATCTAGCTACAAAAGGGTATACTCACCTGCTGATAGCAAACGGGATTCCTCATTCACGTTGACAACCACTACACCAGCATGATAGATGCTGGGAACAAGTTCAAAGAATATAGTCGGTGGTTGTACTGCAATTTCAATAAATAAATAAATAGAGGCCACTTTATATGCACCTGTAGGGTCCTTTTTTTTTCCTACATGTAAAGACCATTTTTTAATTGCGCTACCCTACTTGGTATATTATTTCTACAATTATTATGTGGGTGTTGTAGCGAGCAGCACTTCTGATTCCTGACTTCCATGGAAATATTGATGCAGCATTTACATGAAACTGTTCAAGTAGTGAGACATTTGTACGTTTTTTTTTTTTTTTTTAAGGAAAATGGCAAGAGCTCTGCCTTGCATTTAAGTAGGAATAGAACTATAGAAGTAAAAAAAAAACACAATCTGGTCACAATGTGCGGTATCATCTCAGAGAAAGCCTCTTGTTATATATGAGAAATAATAAGCAAAGTGGCTGAAGAACACCTCTTACATGTTACAACTTGTGGTTTTCCACTATCTACCGTACAGTTGCATGTTTAGCCCCTTGGCAGGGGGGAAAACGATCATCAGCATAGTAGCGAATTTAAAACAGCTAACTTTGTGTACTAGAGACTTCTGAGGATCTCCAGAATAGTATCTATGCAAACTGAGAGAAAATTAGTCCTCTCAAACTGCATCCAAAAAAACACATTAACTACAAATTTCACTTGTTGAGCTTCAAACCTTTGCACAGGTAAACATCACTTCTGGTAGTCTGTTAGCTTGCTTACTGTGATCTGTGTGAACGGTTCCGAAAGACAAGCCTGAGTATGCGCTGATATCTCTTGAGCAACTGATCGCATTGAAGGCCGCGATTCAGGATTTGCCCGTGTGCAAGCGAGCGCAATTCTGACAACAAACACAATTTCTTCTTCAAGGTCACCCGTTGGAGGTTCCAACCGCTGGTCTAGTATGTCCTGGAGTAATAAATCTTCTTCTGTGGAAGAGGAGATAGCCGGTAGGGGGAGATTAAGAGGTCACCAGGATGCTTCCCCATCATCACCTCCAGCGCAACCACTCCAAAGCTGTAAACATCGCATTTCTCTGTGACATTCATTGTGTATGCCAATTCTGCAATAGCAAAAACATACATGACACAAGTTAGTATGCTGCATCGTGATACATCATCAAGCAAAGTGCCTCAGTAGTTAGTGCTAATGTAAACATCTGAATTCATAATATTACTTTTCCACAATAGGAAGGATTTGTTACTGGTGTACTTAATAGTTTGGATCAGGTGTTATCTATTCAAGTAAAATCTGTATAAAACTATATGCTCAATGAATACTGCAGATGCAAAAAGATTACCTGGAGCCATGTAGCCATATGATCCTGCAACAGAAGTCCAGTTTGTCGAAGCAGAGCCAAGCAGCTTCGCCGTTCCAAAATCAGACAGCCGGGGCTCAAATTCTGACTCAAGAAGGATGTTGTTCACAGTGATGTCACGGTGAACAATGGGCTGGCTACAGTCATGGTGCAGGTAGGCCAGGGCATGAGCAACCCCCTGGACGACCTTCACTCTCATGCCCCAGTCCAGCTTCCTCTTGCCCTCTTCCCCGTACAATGTCTTCCCCAAGCTGCCCCTCTCCAGGTACTCATACACCAGGTACATGTAGTCTCCACTCGTGCAGAAGCCATGGAGCTTGACGATGTTCCGGTGTCGGACCTCTGTCAGTGACTTGATCTCGTTCTCGAAGCTCTTCCTGCTCACTTCTGATATGTCACCTGTCTCAGCCACATGGAAGCGCTTCACGGCCACGACCTGCCCACTAGGGAGCTCGGCCTTGTACACGCTCCCAAACCCACCTTTGCCAATGCAGTAGAATTCACTGAAGCTGTCGGTGGCATTGGCGATGTCGAGGAATGTGAATTTCGCTTCCTTCTCCCAGATCACAGATTCATAAGGATCGTTTGTGCTTGCCTCCAACACTTTCTGTTCCCTGGGTCTCCTTCTGCATACTAGGATGAGGCAAGCAACAATGCCTGCCAGCAACACTGCCCCAACTACTGAGGAAACTATCACAATGACTCTTCTCTTGTGATCATGCCCTGAAGTGGAGCTGCCGTCGCAAGAAGGAATGCCTTGCACATTGCCGCAGAGCCCTAGGTTCCCAATGTAAGCCTCGGCCGAAGAGTTTTGGAAAGCATTGCCTGACGGTATTTCACCGGTGAGCTGATTGTAAGAGAAATCAACAGTCTCCAGGCTCGACATGCGAGAGAAACTTGCTGGAATTGAACCATTGAGCTCATTGTGTGACAAATTCAGTTTCTGCAGGTTCGCCAGTTTCACAAGATTTGAAGGGATAGGACCAGACAGTGAGTTGCTGCTCAAATCAAGCAGGGTCTGCAGCTGAAACAGGTTACCGAGCTCACTTGGTATCTGTCCTGACAATCTGTTCTTGCTCAGATCAAGATAGGTTAGTGAGCCAAGAATGCCAATGCCCACTGGTATGGTCCCATTAAGCATGTTCCCTGACAAATCTACTTTCTGCAGTTTGGAATTTTTGCCTAAACTTGTTGGAATTGGCCCAGAAAAGGAGTTATGGCTCAGATTGAGATTGAACAACAAGTTGAGATTACCCAGCTCATCTGGAATAGCTCCTGCCAAGTTGTTCGCAGCCAAGCTGAGGTCCTGCAAGCTTGTCATATTCCCAAACGCCACCGGAATGGCACCTGATATTCTGTTGCCATCCATCTTCAGGCGTGTGATCTTGGTGCATTGCCCCCAATCATCTGAAAGCCGACCAGTCAGCTTGTTCCCGGAGATGTCCAGGTAGTCCATGCTGCGGTGGACCCCGAACACCTCCGAGATGTCGCCGGTGAAATGGTTCCCCTCCAGCCGCACCCGATACAGCTCGGAGCAGTTCTTCAAGCACGGTGGTAGCTTGCCGCTGAAGTTGTTGTGGTTCGCCGTGAAGTTATTCAGCGCGAAGCCGTCGCAGAATCTCTGCGGCAGCTCACCAGAGAAGCTGTTGTTGGCGAAGCTCACATCTGTCAGTGCCAGCCCTTCGCCGAAGTCCGGTGGGACGGTACCACTCATGTTGTTGTCGAACACTGACAGGTAGTACAGGTTCTTCAGCAACGAGATGCTCGAAAGGCAGCTCGCCTTCCAGGTTGTTGGTGTTGAGGTCCAAGATCTGCAATGCCGTCATGTTGCCGATCTCCGGCGGGATCTTGCCGGTGAGCTCGTTGAAGAAGAGCGCCAGCCGCGTGAGTTGCTTCAGCTTGCCGAACGAGCTTGGTATCGGTCCGCTGAGCGAGTTCACCGACACATCCAGTTCAGCCAGGTTCACCAACCCGCCGAGCTCCGACGGGATCACGCCGGTGAGGTTGTTGCTGAAGAGATACAAGATTAGCAGCTTCGTAGCCTTGCCGACCTCAGGTGGAATGGTTCCGGTCAAAGAGTTGGCCTGCGCTTGGAAGGATATGAGCTCCGGCCAGCTCGCGAACAGCTGCCCTGGGATGTCGCCGGTGAGGTTGTTGGACGATATGCCGAACTCCCGCATCCTCCGCATCCCGGCGAACGACGCCGGCAATCCCCAGAGAGCTGGTTAATTGAGAGATCGACGAAGTTGAGGTTGCTGAGGCTGCCGAGCTCCGGCGGCAGAGTGGAGACCAGACTGGCGTTCTTCACGTCCAGCCGTTGCAGCATCTTGAGCCGGCCAAGAACCGGAGGCAGCGACCCACCGAGCGGGTTGCTGCCGATCTCAAGGACCCTCAGCTGCGACATGGACCCGAGGAAGTCTGGGACGCCGCCAGTAAGGTTGTTGCCCCCAAGGTGCAGGTCCCTGAGCCTCGTCAGCCTCGCGAGCGACGCTGGGATCCGGCCGGAGAACGCGTTGGCTGACAGGTTGAGCCACCGCAGGTTCGGCAGCCGCTCCGGCAGCGCGTCCGGGACGGGACCGGAGAAGGCGTTCTGCGACAGGTCGAGGTAGGTGACGTTGCCGCTGCTGAGCACGAACTCCGGGAAGCTGCCGTCGAGGTAGTTGAGGGAGAGCGAGAGGAACTCCACCGTGGGCATCGGTGAGAACGGGACGCTGGTCAGGTAGTTGGACCCCAGGTCGAGCTGGACGATCTTTGGCAGCTTACTCAGCTGGTGCGGGACTTCGCCGGCGAGGTTGTTGTTGTAGAGGCGGAGCTCGACGAGGCCCGAGAGGTCGCCGAGCTGCGGCGGGACGGTGCCGTTGAGCCCGTTGCTGCCCAGGTCGAGCCTGACCAGAGCGCGCAGCTGCGAGAACGACGCCGGGATGGCGCCGACGAGGTTGTTGTCCCTGAGGTCGAGGGAGGTGAGGCTCGGGAACGCGGCCGGGTCGAGCGCGTCCAGGCCGCCCGTGAGGCCAAGCCCGCGCAGGCGGAGCGACACGACGCGGCCGGCGGCGTCGCAGGAGACCCCGCGCCAGGTGGTGCAGATGGAGACCTGGGTGGCGTTGGTCCACGTGGACAGCGCCGCCGGGTCGCCCAGGCTCGACTTCCACGCCAGCAGGGCCTCGGCCGGCGTCGCAGCATTGGCAGTGGCGGCGACGGCGGCGAGGCAAGGATGGCGAGGAGGAGGGGGGGGCGGGTGGTGGCGTCGGCATTGGCCGGGTGGCAGAGCGGAGCGCGGCGTGGCCGTGCCCGTTGGTGCGGTGAGGCGGGCGGGGAAGGGCGGTGAGCACGTGGTGGTCTTGACTCTTTGAGAGCTCGCGGCGCGCGGGTGGTGCGGGTGCGGCTGGCTGGCGGTCAATGCGGCGGGTTGACTTGTGAGCACATGCGGATGCGGTGCGACTGCTGGGAAGCGGAGCGAACGGGAAAAGGGGCAGCGGCGCTGGCGCACTTGCATTTTGGTCAAGTATAGCGTGCAATGCCGGCTTTCATTCTCGACAAAGGAGAAGTTCCAAGTTCTTTAATAAAAACGCTTAAACAATATCTTATAGCGGATATTTATCAATAAAAAAATAATTATTTACTACTATTATAACATACTCCTTCCGTCTTAAAAAGAAAAATAAATGAGATTTTTGACTTTCAGATTTTGTATTTTATCATTTTGTCTTGTTTAGGGTTGCATATCGAGCCAAATCGGCTCGATAGCGGCTTCGGCTTCGGCTTCGTTAGCGAGCTCGAGCTTGCTCGTTTGGCTCACGGGCCAAAGCACAAAAGCATATGCACAAAGATTATCACCACAAATCGGCGAAAACATATCACATATATAAAATGAAATAAACAATTTACAGCGAAAAATATAAATAAATCAATCAATACTAAAGTATCTCTAATGATAAATAAACCAAAACCAAATACTAGTAGATGATATTTATATTAAAAAATCAAAATAGAACGGATGGTCAAACAAGATGTCGAAAGTCTACAACGACACTACTTTTATGGAGTAAAGAATGGATAATTTGTCACGAAATGGCTATAAATACGGTGTCATGCAAGGCTTTGATGGCCTCAGAATCCACTCGTCGCGACGAAATAGATCTAGTAACGACTGAAAAAAACATAGTTTCCCACACCAGAAAGAGATTATTGGAGAAATCAAACATTATCATAGTGGGGACATAATTTATAGGTCAAATCATTGCATCGAAATCCAACCATGCAACTATTTCTCCTAGTAAACACGCCGAACTAATTAGATTCCAAAGAGAGCCAACATTTTTGGACTAAAATGGCAAGCCATGGTAAAGCTCAATTTGTCTTCCCATTCCGGATTTGTGGACGTTACGGCCGCGGTCCTAGTACACCCAGGAAAGAGAGGCCTATGGCCGGTATTGCTTGAGTTGCACAAGCAATGAACCAATTCATGAAGGACATTTGTGGATGCTTGATTAAGGCGGTTGTACTAGCTTCCCTCGTCCAGCAAAGAGCTAAGACTTTGTTTTGTTCTAAGTTAAAAATTATTTCAAGTTTAACCAACTAGTTTCATTCCAGCACGTATTACGTACGTCATCATGTGATCATGTTCGAAAAGTAGAAAACAAAAATCGACAGAGGAACAGGACTGGAGGACAGTAGTGTTATTAGCTGGCCCATTCTTAAAAAAACCCAGTAACTACAGCTTAACGTACGCCTAATGACCTAACCCAACCATCATCTTACGTCGTGTTCCTCTGTCACGCGCTTTGTTGTATGTAGAATGATGCCTCACAAGTCACAAGTTGTAGCTATTCGTGGTCGGGAAGTTCAGCGTCCCCGGACGTCCCGTACAGAAATGAATTTCCTCTGATGATCCTGAATTCCTGACGGCTAATGCACCGCTGCCGACCCCAGACGCGGTCAACACACCATCCCAATCCCAGCCCGTAATGTCTTTGCTTTCCATTTCCACCAGCAGATTCCCAGGCTCCACGTGAATGGATGCAGGACGCTTCATGAGGCGTCCAAGTCCAACCGGGGCGCGTCCGTGCGTGGCGACGGCCGAATGGCAGGGCGTGCGGCGCTCGGTGTGTGGAGCACGCAGTGTGAACTGTGAACTAGCCGTCCGCCGACAGCCCGACACATGTGTGACAGATAGTCTTGGGTTCTTCAGTCTTTGGCTGTAGTTAGTGTGTGCTATGACTTGGAAGTACTCCGGCAAAACATCAATCATCATCCAAACTAGAGTACTGCGGCAAATCATCAATCATCATCCAAACTAGAGTAATAGTGCCAGACTGGTACACTTTTTGGACTAAGGCCAATACTTGCTCTAGAGCGTAGAGGTAGTACGTACTACGTGTATGTTAATAACCCAAACACCGCCAACGACCTATTATCACCACCCCTAACCCCCAAGGAGCCAGCAACCGAAATAATCAAAGTATCTAGGACTACGTACTACTTTTGTCCAACATCCAATGGATAAATGAGTATTTGATCAGTTGATCTAGACCATAAACAAACAAATAAACACCAGCAAATTAATACTTGATCCAGACCAAACACATGGTATAATGTTCTCTCAATGGTTAATGGCTATAACATTTTATTCTTGTAGAGTGTGGTGATCAAGCAAGTGTGCCTTGAACCACTTGAAAATTGTACCTAAATTATGTAGTAGCATACCAACCACCTCCAAAAAAAAAAAAAAAAAAAAAAACCCTACTCCTACTAACTTTTGTGTACATGGTTGAGGAATAGGAAGGACAGCAATATATAAAGAGGGAAAAGAAATGAGAAAGAAGTGGCAAACCTCCCTAATTGTGCATCCTAGGTCCACTACTGTATGCAAGAATAGGAGCGGATATATAACATAATGACAATCCATGGCACAAATTAGACTTAATAACTTAGGAGCGATGATGTGCTTTCTCCAAAGACTTCTAGCTAGACCCAAAAAGCATAGAACCAACTTAGGACACAAAAGATGACCATCCAAGTTGTTGTAAGCATGACCATCTAGATTGTTGTAGTCTTTCTTGAAAAATGAAGCCATAAATGGAAAAAGAGGTGCGGACGATGAAAAAGATGAAATATATCATTGTTGTCTTATCTAATGGAAGGAGGTGCGGGGAGTAAGGGGGTCCCTAAAATTATATATGTCGAGAATGTGTAGTCTCAATGCAGGTTTCGTCAAGTTTCACTCATTTTGGTAATGGTGAAGGATAGGTTTCATCCCCGAAACTATGATTCTCTTTTTTTTCCTCGTAATTAACTTGCCACATCATCAATTTTGTTCCCCACTTATAAATTTAACTGAGATTGAGACCGTCATGAAAAATTCCACTAGGTCTAACCTTAGGAAATGTATGATCACCTGTCACATTTTGTACGCCAAGTTTTCAATTTGCCAGATAATCTAGAAGGCCATTGCTTTCTTGTGCAAGATATGAGAACCAGTTAATCTTCTGCCGACAATAATTCTCTTGTGGAAATTTCATCAGGGTCAATTTTCCTTAATCTAGAAGCCCATCTCTCTCTCTCTCTCTCTCTCTAAAAGATTCTTTCTCCATTTCAAATTAAAAACCATATTCAGTTTGTGCTTAGTTAAGTTTGTTTCGCTTTCACTAAAACTATATAAAAATATATCCAAATCTACACTATCGAATAAATACACACTACATATATCAAAACATATTTGTTGTACATAATCAATCGTGTTTGATGTTATAGGTGTTTATGGATTTCTGTGAACTTTATAAAAAAAAGAAACTAGATAAATCAGCCTAAATAGAAACCATAGGAAGGATACCTACGTAAATAACAAATCTTAAACGGCTTGAAATATTTATTTATGGCTTTTCGGGTTTTTTTTTTTAGGGGATGACCGGAAGTACTCAGGTCAACTGTTCTACCGCGAGCTATCGATGTGGCGGGCCATGCTGTTGTCCGTCGGGTGTGTAGGGACCCCAGTGCTGCTGACCTCCGTGCGCTGTAGCAAGCCCAGCGCAGCAGTCAAACACGAGATCCAATCCCAACACGGTCGTCGTTGCTGTCCAACAACCAACGCCGCTGCATTTGCTGCCGATGAGGCCTGGCCGTACGCGTTCTCATGCAGGCGTCGCGTCGGCAGGCAGAGAACGCGGCTGCCACCCTGCATGAGGCCTGGCCTGGCCGTACGCGGGGCAAGCGCCGCGCCGCCGCGCTGGACCCGGTGGGGCTGTCCACGGAGAGGAGAGGACGACGACCGTGGATTCGTGGCGGCGCTGCTGACCAGTCGTGACTCGTCGCACGCAGACGCAGGCGGCCGGGGACGGGGACTCACGAGAAACTGGCGGTATCTGTGCAAAGGGTAGGAGTACGCTGTAGTACGAGACATTTCGCGGCGCTCAGACTGCTTATCAAATCTGGTGCCATGAAATTTCAAAAAAAAAAAAAAACAAGTGCCATGATGATTCCCTTAAAAAAAATGGTGCCATGTGTGACGTGCGATTAGACGTGGTGAGGGTTGATTTAGGATTCAAATCAACATGGACAATTCGTGTTACAAATATAACATGGACAACAACTAAGAGCATGTTTAGTTGGTGAAAAGCAAACCCAAAAAAGTGTTACGGTATCCCGTCACATCGAATCTTTTAACGCATGCATGAAGCGTTAAATGTAGGTAAACAAAAAAAACTAATTACATAGTTTGGCTGAAAAGTGCGAGGCGAATCTTTTAAACCTAGTTAGTCCATAGTAGGACAATAATTAACAAATACAAACGCAAAGTCTTCAAGAGTCGAACCTAAAATATTTCACCAACTAAACACACCCTAATATGTACATGTACTCGGTAAGTTATTAGATCCTGGAATTAAACAGTTTGTGTTCGCCATTTAAATTCTAGTGCAGTGAATTTGACTATAGTTTATCGAAATGACAAGGTAGGTACAATTGCCTTGCTACAGGTACGGATCCATAGGATAAGCATTGATGTCACATCAATGACTTTGTACAAATGAACAAACATTATAATACCAACATATTATAGCAAAATCAGAAGTATGAAGGCGCGCCGTCTAGGCGGCCTCCCAGGATGTCCACGTAAGTCTTATTTCCATAGCCGTTGGATGAAATTTGATGGTGCATGATGATCCTTTACACTGGTCATGTCAATTTAATGGAGCTGCTGCCGGCCAGTACCCTCTGTTGGGATGCAGACATGCACATGGCTGCATGATATGGATACCAGCAACACGCTACGGCCAACAAGCCAGAGGAACTGTGCGCGCAGCGTCATTAAAAAGAAGTGACAACTGAGGCAGCAGATGCTCAGGGTGGCCAGCAGCTAGGCGCGCCGTCTAGGCGGCCTCCCAGGATGTCCACGTAAGTCTTATTTCCATAGCCGTTGGATGAAATTTGATGGTGCATGATGATCCTTTACACTGGTCATGAGCAGCTCGCGGACGTTACTCACGATGGCCGCGGCATCTCGGCAAGCTAAAGCAGCTAACTGGCTAACGCACGGTGATCAGCATCAACAGATTAGTGTTTGATCGTTGTCACCCTTGCCTTTGATGTCGTGCATGCCAGAAATAAGTAGGCCAGACTTCTTTTGGCTTGGCTCAATTGTCGTGGTCTGGTTGTGAGTCACTGCGGCTGATCTGCTATCTTTAGTAATATTGCACAACCTCACACATGCACCATGCACCGTGCATGCACTGATTGGTCTCGGCAGTGTGGTCACTTCACTTTGAATGCCTCTGCTCCTAGCCCTGTGGGACGTTGTTGCAGGCGGCCGCGCTCTCACGCTGCTCTCTGCTCGCCGTCGTTAGCCATTCATGGCGATGCGGCCCACGCATGTTATATCGAACATGGATGACCACGTCCGCCAGTTTACTACTCCTTCCGTCCCAAAATAAACGACGTTTTGGGTTTTCGTGCCACAAGTTTGACTTAATGTGTAGAAAATCCTTAGAAGATTTAAATCTCCAAATAAATTTGTTAAAAAACTAGATCAAAAGATCTTTCCAATGATACTAATTATGTAATATAAATTTTAATCCTATTTTAATATATAATTGCCGGCAGATGTTTCTCGGGAAGCGAAAACGTCGTTTATTTTGGGACGGAGGGAGTAGCAACCAAGCCACGTCCTGCCATGCCGGTGTTGCACTGCATCGTCGTTTGCTCTTCAATGTGACGATTAAGACAGGAGACGAGCATGGGCTTGTGTGCACACCAGCGGCAGGAGAGGCCACAAGCAGCGAGCTGAGCGCGGACACGATGCGACGACGCAGCAACAGCAGGACCAAGCCCACGCGCGCGCACGCTGGAGAGTACGTAGCAGTGCACAGCTCGAAGTTATGCCAGGCAGTGCATGGCAGAGCTGGTACGCAGCAGCAGGTCAAGTCCACTTTCACATGTTGGAGATTATTGGCAGCACGTAGTTAAGAGATCAAGGCCAAGAAGTGCATGGTGCATGCCAGCAGCTACACGACGTCGGCTCTGCCAGAAGCACCCGACCGTGCATGCATGCACCACAGGCAAGACTGCTAATGATCAAGCACTAATCTACTAGCTAGCAGTTAATAGTAGTCTGTCCGAACGCTTGCGGCCAAAGATTTCAGCTGCACCCCCGAGTGGCCATGCCCTTTGCACTACACCATAGTTGATACCTGCGCCACTCTGCATAGGAACATGGAGCTTCCTTTCTTCCTACAAATACATACAGCCTGAGCGTCCCGGTCCTAACCCTCTCACCAAGAGCAGCCATGGCAGTTGCTTAGTCGAACCACCACGCCAAGCCTCGGTTGTCGTTCCTGTCGGAGACGATCGGACGTCGCGGTCGAACCACCGCGCCAGACCTATTGCACACTAAGCTGTTGATGTTGATCACCGTGCGTTAGCCAGTTAGCTGCTTTAGCTTGCCGAGAAGCCGCGGCCATCGTGAGTAACGTCCGCGAACTGCTCATGTATACATATATGCTTGTGCGTGAGGCAGTTAGAGCACGTGAAGTGCTTGTTAGATTTGCTTGTTAGCTTTGCCTGTTAGCCTTGCTTTCAAAAGTCAAGCCTTCTCTAGGTGTGTGAAATTGTAGAAATTCAAAGTAGAGTTCTAAATCCATGAAACTTTTATCGTGGCCTTAATTCATTATTATGTGCTTGCTGTAGTTTTTATAGACTTAAACTAGAATGTTTGGCATGGTAGCTAAATATCCATTTAAAATTAATATCCATAGTTTGATATTTATCTCAAAGAATAACTTTGTCGTTCATCTAGCAGAAAACATGGAAAATGATGGAGTCAACGGCAGCATGGGCAAGGGTAAGAGTGTCGTGAATAGCAACATGGACAAGGGTAAGAGCGTCCTGGAGGAACCAGGGCCACCACTTCAACCTGACGGTTTCGATGGCAGTCTGCCCCTCATGCCACATACATCTGATCCCAATGCGTATGCCCCTGTCCCCATTGCGCGGCTTCCAACAGATGATTCCCGCCGTGTCCCCATGCCCCGCTTGTTACCGCCAAAGGTATTATTTCATTTAATTAGTTTTATTTGGATGAGGCATGGCATTATTTGGCTATCAATTACCACCGCCCCTAACACGAAACGCATCATGACTGTAGGTTCCAACTGAGATTACCATATCACGCAGAGGCATGCTAAATCAGATCCTTCCTGAGATAGGCGCAGCTATTCGCACCGAGGGAGCAATGAAGGTGGGTAGGCAGAGCATGATAGCCTGGCTCAGCATTGAGATTCGTCCCAAGCAGGGCAGGAAGAGCATGCCGGAGGTTCAGACTTTCACCAGTGCCCCTTTTAGGACAGAATATGATGCACAAGAAAGTGTTTCCGAGCGAGCAATATGGTATTTTGTTTCAAGGATGAATGTTAACATCAATGATCTAACCTATCCTGCCTTCAAGGGACTCTATAAGGAAGTGGACCGCTTGCATGCTTTCTCCCAACTTGTTCAGAGCAGGTGTGATGAGCTACGTGTAGAGGCGGAGGGGCTATTGAAGTCTCATAAAAAACTTTTGGACCGCCTTGGCTCCATCTGTTCAGGGTATGGTGATATCCTTTTGTTAGCTACTCCTCTTATGGCCGTTGGAACAGAGGTACCTCCAGTTACTGGAGTAGACCCACGGTTTGTACAGCTTGTCCAACAATTATTCAGCCTTGTGATGGACAACATCCCTACGTACATCCCTAGTGGGAGTCTTTAAAGGTATGCATGCTTTGTGTTGGGTTCCACCCACTGTTTTGCGATGTTCCGAATGGATCACTAACCTATATTTATGCGCTTCCATAGGACCCGATGAACAAGGTCCTCCAAGAAGGGCGAGCTCATAAATCTGAGGCCTATGCTATCCCCGGCAGTCTCCTAGAGGCCGTTGTATCCTATGCCACGACAAGAAGAACCATCCAAAGAAATAAAACACCAAAGACCAAATAAGACGTGTAACTAGAAGCCCTATATGGGTCCCTGCGTCCGGCTACAATCATGGTCTCCAAAATCGCTTATTCACCAATCTTAGGCTCCTATGCTATGTTATCGGTGCGTTATTACGCACGTTTGTGTGTACCTTTGCTTCGCGTGTCCTCGCCTTTGTACTCACGAGTGTCCCCGGTCACCACCATGTGATGAATATATGTGGCCCCCTGTTTGTGATCTCGTGTATTTCATACTAAATCATA
Organism: Hyparrhenia diplandra; assembly: GCA_015847255.1. Classification (NCBI taxonomy): domain Eukaryota; kingdom Viridiplantae; phylum Streptophyta; class Magnoliopsida; order Poales; family Poaceae; genus Hyparrhenia; species Hyparrhenia diplandra. Next base: position 34,967 of record JADLZK010009439.1, on the reverse strand, counting down.
GTAGTGTAGCACATAAATGAAACACTTGCCACGTAGATGGAAGAAAACGTGAAGAAAGAAATATGGAGGGCGGCTAGATGTATCCGACGGTATCCAAAGCAGAGATAAGTCTACCACCTAAGCCGCTTTTGAGTGGCGTAATCATGCACAAACTTGTTGCTAACTAGCACCGCAAAGAGACCCCGAAACCAAAACATAAACATAACACGAGTCAGTAGCACACTTAGACCCTGAAACCAAAAGCTGACATGCAATCAGTAACGTATTAAAATAGATCCCCCCCAGTCTTTTTGGTCAAAAAAACATGTTAAAATAGATCCATGCTCGGTAAGGTCACTATGCTTCGTTTCTGTTATTTCAATTGGATGTTAAATAATGTGTATGCAAATTAGATCTCATTGTATCTCTTATTTTGACTTGTTTGCACTAGGGTTCAACAAGATTGTTTAGGAATCAAAATCCATCCATGAATCAAAATCTCAATATTTGCAATTTTATTCAAGAGCATAACATGTAAACAAGTGAAATATGTTGTGGATACTGGATATGTACCAGCATAGTCAACAACTAATGAATCTAACATTATCAATTAGAAGGAATTCAGTCCCATTATCCATCTGCATAGTAATACACAATTACATTCAGTCTTGGTCATATGTAGACATACTAAGCAAGGTCTGTAGTCTCATGTCTTTGTATATTGCAAGAAACAAAATTCATGGCATATTGCTAGAAGCAAAATTCATGGAAGCAAAGCAGCTAGCGGCGTATCATCTCAGCAGAAGAAAATTCACTTTGAAGTTAGTTATGTTGGCCATCAAGCAACAAAAATCATGACAATAAATTGGTCAAAATACAAGTAAATCAATCAAGCCATTTACAAGCATATGAGCACATATCCGGATTGGGGTGAACACGTTGTCGTGGGATGAAGGTTATATGCATGTACCCTGCAGGATTGGAAGGCGAAGGCATTTAATCCAAGTAGAGAGAAGAAATCAAAGCCATGTCGTTGGTGCTGTCCTCCCCGTGGATCCAAGAATCCTGCAACCCCAAACCCTTGGCCACGCCTTTACGAGTTCACATTACGGTCTTCTCAAGGAGGGACGAGATCGACAAAGTGGTTTACCTTTGCATATCTGAAAGCAAACAAACATAAACCAAAGATGAAATTGACAAAGTGGATAAACAAGTATGTACTTTAGAATGCACTTGTACTGACACAATTACCAACTATGTGGTTTTTCGGATAACGTGAGAATACACATCTAGGTTTAATAGGATGCACTTTAGACTTGTAATTATTATCTCCGCACTAATTACAAAACTTGAATTAAAATTCGTGAGTGATAGACCGTTGTACGTAAAGGTTGGCAAACACTAAAAGATTTAGTCATAGTATGCACCGGGAAAGTGGTACATCGAACCCGCTTAAGTGATATAAAAACACCGAGAGATCAGTAATGAACTTTATGCTTCTCCAATTCTTCACATTGGCAACCGAATGAAGTTGAGTTCCATGTCGGTAGCACTTGATTTGTATTATTCTCACACACATGAATGTTCAGCGTTAGAAGCATCCTTCCTTACCTTTTCCAGAAGTCTGTACAAACTATTCTTTAGTTGTAGTCTCTTTCAGCAACGCAAAAACAAAGGTTTTTTATGAGCCCAAGGCAATGACACCTTCCTCATTTTTCAGTTTAGTTTAAGCTTATCTTTTTTGGCAATATTTATGTAAACATTAAGGAAGCATCTTCAATGTTAGTTGGAGGAATACTAATTACACATATTAAGTAGTCTTAATACATTGGGGGTAATAAATTATATTTGGACGGTGAATATATATTACAGAAATTGCCTAAATAAATAAATAAACCATAAACTTATTTTCTCATATGCGTGACAAGCCGCTCGTGATAAAGAAACAAGAGCTACAACTCGTAACTAGACAGGGCAACTTTAATTAAACACAACACTTAAAGCTCATGTTTGTCAAATTTGAATAAACAGCAGCCTAGGCTGCAACCACCTGCAACGTTGATATACTAACCAAAGTGAAACATGGAACTACAACTAACCATAGGTACCGACCAAAAAATATGGGCATGAAAGCAGAGACCATAGGGGTCATCACACACTGAGCTGCTAGTGCCATATACAAAATGCCAACCTTTTAACACACGCTTCATGGATTGGAGGGGAAAATAACAATAAGAATTACTACATAAGGTGCCTGACAAGCAGGTAACTTAGCTGATATAGTTTCATATATGCAGGCACAAATCACAGATCTCAGCGTATCACGAATTTACTAATAGGCCATTGTAGATTGCACAGAGAAAAACTGAACCTTTGACACTTAGAATCTGTGGGAAAGAGGGGGAAAAAAGCATGCCTTTTGGTTTTCTGCTTGAGGCATGGCCGCTGCTGAACTGATGATTGTCGATGGTCGCCGCTTCCCGGGTGAGCAGATTTAGATTCACATGTTCACTTAAATCACCCCCCCCCTCTCCTCCGCCCCCACAAAAATAACATGCCGAACAGGTGCTACTACCACAACACAAGTTCCGCAAAGAAGAAATCCATGGCTAATTGACTATCTCAGACACACGAGAGAAACAAACATTTGGGCTTGAATAATAGCACCGAAGGGTTGTGTACTACGGCGGACCACAGCTCGATCTCTCCTTGCCGCGGGTCGCAGCCGACGGTGATCGGGTGGCCGCCGCCGCGCTGGCGCGTGCGTGAGAGGGCTCTAGGACCCGCCGCCGTCGGAGCGGCCCCGCAAGGCCTGCCGGAGGTACCGCGCCCCCATGTTCTTCCGAGGTCTAGGCCCCGCGCCGCTGGATGTGCCGCGGCCTTGTGCGCCTTCGGAGGCGCCGCTACCGGGATCTCGCTTGGATCTCCAGAAGCTTGCGAGAGAGAAAGAAAGAGAGAGAGTTGTACGGCTGAGGGAGGGAGAGAGAAATGAGTGAGAGGAACCGGTTATACAATCTAGGGTTTCTTAGATGAATTAATATAAATAAACATTTCATTTCCCTTTTATTTGTAAAGTAGAAATAATACAAGTTAAACTACTTGTTCAATCTAACGATGTTTAGAAAGAAATACGTGGAAGCATTAACTCTTCTAAATCTACAACTCTTATTTTGGTTTAACTTGTTCAATCTAACGATGTATATGAAATTACAAAGACAAGGGATGCTTTCGTCATTGCGCCGCATCAAGCCTTGACGAATATTCTTTGTTCTACAAAAGTAATGCAGGTAGTTCGTTTGGGTTGTGCAATCAGTATTTCATGGCCTTTACATCACTAATAATTAATTATGTTCCTATACATTTAGCCTCCCACACAGTTTTATACATCTGTCCCACTTTGTTTATTTGGTGAGGCGAGCCATGGATTCTATTATATAAGGTGGACGTATCGTATCCCAAGATCTACATCAAAAAAAAATTTGTGTATAGTAAACATTCTCATTGCATTACGAATCATTCAATGGTGCGATACTTGACCAAGGAAAAAGATAACAATCAACCCCTTAAAAGAATCTCATCCCGAGGTTCGAGCGAGAATCAAGAGGGAAGGAAAACAACTAAATTACACAAACATGAAAGTACATACAAAGAGATTACACGAGTACCATACTAAACCGCTCGGATTAGAACAACACGTTTTAAGAGCAGGGACGAACAACTAAGCACCTAATCTAACAAAATCGATAAGCGAGGGCAATGAAGGAACAACAGGATAATGATTATCCAGAACATGGCAAAAGACCAACAGATCCAGAAACATGAGTGCGAAAACTCGATCATTGCAAGCGCTAAGATGAAAAGCATCCCGAGAACAAATACTTCAACGAACGCCATATCTGGTAGCTCTATGTCCATCTGCTCCTTCCTTCCGACTTGGTGGCTTCCCAATCTTCTCCTTGACGAACTGGTGGAGAGAAACAACTCAGGAGCTCTACTCCGATCTGGAGATGGGAAAGGAAAAGGGGCATGCAGGGGGATTTTATAGCTAGGTGGGCAGAGGTGGGGCACAACACGTCGGGAAGTAGGGCGCGTGGAGGAGCATCGCCGGCGGGTGCCGGACAAGATTGGCCATGGCACGCTTCCGCTGCACGAACCAAAGTGGGGAGAGGGAGAGGATGAGAGGAGTGGATTCGCCGGCAAGGAGGCGTGCGAGGGCTGTGCCAAAAGACAAGAAGAGGGGGGGGGTCCGGTACGGGGACGAGCGCGAGTGTCGAGAGCCGACACGAGTGCGGGGGAAAAGGAGGGGCGCACTGCGCGAGGACGGCGAGTGCGGCACAACATCAGAGCTACACGCGAAGGAACACTAGGGGCCCCGACACCGCTGACGCCCGGTCGGTACGCGGTGACGCGCTGCCGGCATACGCATTACGAACCGTGCCCAAAAACAGGCGCTTCAATTACTCCGTCCATCAAGGTTTTTTTTTTCAGATCATGCTCCTCTCTTTTCCAGCAACTATATTATCTTGGTCACTTGAAAGAGCACTACTCCATCAACTCATTGTGGATTTCCCGTTTGAACACTAGAATATTTTACCAAGGAGAATATTTTATTATAAGAGTAATATGGTGGTGTAACTTGGTAAAAGACAACCGACCAACAGCCTCGATACCAGCGCGTGCCAAGCGGCGTCATCCTGTGGCAGCTGTTCCACAGGGGCCCTCGGTTTCGTCGCGGCACCATAAGCTATTAACCGGCGACTATTATCAATTTACACATAGTAAAAGCAATGGGGGTCAGAGACCACAGAAGTAGAAGAGGATTGCAAGGGAAGATTCAGGCAACAAGGACGCCTTTTATAGCAAGGAACAAGGAATTCAAATCCAGCAATGGATTTAATTTAAAAATGATTCAAATGTTCTATCGGGACATCCACAACAAGTCAACACAAGATTCTCTATCGTGCAAACACGATGGATTATGCAAAAACAACTTCCAAACCTCCACTTATAGGAAACAACACTCAAGCACATGCTCTCACACTTCTCCTCACAAAGACCGCCTCCATGGCAAGGCAATCCCATCGGGCTACGAACGGGATACAAGGACAAGTTACAACACTAGAACACAACGAAGGAAAGCACTACTAGCTAAAGATACACCTCCACGAGACAACTAATGCGCCCGGAACCACCAACTTCCTTCCTCGGGCTCCATCCTCGGCGTCCCCGCCTCTTCTTTGGTGGTTGAGTGAGGGGCAACACGGGCTCTTCTTCTGATATCTCCGGTGGTGGCGATGCTGGTGGCATCGTGGAACTAACCCTCTTCCTTCCAGTTGTGTGGATAGGGACTCCCTCCAAGATTGGGCGCTCCAACCCTTCCATGACGAGTGCCCTACGCTTGTCCCTGGTGACAAGATAGGCATCCTTCAACTCCTGGACATGCTGGTCTTTAGCCTTCAGAGGTCCTCCGGCAAAGAGCCGCACGCCTTTCTCAAGGCTACCGTGACGGCATGCGCTTCAGCAAGCTGCACCTCTAGCATCCTGGAGAAGATCTCGGCCTCCTGGGCTCGACGAAGACACTTGTTTAGCTCGAGGGCCTGCCGGTCATACTGCTCATCCAGAGCGAGCAAGTATGTAGTCAGGTGCACCACAACCGGACCACCTTGAAGTTGCAAGGCCGCCAGACGAGCTTCCCAAACCAGCCGATTCTTGTCCCGAGGAGGGAAGAACCGCATGGGAGAATGGGCAATGGGCTCTTCATAGACTTGGCAAAGGTGCCGCAGGGCCTTGCGAGCCACAACTTGATAGGTGTCGATGAAGCGAAACCCAGTTGCAGTCACGCTCCAGGCTTCAGTGGCTTTGGGGAACTTCTCACTCTTCCCAATGTAGACGGTGACCTCACATCGCTCGGTGCCAAGCTCCTCATACTCACGACCTTGGTACACCGGGCGGTCCTTCACTCCAAGCTCTTGCAGGGTGGTGTACAGAACCTTGGGAAAACCCTCGATGTTCAGCAAGAGTCGCTAGCCAAGTCTTCTCGCCATCTTTGGTGGGTGGTGGTTGCAGAGGGCGAAAGGAGAGGGAAGCTTGACTGAAGCAAGGGCTAGGCAAGGGGAAAGGCACTGAGTGAGATTGGTAAGGGATAGGTGCCCCTATTTATAGGCAAAAAGGGCAGTGGGCATGGTAGAGTCCACCAGAGAACCTGATGTGAGAACCAGCGATAAGAACACATCGGGATTGTTTATGTGCGTCAACGTAAATAGTATGCCGAGACATAGAGGAATTGATATGACTACAAGGCAGGGGTCCGACAAAAACGCCGAAAGAGTGTACCAAAGGCGTGAGGCACGATAAATGTGACATAGGGCGAGCACGACGCTCAAAGCCACATTAAAGAACAAAGCAAGTCTATCAAATGACCACGACATGACGACTCAAATCCATGAGACACTGTGTCACTGCATATTTCTGAGATTTGAGTTTAACCACATCACCCGCAGCGAAGCGCGGGCAGCAATGGCTAGTATCATAAAAGTTTGGTGAGATTATAGTTAGTGGCAACAATGGACAAAAATTCTAGATCCACCCCTGCTTGCTACTTTATTTGTGCAAGTGCCCTTACGTCAAAATTAGACTCTAAAATTTAAAACCCTACGATAGAACCTTAAAACTTAAGCGAAATTGGCTACAATTTGATGAGGACTTGCTATGATTGCCGCTACTTTTGTATATGTTGGTGTGGCTAGATACATTTGTGCGCCCATGTTTAAAGATGGACCCGGACTCATTTATGCCTTAATTTTTTAGCGGAATTGACAAAAAAATGTTATAACAATTCGGTACACAAAAGTTCGAGCGAGAGGAATACAAAGATCTTCTAAGTTAATCTCCAAAAGATTTTGAATTTAATTGCATCAAATGATGGTGGACATTCAAATCCAAATAGCTACTAGACCCCTAAACAACTAAAGTCAAATTAGACTTTTTATTATTAAAATCTGCTCCTACCTCTGCGTGCAAGTGCAATCTAGCCTACGTGTTGGGCATTGCATATGCTGATGAAATACTAGCGTTAGTTTACCGCCCAGCGTGAAAACACCAGAATAGCATACGGCAGCACGTTGAGTTGGACTCGATCAAACCATTAAAAATGAGTTACCGTAGTTCGGCATTTGTAGAAATTCTCCCCGTCCCTCTTATCCCCATCTAATTGTTTGTCAAAAGCACCTTGGCAAACAGACAGCCCTGCCGTTTATATATCCGAGGCAATTTGAAATACAAAGGAGCCACGCGTTTCGGTGATAGCCCCTCCAACCACGGTTCAATTTCAGAAGCTCGCGCCTCTTTCTTACTGCGAATTTTGAAATTGATTGGATCTTTTTCACACCACATCTACGTGGAAACCATTGGCGCCATCGGTGCTTTCCACAAATGGTGACCCTAGTTTCCTCGCTAGGGCATCGGCTAATGGTATAAGTCATTTATTAGCTCTAAGCCAATCTCTCCAATAGTATTATCTTTTAACAATGACTTATAGTATAATTAGGAAACACACCCCTTTTTTTTTCCTTTGCGTTGATCACGAACATCAACACACCTCAAGCATTTCCCAGTCAAGCAACTGCGGGCCTGTTTAGATATATACTCCCTCCGTTCAAGACTTTTGATTTTTTTGACTCATGTAAATTGTGTTTGACCCCTCGTCATATTCAACTTTTTTTAATAAATATTACCACTTTTGTTATGACTTATTACATCACTAAAGATATTGTAATGACGTTTTGTTTGTTTTATAATTTATATAAAAATTTGAATAAGACGAGCAGTCAAATACAGTTTATATGAGTCAAAGAATTGCAAGTATTGTGAAACGGAGGGAGTACTAATCCATGAACTCGATGACATCACTTTCCTTCCAATTCCAACCGATCTTCCCGTTCATGGCCAGCAATCCATCCCCGAAGAATTCCCCGTTGTCTATAGACTGGACAAGTCACTCTGACTCATCCAAGAATATTCCATTTCCTTTTTCTTTAAGAAAAGAAAACGGACTCTGAGCAAGGTCACTTCGATTGTGCATAAGTACTCACTCCATCTAAAAATAGTGTCGTTTTAGATTTTTGATAATCATGTTTGACCATCCGTCTTATTCAAAAAAAGTTTTATAAATATCTCCGATTTTGTTATGACTTATTTATCATTAGAGATATTTTAATGCTGATTTATCTATTTTATAATTTATATAAATTTTTAAATAAGACAAAGCGGTCAAACACGCGATGTCTGAAAAGTAAAAAACGACCTTCTTTTTAGAACGGTGAGAGTCTTAGAGATTAGTATATTCAGACAAATCCATGTCAGGCAGGCCTCTGCAAAGCTAGCCAGCGTGTGCAGTGGGAACCAAACCATTGCCGGGAGCCCGGTACCTCCCCAGCCTTGGTATTTTTCCCGTTTCATGATACTTGCGATTATTTGATTATATAAACTGTGTTTGACCTCTCGCCTTATTCAACTTTTTTAATAAATATTACCATTTTTGTTATGACTTATTACATCACTAAAGATATTATAATGACGTTTTGTTTGTTTTATAATTTACATAAAAAAATTTGAATAAGACGAGCAAATAAAACACGCTTTATATGAGTTAAAGAATTGCAAGTAAAATCATGGAACGGAGGGAGTATTTGACGAGGTCCGTCAACACTTAATACTAGTTGTATTGTAGTAGTATACTCTATATCAATCAATCAATCAGACATAGCGGCGGGTCAACTCAAAGGACGCCAGGAAAACAGGATCCAGCACCTTTAATTTGGATTCTACTAGGAAGTAGGAATCAACACATGGCTGACAGGCTGAGTATATAGTAACCTGGACAGGGAGAGAGGCATTATTGCTTAGCAGGGAGCTCTTGCACATGGAACAGGAATGACAGGTTGCTCAAGAGTCAAAGTCAAAATCACGGGCTTTTCATATTGAACAATCTGCTCTTCAGTGTTCCTTTTTGACTGTCCAATCTTCAGGCAAAATGTTTCTCTCTGAAAAATGCCATTTTTTTTTTTTGCTTATTTTGCTTGGCACCAGCCAGCCCAAGTAGGCCTCGGATTTTTCTTTGCATGGCCCGAAAGCAGGATGATGGGACCAGGCCGAAGTGAGCTGATATATCGTACATCCAGTTAGCGCCAGAAGCACAGCCCAGTTATGGTCGCCGAAACACAAATAATCCCATGCATGTAGTGCTGATTCCTCGAGCGGGGTCAAGGGCTGATTGTTAAAAGTTTCGAGCTCGCGTGACTTGTCACGCCTCACGCAATACGCAAGTCACACAAGTCATGGGAAACACCAGGCAAATTATTTTGTGTTACACACAAGTCACCCAAATAATCTTCCGTACTAGGCGTTTCGGAGTCACGCGTCACACATTTTGTTAGGGGAGCAGCACTCAGCCCATGATGATCTTTTTTCAAGGTGCGCCACCATAATTATCACGCTCATTGATATGGTTGTGCCCGTGTCCAGTTTAATTCGTGGAAAGAAGCAGCTAGTGACGAAGGCTGGAAAAAAACTTTAGGTGGGGTCTGAAACAAAGGAGAGGTTAATTTGCATGAAGATTTAATGGTAATTTTTGTTTTTGCTACAGTAATTAAATTACCGGATTTTTTTTTTTTTTGGGGGTGGGGGCTTGAGCCCCACCCGCCACTGCTGGCTCTGTCCATGGGTTAGGCCAGACCCACACCGAGTGATTCAATCGCCGAGATGACCCAACAAGATCCTACCGGCAATCTCACTTGTCACGTGCACCCTACGTTGCCAGTGCAGGTGTCACCTCCGGCCGCCTACGTTGCCACACACAGTAGCACGAGGCTCGCCGCTAGGCCGCCGCGCTGCGTTCCGTTTGCGGCGGAGGGAGATATTGGTGATGCAGCGGATGAGGTTCATCAACGTACGGGCGGTGCCCGCCCGGCGAATGCGAGGCCTACCGGTCTTCGGCGACAAGCGCACTCCCCTCACGTAAAGAGGTGATGCGTCGTATCTTTCCCGACTCACCAGCTGTAGGATCGAGGCGACGAGGCGCACGCAAGCCCGCCCATGCGTTGATCGTCATCGACGACTAGGTTGTTCATCTATCGAAAAATCGTGTTTGATATTTTTACGCTAGGGGCAGAGCTCTTTGTATAACTATTTTATTCGCCTTAATACAAAAACGCCAAGCGCAAATCTTTTGTGTGTTCGATAAAACTTGTCACGTATAATCTGAACTCCATCGGCATAACGAGACATCGATATATCTTTTAGTCCTTTACCATGCAACCACAAAAGAAGCCTTGAGGCGGCAGCCCTTTGTACGGAAATTCATTTTTTTTTTTTTGCAGAACAATTCATTCTCAAATTGTCATTGAAAAGTCATGTTCTTCCCTTCACATACCATGACTTCATTTCTTTTTTTCCTCCCTTCTCCTTTCCCACGTACATATACATCCATCCACATCATATGCCTGCCACTTTCATATAAACTACACAGTTGACATCGATGTCACGTAATCTCAACGGGCTAACTGAATTCATCTGTCTATTTATGACAGCCAAAAAAATAATCAAAACAAAATAGCTTCAAGCACCTCTAATCTATCTAATCTAGTAATTGACCTCGCTCTTTAATTTGTCGTTGAAAAAAACTCGTACTCCAGCTGGTAACAGCCTCAATGCAAACCCTGTCGACGCAAACACGCTTATCAGCATCCTTTGCAGATAGGACTACTCTATCAACGTACATGTAGTGTAGCGCACTGCAGTGCTGAGCAGGCAATAAAGAAAACCACTAGAAAACACACAAGGTTACCTACTCACCTGATATGATATAACTGATACTTATATATTTGTATATATAAATACTAAGCATGGATCAAGTTGATGCAACAACCATAGGACATTGACAGGCGCTGAAGATGAGGAAACCAGCGGCGACCACGACCCAGCATAATCCTTTACAATGGCCTCCAAACAAGGCCCAGTCAAGTGAAGCGCTGAGAATGTACCAGTTGCAGGACAGGATAGAGCACAAGTACGTTATCATCCCCATGAATTTTGTAAACCTTTTGCTAAAAAAAATGAATTTTGTAAACCTGAAATTACAAAATGAGCCTGTCTTGCTTCGTTTTGATAAGACAAGGGAGACGAACAACCACGAATTCTATGAATGTGTTATAATTTTTTTCAGATGTTTTAGATGAGCTCCTAACCCATATTAAAAGTGTTGTAATAATCGGAGATAAATTCCTTCACCACACCCTATGTTGTGCTTATAATACAAATTATTGTTATATCTAATTTTCACCCGAAAGTCCAATAAAAAAGTCAAGTGTAAATCCAATATAAAAGTCAAGTGTAGATCTAATAAAAAGGCAAGTCTCCGTCAATTTAGGATTAGGAGACAGAAAACTTACATTTCAATCTTATTATTCCCTTCTATGCATGCCATTTATATATATAGAAAGAAGAAATGGTAAATAGAAGAAATAAAAACAAAAAAAAAAAATCAGACGCGGGGTAAAAGAGATTTTCACATGTGTGCCAAGTGCCAACTCTTGAGAAGCAATGCAATGGCAGTGCAACGACGCCTGATCACATCACGTGTGCGATTAGCCGCCTTTGCCAAGATTCTGGGGACGAAGGGAATGCCGCGCCACCAAGAAAGCACGACGACGTCAATGCTCCGTCGCCGCACAGCCGCAGCAGGCTGCACCACGAGCAGTCGCGCCGCCGCCGACACGTCGCGGTGCCGTCGGCACGCGCTTCTGCTGCTCCTCGCCCACCTGCTGCTGCTCCTCTCGTCCTCCCCGCGCCCGGCGTTGTCGGCGCAGGGCGAGGCCGAGGCGCTCCTCAGGTGGAAGGACAGCCTGCCGCCACCGCGCCCGGCAGACACGGACGTGCTCGCGTCGTGGTCACTCAACGGCTCCGCCGCCGTCGCCGCGTGCGCGTGGCGCGGCGTGTCGTGCGACCCCTCGGCCGCGTCGTCGGCGTCGACGTGGCCGGCGCCGGCCTCGCCGGCACGCTCGCCGCCCTGGACCTCCGGTCGCTGCCCAGACTCGGTAGCCTCAACCTCAGCCTCAACGCGCTGACGGGGCGGTTCTTCCTGCCCGACGTGTCCGCCGCGCCGCTGCTCAGCGTCAGGTCCATCGATCTGTCCTACAACAACTTGTCGGGTCCGGTGCCGGCCACGTTGCCGGCGTACATGCCCAACCTCGAGCACCTCAACCTCTCGTCCAACCAGTTCACCGGCGAGATACCGGATACACTGGACAGGTTGACCAAGCTGCAGAGCCTTGTCCTTCACTCCAACCATCTTTCCGGCGGCATACCGCCGGTGCTTGGCAACCTCTCCGGGCTAAGAGACCTCGACCTGTCGAGCAACCCGTTGGGCGGCACGATTCCTGTCACTCTCGGCAAGCTCCTGTCGCTGGAGCGCATCAACGTCAGCCTGGCACGGCTGGAGTCGTCAATTCCATACGAGCTCAGCCTCTGCACCAAACTCACCGTCATTGGTCTCGCCGGGAACAAGCTCGCCAGGGGCCTGCCGCCGTCGCTGGCCAAGTTGACCAGAGTACGCGAGTTCAACGTCTCCAAGAACATGCTCGCCGGCGAGATACCGCCGGACTACTTCACGTCCTGGACCCATCTCAGGGTGTTCCAGGCGGACGGCAACCGCTTCACCGGCGAGATCCCCGTGGAAGTCGCGGCGTCTTCGAGGCTCGAGTTCCTCCACTTGGCGACCAACAATCTCTCCGGCGCGATACCAGCGGTCATCGGAAGGATGACAAGCCTCAAGGTGCTGGACCTCTCCGAGAACGGGTTCTCCGGCGCGATCCCCGGACGATCGGCAACCTCACGCGCCTCGACACACTGCGACTGTACGACAACAAGCTCACCGGCAGGTTGCCGGACGAGTTCGGGAACATGACGGCGCTGCAGAGGCTGTCCATAAGCTCCAACATGCTGGAGGGCGAGCTGCCGGCCGGGCTCACCCGGCTGCCGAACCTCCTCGGCATCGTCGCCTTCGACAACCTCTTCTCCGGCGCCATCCCACCGGACTTCGGCCGGAACCTGTCCATGCTCAGCATGTCCAACAACAGGTTCTCCGGCGGGCTGCCTCCGGGGCTGTGCAGCACGCCGCGCCTGCGGTACCTCAGCCTTGACGACAATGACATCTCCGGCGTCGTGCCCGCTTGCTACCGCAATTTCACCAAGCTGGTGCGCTTCCGGCTGGCACGGAACCGGTTGTCCGGCGACGTGTCGGAGATCCTGGGATCGCATCCTGACCTGTACTACATTGACCTGTCGGGGAACTCGTTGGGTGGCGAGCTGCCGACGCACTGGTCTCAGTTCAAGAGCCTCTCGTACCTGCACTTGGAGGGCAACATGATCACCGGCGCAATTCCGGCCAGTTACGGCGCCATGACCGCATTGCAGGATTTGAGCCTCTCATCGAATCGCCTCGCCGGCGTGATACTGCCGGAGCTCGGTGCATTGCCTTTGCTCAAGCTGGATTTGAGCGCCAACATGCTGTCCGGGCAGATCCCTCCGACGCTCGGGAACGCCACTGGCATGCTACGGCTGGACCTGTCCGGAAATCAGCTCGACGGTGGCGTGCCGGTGGAGCTGACCAACCTTGCCCACATGTGGCACCTGAACCTGAGCCGCAACAGCCTCACCGGAGAAGTGCCGGCTCTGCTCGGAAAGATGGCCTCGCTGCAGGAGCTTGATCTCAGCGGCAACCCTGGCCTGTGCGGCGACATCGCCGGCCTGAGTTCCTGTCGCCGCAGCCGAGCTCCAAACGGTACAGGGCGAGGCTAGTCTTGGTCGTCGCCACGCTGGTTTCCGCCGGGCGATTCTGCTCGCCGTAGCTGCAGTGTCCTGCGTGCTGGTGGCCCGGAGGAGGAGACGGCGAGCCGGACAAGACAGCCCCGACACGACGGCGAGCGGCGCCGGGCGGCGAGATGGCTCTGACGGCTTCCATATGGAGCAAGGACGCGGCGTTCTCGTTCGGCGACATCCCGGGCGGCGACGGAGCACTTCAACGAGGCCTACTGCATCGGCAAGGGCAGCTTCGGGAGCGCAGTACCGTGCCGACCTGCCCGCAGAGCTCGGCCGTGAAGCGGCTGCACGCCGGAGACCGGGCGCGCATCAGCGAAGAGCCGAGAACGAGGTCCGGGCGCTTAACGCGCGTCCGCACCGCAACATCGTGAGGCTGCACGGCTTCAGCGCCATGGGCGGCACATGTACCTGTTGGGATATTAGGCAATTTCAGGATTAATTCCAAAATATAAATCATGACAAATAGACCTACTAGATAAAGCACGCCAAGCATACTAGCATGACAGATCGCGATATCGCATATACTAGCGGGGACGGATCATGATATCACGTAGCATGATCATAGCAAATGGTATAAACCCAACTAGCACACCGTGATAGATTGATCTCGAGAATACCGGGCCGACGTTGAGGACAATGTAATGAAGAGGTTCCCGAAAGCGACAAATGGATCCTCCGTGTAGCCGTCGTTGTCGTTGATCGGCGTTGTCGCTACTTATTCGCCTTTTAAAGCGACACCGAGTCCTCCAAGTCGCCCGTAGTCGTTGCCGACGATTAGCCCGCTGAAGAAGTCGAAGAAGCCGATGAAGACGGCGCTGACGGTCCTCCGCGTGTCCTTCCCGGAAGACGAGCCGTGACGAAGATCGAGAGCGCCGCGAAGAGCGCTTCCCAAAAACCTTATTCGCCTTCTCCCGCCGCAGGATCACAAAGACGAGGGTTTCGAGACCTGCCGCCCGGTTGCTAGTGCACGCAAGCAATCGGGCCGAGTAGCTACGGGCGCGCAACAACAAGAAGAGGTGAAAACTCTATTTCAAATTCTAGAGTAGAGAGGTTGTCTATTCAAGAGACACCTCTCTAAACCAATATGAGATATCTGATCTATGATCTTTGGCGTGGCCGGTAGGTCGCTTATATATCCCGAACATCGTGTCGCGATCACGATCGGTTTAGGACTCTCTACTCGTAGTCGGTTCGTGACTCTACAACTTGAGGGCCAAGAAACCAAATATAGTATGGGCCTTTGAGATCTCTCTAGGAATTTCAGAATTTGTTATTGGGCCAAGCCCATCTAAAATTCCAACAATCCCCACCGGATCTCAAATACCCATTTAGAGTTTTGCCAATTCTTGCCGCCGCTTAATATACCAAGATTTTTACAGAGACCGTGAAGTTGAACTTCGCCTAGGTCCTTAAGCTACATTTATTCATAACTTGAACAATGGACTACGCCTTGAATTGCAAGTTTTGAACAAGTTTGCCTAAGTCTTTAAGCTACACTTATTCACAACTTGAACAATGGACTACGCCTTGAATTGCAAGTTTTGTGCGAACAAGCTTTACTTAAAGCCACACTAGTACCGGGCCGCCAGAGTCTTTTACCCCGGAGTGGTGGAGCATATACGCCATACTCCCCCGGTCTCTTCATGAGCTTACTAGAGATCACCCAAGTCTCATAGATCTGCGACGTTTAACACTCAAACTCATATAGGTATGTTCTTTCAAGAATGCTCTGTAGGATCGCATCTTTGCTTGTTAAAGCCAATAGAACATATTAAGGTATTAGCCAACCCGCCATACAAAGGCCTCAACGCATTTGAGAGTTATTGCATCTTCACTTAGAGAGGGTTATAAATATACTCTCCTCGCTTTACCAATAGCTTGTTTTTCCCGCATCCTTAGTCACGGATCTCCGATCAAAAAGGTTGGGTTACTACTATCAGAAACTCATATGGGTCTCATACCCATCTCCCTCGATGCAATTTCTATCACATTACGTGATAGCCCTTTAGTAAAGGGATCGCGCCAGTTTTTATCCGCTTTGGACATAAGCCACGCTTATTACTCCGAGTTTCTCAACTTCCCCGACAGTCTTCAAACGCCTTTTAACGTGTCTTGTTGACTTCGCATTATCCTTAGCACTATTCACTTTAGTGATCACCGCTTGATTATCACAGTTCATAAGGATAGCCGGTGCCGGTTTTCAACCACAGTGCAAGTCGACAAGAGCTCACGCAGCCACTCGCCTCTGCGCAGATGTCGCTTTCTAAAGCAAAGAAGTTCTCGCTTCCATGGTTGACTTAGTCAAAATAGTCTCTGCTACAAGACCTCCATGACACCGCGCCACCTCCAAGAGTAAATACATACCCACTAGTAGCGTAGATTTGATCAATATCGAAAATCCAGTTCGCATCACTATATCCCTCTAGCACAGCTGGGTACCCGGAATAGTGTATGCCATAACTCATTGTACCTCTAAGATAGCACAAGACCCTCTCTAGTACATGCCAATGATCATCACCCGGGTTGGACATGTACCTACTCAACTTGCTCACAGCAAAAGAGATATCTGGTCTAGTTGCGCTAGCCAAATACATGAGTGAACCAACAATCTGAGAATACTTCAACTGATCTTTAGTACTCTTCTTATTTTTCCGCAATGTCACACTAGGATCATAAGGTGTTGGAGAAGGCTTTCTATTCATAAAACCAAAACGGTTCAGACCTTCTCAACATAGTGAGATTGCGACAATGTAATCCCACTCTCTTCCTTAATTAGCTTGATGTTTAGAATTACATCAGCCTCTCCTAGATCTTTCATGTCAAAACTCTTAGACAAGAAAGACTTGACTTCATTGATCACATCAATGTTGGAACCAAAGATTAGAATATCATCAACATATAAACATAATATAACAGATTCGCCCCCCACCATGTCGATAATACACACACCTATCGCCTTCATTGACAACATAACCGCACTAGTTAACGTAGTGTCAAACTTCTCATGCCATTGTTTAGGTGCTTGTTTCAAGCCATACAAAGATTTCAATAGCTTGCACACCTTTTGCTCTTCACCTTTTACTACAAATCCATCGCCGATCCATGTAAATCTCCTCATCCAACTCTCCATACGTAAAAGCCGTCTTTACATCCATTTGATGAATGATCGCACCATATGAGGTAGCCAAGGATAGTAGTGTTCGAATAGTGGTCATTCTAGCAACAGGTGAGTAAGTATCAAAGAAATCCTCGCCCTCCTTTTGAGTATAACCCTTTTGCCACAAGCCGAGCCTTATACTTGTCAATAGTACCATCGTGTCTAAGCTTCTTCTTGAACACCCACTTACATCCAATTGATTTACAACCGAATGGTAGATCGATAGCTCCCAAGTTCCATTAGAAAGAATCGAGTCCATCTCACTACGAACGACTTCTTTCCAATCATCTACATCCGAGATGCATATGCCTCTAATATAGAGGTGGGAGTATCATCCACAAGGTACACAATGAAATCATCACCAAAAAGATTTTTCAATCCTTTGTCTCTTGTTCCTCACAGAACTTCATTGTCATCCTTCTCAAGTGGTTGTTCAAATGCCTCAACAGGGTATTCGATAGATATAGTATCATCAGGAGCTAATTCAGTAGAGAATCTAACATTGCTACGCATATATTTCAAAGGAAATATATTCTCAAAAAATGTAGCATCACAAGATTCAAAGATAGTATCTACAAGCATATCAGAAACTTCAGATCTTACTACTAAAAATCGATAGGCAATGCCGTTGTGATCATATCCAAGAAAGATACAATCTACCGTCTTTTGGTCCAAGCTTACGCTTCTTATTAATTGGAATATTGACTTTCGCCAAGCATCCCCACGTGCGCAAGTATGAAAATGATGGTTTTCTACCAACCCATATCTCATATGGCGTTGTCTCTTTATTTCTGTTTGGAACTCTATTCAGGACATGACTCGCAGTCAATATAGCTTCCCCCCACCATGCCTTAGATAAACCAAAGAAGGTCTAACATGGCGTTAACCAAGTCGGCCAACGGCGGTTTTTCCTCTCAAAGAATTCCGTTGGATTCGGGCGAATAGGGAGGCGTCCTCTCGTGAATAATACCATGTTCCGCACAAAACTCATCAAATATTATAGGAAAATATTCACCACCACGATCTGACCTTAGACGTTTAATCTTTCTCTCTAATTGATTTTCAACTTCAGCCTTAAAGATTTTAAAGTAGTCTAATGCCTCATCTTTAGTTTTCAGCAAGTAAATATAGCAATATCTAGAAGCATCATCAATCAATGTCATGAAATATCTCTTTCCACCTTTAGTCAACACACCATTCATCTCGCATAAATCGAATGTATGAGCTCTAGAGGTGCCAAGTGTCTCTCCTCCGCACGCCTTGTGAGGCTTTCGAGGTTGCTTAGATTGCACACAACTATGGCACTTAGAACCTTTGGCAATAGTGAAATCTGAATTAACTTCAAGCTAGATAAATGTGACATCAAACCAAAGTTCACATGACATAAACGAGAATGCCAAACACTTGAACTATCATTTATTGTGCCACAAATATGATTCACCGACTTATTGCATAAATCGCCAAACTTAGGCGAACAAGCCACCACAAATCATAACCCTTACCAATAAATTGTCCATGCTTAGACATAACTACTTTATTGGACTCTATCACTACCTTAAACCCATCTCTTAAAAGAAGGGAAACACTAACAAGGTTCTTGCGAATAGTAGGGACATGTTGTACGTTTTTCGCTTGCACGATTTTACCCGGCAAACTTCGGATCTACCGTACCAACACCTTGAACGTAAGCATGTGACCCATTCCCCATTAGAACGTAAGAATCTTGTAGCTCTTTATAAGAAGAAAACAAAGAGATGTCAGCACACACATGAATATTAGCACTGTATCAACCCACCAACTTGGTGATTGAAATACCGATAGTACAAAGAGGAACATGACTGTACTCTTCATCAAATTGCTAATAGTCACGAGGTTGACATTCTTATTATTCTCGCCGAAAAAGTGACCAAGCTGTCCATAAGTGAAGCAAGGCACCTCATCATTATTTTTCTTCTTCTCAAAGGTAGTTTCTAACTTGGCATTGGAAGATTTATTCCCTTTGTTCTTGCCATGTGGGTTTTCTTGCACAATATTAGTGCTAGAATGGCTCTTGTTCCCTTCTCAATAGTATTCTTTACCCGAATCTTTTCCTCAACATCAAGAGATGCTATCAGGTTTACAACTGATATTTTCTGTCTCTTGTGTTTTAGAATTGTGCCAAAGCTCTTCCATGAATAAGGCACCCTAGCAATAATGCATCCGGCTATAAATTCATCGGGTATGACATACTTAAGGAGTTCAAGTTCTCTTGCCATGTGTTCAACTTCATGCGCTTGCTTGACTATAGATCGGTTAGCAACCATCTTGTAGTCATGAAAGCTTTCCATAATGTACAACTCGGATGTACCAATGATTGCATTCGCTTGATCCCACAATGCCCTCTCATCTTGAAGTGCAAGTTTGCATCTTCTAGATGACTAGCAAGACTATTTAGGATTGTTCTTCTAAGGATAGTGTTGTCTCCCTGGAATCTTCTCTTATCTCTAGAGATATTTCCCTGAGGCGATCCAACAGTAACCCAGAACATCTTAGCTTCTAGCCAGAGCATGGCCTTAACTCGCCACCTCTTTATATGTGCACTAGAAAACTTTTCTAGTCTCAAAGACGTCGCTGAAAACAGCCATAGTTAAATCAAGAAAAAGCCTATGATAAGGTTTTTGGATTGTTGGGATATTAGGCAATTTCAGTTAATTCCAAAATATAAATCATGACAAATAGACCTACTAGATAAAGCACGTCAAGCATACTAGCATGACAGATCGGTATATCGCATATACTAGCGGGACGTATCATGATATCACGTAGCATGATCATAGCAATGTATAAACCCAACTAGCACACCGGATAGATTGGATCTCGAGAATACCCGGGCCGACGTTGAGGACAATGTAATGAAGAGGTTCCCGAAAAGCGACAATGAGATCCTCCGTAGCCGCCGTTGTCGTTGATCGGCGGTCGCTACTTATTCGCCTTTTAAAGCGACACCGAGGTCCTCCAAGTCGCCAGAGTCGCGCCGATTAACGCCTTCGCCGAAGAAGTCGAAGAAGCCGTTGATGAAGACGGCGCCGGGACGGTCCTCCGCGTGTCCTTCCCGGAAGACGAGCCGTGACGGTCGAGAGCGCCGCGAAGAGCGCTTCCCAAAACCTTATTCGCCTTCTCCCGCCTGCAGGGATCACAAAGACGAGGGTTTCGAGACCTGCTCGCCCGGCTTGCTAGTGCACGCAAGCAATCGGGCCGAGTAGCTACGGCGGTGCAACAACAAGAAGAGGTGAAAACTCTATTTCAAATCTCTAGAGTAGAGAGGTTGTCTATTCAAGAGACACCTCTCTAAACCAATATGAGATATCTGATCTATGATCTTTGGCGTGGCCGGTAGGCTGCTTATATATCCCGAACATCGTGTCGCGATCACGATCGGTTTAGGACTCTCTACCGTCGAGTCGGTTCAGACTCTACAACTTGAGGGCCAAGAAACCAAATATAGTATGGGCCTTTGAGATCTCTGGAATTTCAGAATTTGTTATTGGGCCAAGCCCATCTAAAATTCCAACAGTACCTGGCGTACGAGCTGGTGGAGCGCGGCAGCCTCGGGAAGGTGCTGTACGGGCCGGGGAGCTTCGAGACGTTCGACTGGCCGGCGCGGGTGCGCGCCATCGGCGGGCTGGCGCAAGCGCTGGCGTACCTGCACCACGACTGCTCGCCGCCGGTGATCCACCGCGACGTGACGGTCAACAACGTGCTGCTGGACCCGGACTACGAGCCGCGGGTGTCCGACTTCGGCACCGCGAGGTTCCTCGCCCCGGCCGCTCCGACTGCACCAGCGTCGCCGGCTCCTACGGCTACATGGCGCCAGGTAATAATGTGAACAAAGACGCTGCGTTTCACAGTAGCTGCGTGCGTCGTCGCGCTCACATTGCCATGGCTGGTTGCAGAGCTGGCGTACCTGAGGGGTGACGACCAAGTGCGACGTGTACAGCTTCGGCGTGGTGGTGCTGGAGATGCTGATGGGCAGGCACCCGGGCAGCCTCATCAGCTCCCCTGCATCACGACACCAATGGCAATGGCGAAGGGTCGCTGCTGCAGCTGCTGCTCAAGGACGCCCTGGATCAGAGGCTCCAGTCCCCGAAGGGCAGGGGCAGGCCATGTGCGCGCAGGTGGTGTTCGCGTTTCTGGTGGCGCTGTCGTGCGTGCGGGAGGACCCCGACGCCCGCCCCACCATGCGCAGCGTCGCTCGGGAGCTCTCGGCGCGGAGGGGCACCGTGCTGGACAGGCCGTTCGCCGCCATCAGGGTCGCCGATCTCACCGGCACTCACGGATGAAGAAGGATTGCCTCGGTTCGGTCGGCTGTGGGATTACTGTAATTCTGCACTCACATTTTCCAGCATTACAATAAATAAATTGCATGACCAGGAAAATGTGATATAATATAGTCGGTAGGTCATTTATGCTAAGGGTGACATAATATCATGCTAAGGCATGATATACTTTGGCAAACCAAATACGTTGTACGTGACACAACATTACATACTATCTTCAACGCAGTCTGAAAGAGTTGAAAAAAAAAGTAAAATAACAAAAAAAAAAAAAAAAGAATCTAATGGTCATATTAAAAATACTCGGTGCTTAAGAAAGAATGGGAAACTAAACTAGATAGATTTTTTTTTTTTTGCAAACTAAACTAGATAGATGTGCACCAAGCTTTTTATTTGACAATGAAAGGAGCTCTAACTAATGACTGGATTTGGCCAGAGGGTTAACTCGAACTGCAGCATTCATCTCTTCACCTTAATAGCACATTGATCTAACGGGCCCGGCACATATGAAGTGGTCAGAGAAGAACAATAGTAAAACAGACTTCGTTCAGTAAATCTAGGAATCTTGCCATGACATCGCCACTGAGTATAGAAATTATCACCTGTTGCTATGAACTCTCGATTTCTGAGCCAAATTTTACACGCAGTTCAATAGAATCTTTTCACAACTACCACAATAGTGTCTACTCATAGGCTTCACGTTGTACTCCCTCCGTTACGATTTATAAGGCGTGTGGAGTTTTTTGGCTTTTTATTTTTTGTAAGGCGCGTGCAGCAGAATCAAGGCACAGGAGGTGAACGGGTGTGCTATACTATGCCTATATTTACTCAAACGCATAGAATTCAAAGAGTTTGCATGGAGTATGCAGCAGCCGGAGTATATGCAGCGCCATGCACGCGCGCTTTTGGCTAAGCAAATTTCTATATGGACGCTATATTCAGCGCATGCAGCGGAGTATATGCCGCGCTTTTGGCTAAGCAAATTTCTATATGGACGCTATATTCAGCGCATGCAGCGGCGGCGGCGCATTAGTATTAAGCAGTGCGGCGCATTACTAAGCTGTGCACACGGCTCCACGTTTTCCTTTGTATTAGAGATTTGGCTGCTCACGCCTAAGAAAAAGTAATAGAGAGAGTAGTTTATAATATACATCCGAATGAAAGGTAAAGAGGTATTGAGAGAAAATATTGCATCAGGCATACGAAATTGAGCTATCTATTTTTTACTCGCACGTCTGCACAGCAAATTGAGCTATACTATCGCAGAAATTCTAAGGCCAAAAACATAGACATACGAACTTGCCGCTCATATTATAACATATCACGTCTATGATATAACTTCATAGCTCCAAACGTCAAAAATGGTAAAACAATTGTCCAAATTATTAAGCAAAAAAAAGTACAGCCTCCAACAGAGAACACATAACAAGAAGTCTCAAAGGTACAATATAGTTTGTGTTTCACTATAATCGCCAGCCATGGATCTTCAATCGTCGTCACCAAATGTTGTCTTCTTTCCTGCAAATTTTGAAATTCGGTTTCCAAATCAAGCGGGACACAACAGACGTACAACAGGATACAAATTAATCTAGAAAACCAATTCTTAACCCAAGTACTAATTGCTTACCTGTACTAGCTGTACCAGCGGTCTGTCTGAAAGGCGTACCCCGGCCACCACGGCCTCTGTCACCTCCACGCCCACGGCCTCCAAATCCACGCCCACGGCCACCACTATCAAATCCACGCCCACGGCCACCACCACTACGCCCCCTGTCACCCCTCCCTCTGCTACCACGCCCACCACTGAAACCACCACTATAGCCACCGTCCCTGTTGTTATCAGGTCTTGGCTTAGCTTCATCAACATACAAGCTGTAGCCACCAAGGTCAGTTCCATTCAGCTCATATGCTTTATTCAAGGAATCTGGGTCCTTGAAATCCATGTATGCCATTCTGCAAACAAAGCAAAGCGTTGTGTCAATGAGTCAGACAAGAATGGTGACTTCCGCAGATGATGACATTCTAAAGGAAACTATATATAATATCAATATCACCATTCCTACTGAATCTCTTGCTGAAAGAATAAAGCCCCCCCCCAATCTAATATAAAAGAATGATATGTCAAGAGCCAACTAACCCTTTGCATACACCAGTGTCATAATCCTTTGGAATTGAAACCCTGGTAATCTCACCACACGAGCCAAAATGCTCTTTAAGAGCACTCCGGATCTGACAAAGAAATATCATCAGATATAATGTAACAAGAAAGAGAACAAAAACACAATGGCAAGTGGCCAAAAAAAGGATATTCAAATTACCTGGTCCTCATCCCCAGAAGTGTCGAAGCCCTTAATAAACACAGTGTTGCCTGACCTTTCAGCAAACTTCCTGAAAGAACCGTTGTCCTTCCTGAGCAACACACAAAATTATGACCATGCTGAGTAATTGGTAAAAGCAAAAGTTTCATAAAAGCATTCCCTACTGAATAACCACACAGAACAGATAAATAAGATAGAGGATAACCCGCTACTAGGAGTGTATGCACCCCTCTCAACAGCAATGTCAATCCTTAGAGGCACTTCCATCAGGTCATGACCAACAAATTCAAGTGCCTAAAACAAAGAAAGAGTTCGAGTGTCAGAACTTGCTCACAAGTGGCATTAAATATAACATGTGACAGTTCAACTAATATCAGAACATGCTAGCATCCAACAGAACTTGATGGCAGTGACCAGTAAGGCCTTTTGCTCAGTTGAACTAAGCAGCATATAGATTTTTTAAAAAATAATCAAGGCGAATGTTCACCTTCTGAGCAGCTTCAGCAGTAGCGAATTCAACATGTCCATAACCCTTGAAACTACCATCATCAAAAGTAGACAAACGAACATCTACAACTTCACCCGCCTCCCCAAAAAAATTCCTTCCTACAGCATGTGGAGAAATGGTGTTAGTGGCAAGTGGGGGGTGGGGGGGGGTGGGGGATGGCACATTTATAACAAACTTACACTTGTTCACTCTCTATACTATAGGGTAAATTCCCAACAAAAATAGTCTTTGAACCAGTTGCCTGACTTTGGCTTTTGGCAGGAGTTTTGGGCTGCAAAAGATAAGACAGTTGTCAAACATCCATTTAATGTTTATTAAACAGATAAAATTAGAGAATGGCATAGATCGCAGAATACCTCATTATGTGCAGACTTTGGCGTGTCTACGGCAGTTTCCTGAGAATCAAAGGAACTGTTATATCCCAACTAAGAAAGATGCACAGATAACTCAGTAGCTCACTGTGCAAAATTGCAATTGTTCCCTTCAAAGGGCAGATGTCTGACAAGAAGAAACAGTACCTTAGACTTCTTTTTGTGGAGGCTCCTCATCACTTTCATCAGAGCTCTCATCAGAGCTGTCTCCAGATTCGTCACTGGACTGAGAGAGAGAGAGAGAGAGATTCTATTGAGTCCAATGTAATATGTACAAGAGCAGACAACTGAAACTCAAAAAGTATAATCCCACCATCTATTATAGCAGGCAGTATTTTGATTAAAAAAAAGTTCAGAAATAGTTTTGGGCATTTATTGAGTATTAATCAACATGATACATCAAAGCACTTAGAAATATGAGACAACTATTTTGCACAATAAATATAGTAGTAATTTCAATGTATGTTGACTTTTAAAATCAAAATAGACCATATTGAAGTGTCAGATGGAGTATGAGTCAAGAAAACAAGATTTTACAAGAGAGCATACTTCTTTCTTCTTATTTGTTGCTAGAGGCCTTTTTGCAGGGACAGTAGGTTTTTCTGGCTGTAAAAACAAGGGAGAAGAATTAAAAACTACACAATCAAAAAGTAATATGAGTGGAGAAGAAAGTGCCACCTACTTCATCAGAATCTGAATCTGAAGAGTCCGATTCTGAGCTCTCAGATTCTTCCTTCTTTTTAGGAGCAGCAGCCTTGGCAGGCTGTACTGTTTTAGCATTATTATCCTGGCAAATATAAAATAAAGCTTTTTAAGAAGTGAATAAGTTTGAAGACCATTCAAGTTTTGTAGTAAGGTGACTACCTCATCCTCGGACTCAGAATCACTATCAGAATCAGAACTGGATGATACTTCCTTTTTCTTGGCTACTACTGGAGCTTTAGCAGGAATATCCTACAGAAAATGTTTGTGCCAGGGTTATTACTGATAAATTATGTTTGACAAATTTTAGCTATTGAAGATGCATGAAGAAACAAGTGCAACATATGACTCCACAAATAACTTACATCTTCTGATTCATCATCATCAGAATCACTGTCAGAGCTATCAGATTCTTGGGTCTTCTTTTGCACAGAGGCAACCGGAGGCTTAGTTAGGTTAGCAGCAGGTTTCTGAAAAGCAAGAAAGAGAGACAAATGTCAGTGAAAACTGAAACCAGGAAAAAGAAATCAAGGTAAGCTTTATGGGAGATTACTGACTACAGTAACCCCACATAGAAATTACACATTGGTGCATGATTGTAAATTCATGGGTTATATCTATGCATATGTTCCTTTCTATATTAGGTATAGATATGAAGCTTATAGCTGTCTAATTTAAAAAATAAACAGAAATCATTATACACAGTTAATTACCTCCTAGCAAATAGTACATCTTAGTTGTCTTTTTTTTTTTTTTTTTAGAGATGCGTCCATAGCAGTAATGAATCCAGCCTTTGTTAATTTGTTCAGGGTCAATGCACGCAAAACGAATTCTGTAATTCTTTAGCTAACATATTGTTCTTGCTCATGTTAAGCTTGACCTTAGTAATTTATTAGAGCTGACTATGGTGGCATTGTGGGCTCTGGGCTGGCTCATTGACATCTCATGGTTAGAAGGGTACAAAACTACAAACTCATCTTATGTCAATGTGTGTGCATTGTGAGAGCTCAAGATGCACAAAAGGAAAAATTAACAGAATGTTAACCATCATTTAACAAATAACAGATGTAAAAATAAATACAAACAACAGGCTGCAAACAATACATCGATGGGAAGAAAAAATCCAAGTTCTAAGAATTCAAAACAGCAAAACACTTTCAGATAGGAAACAACTACTTACTTCATCCTCATCTGAACTACTGTCGGAGCTGCTGCTATCAGGCTTAACTTGTTTTGAACCATTACTAACTGCTGTGACAGGCTTCTTTGAAAGGACAGTAGGCTTTTTGCAGGTTCCTCATCAGAACTGCTATCATCACTGTCACTGCTGTCATCGCTGCTGCTGCTGCTACGGGCAGGTGGTTTATTTGAAACCGCAACTGGTTTTTGGAAGGTTCCTAATTTAAGGATTAAGGAAAAATAAATATGTATGTTGGCAAGAAGAAAGCCCTGAAAGCAAGTGGACAATGCTCACATCATCTGAGGAGCTGTCAGAGCTGCTATCATCACTTGACTCCTGTTTAGTAGGTTGTGTACCTTTCTTAGGTTGAATAACCTTCTTTGGCTGGACCTTAACCTGCAAACATGTACTTTTTCTAGTAAGAAATGTCAAATAGAAATCAAATGAAAAACTAAAATTTTGATTCATATACTAGCTTCCTATTAAGCACAAATATGATGTCATTAAACAGGTATTTTTTTAATTTATTAGTTTGTATGTTGCTTTTCAAAACCGTTGCAATTGACAAAGGTACTAATAACATGTGAAACTATAATGCAAACATCTAGCAAAACAATCGATGTCAAATCTCAGTTCTAGTTATTTAGATGATCATATCCAGATACCAAATAATGATAAGGAATTTTTTGTTGCCTTTTCCTCGATGACGTACGTTTTTGTACAATGGTTGCTTTAAAATAACATGCAACTTGTCTAACATATTCAATAAAGGAATTGCAACACCAAATAGATAAGTAATGACTCTACTGCAACTGTAGCTCTTAAGCCTAAGAGTATCAGAGAAGCTAAATAAAATCAATAGATAGCTGTACAACACACAGAAATGAAAACACTATCATACAATCAATTGTGAGTTTGTCACATAGTGAAGCAAAGTGGTATCCAGAATTTGAGCATATAGTTTATGATTGATTTAAACTAAAACGGGAAACATGAGCCAAAAGAGAAGAACGTGATAGCACCTCGACTTCAGAATCTGAAGAATCCGACTCAGAGCTGCTGCTCTCAGCTTTCTTTGGAGGGGGCTGCTTCTTAACCGCACCTCCACTTCAGAATCTGAAGAATCCGACTCAGAGCTGCTGCTCACAGCTTTCTTTGGAGGGGGCTGCTTCTTAACCGCACCTCCACTTCAGAATCTGAAGAATCTGACTCAGAGCTGCTGCTCTGAACTTTCTTTGAGAGGGGGCTGCTTCTTGACCCGCACTTGCACTTCAGAATCTGAAGAATCCGACCCAGAGCTGCTGCTATCAACTTTCTTTGGAGGGGGCTGTTTCTTAACCGGCACAGCCTTTTCAGGTGCAGTCTTTTGCTTCTTGACACTCACGGCCTTCTCAATCCCATCTTCTGCATTTCTCTTCCCTGCTCATTAGATAAAAGAAGTCTTGTCACACTGTGGTAAGTGTGGTACATACAAAGCAACAATACAGAAACATAACCAGCAATTACTCCAATGCAGCAATAGAGGCATAGTGCTATCAAAAGCCTTACCCTTCTTTACAGATTTCCCTCTGGAACTGAGACAGCAGCAGGGGCGGCCCCAACACTGGACTTCTTGCTTGACTTACCCATAATGCCTCAGGTAAGCTCTACAGAAAAAAAGAAATGGGGCACTAATTTTAAAATAAGGAATATAACAATACTAATACAGCACATGCATAAAAACAACATATACGAATCCATCCTAACAGAAGATGCAGGCACTTGGTTAACATAAAGGGAAAAAATGAAGTCCCACTACCTCGTAAATATTGGTCAATTTAACATCGGCTGAAAACTAAAAATTATCAATTTATTCGAGGTAATTAGTCAGCCCCGTACATGCCAGGTAGAAATAAATGATAATAAAGAAAAATATCAGCAGGTCATGGTGGGAATACTCGCGCTCCACCACGCAGCAACAAACAAGCAAACTTGCAGCGAACAGGATGGATTGGAGAAAGCTAAGCATTCGTATTCGAGGAATGCAATGATCCCGCAGAATCAACAATAAATAAATCAAGCACTTCATCCAGGGTTAGGGCTCCTTACCGAACGTAGGGGATCGGGACGACGGCGCGATAAGAGGTAGGAGGTGAAGGAGCGGTCGGTCGGCGGCCGCGGCGGGGGCGGCGGCGGCGGAGGGGAAATGGGGTAGGGTTTCCGTTCGGCTCGGGGGCCGGGAGGGTTTTTGATGGGTTTGGGCAGCGGCGCCCGACTTTATACGAGGCAGCTAATTTTGCAATGCGTCCCCACGATTTTACGTAATTATATATGCAATTCACAGGAGTTAAATGTAAAGTGGCTAGATATTTTCGTAAGAACCTGGGGCAGTGGGCTTTATGGGCCAGATAGAGAGGCCCGTATGGTTTGGCGGCCTGTGGAGCCGGCCGTTTGCGTGTTTTGTTTTTTTTTTTCGCTCAACACTGCGTATCTGGCATAGTGAGGCGCATGATGGTTTGTTGATGGAGGCAGAGGCCTGCAGGGATTGTCTACAGATGGCGCTGCAGCTTGGTATATCTTTTTTTAGAAGAAGAAGAACCAGCAAGAGCTTATATTACATCGGTTATTGTCATCGTTACAATGTGAATGGATTGTTGGGAGATTACATTCTAGATTTTCATACATCCATGTACGGTCTAAATGAGAAGAGAAATCATTTTGTATTTAATTTATTATTTTATTAACAACAATCTTGTAAAAATGCGTATCTTCGCCGTTTTTAGTCCGATTCGGTGATCTTTACGCCCTCGCATGATCGTGTAGGTTAGTTTTATAATCTTTTTTCAACTAGGTTTTCCATTGTTGGTGTATTGTTCTAATTGTAGCTATGTTTGTTATGCATGATTGGCTCCATATGTTTGTGTGTTGTTGATTGAAATCAAGTAGACGGTGAGCGTTATGTTGATGATCTACGAGAAGTTGGCGATCCGTAAGAAGTTCATTGGAGTTTTGGAAGTGAAGAAAGGATCTATATTTGAGGCAAGTATAGCTTGGGATCATCCTTGATGTCCTATTCACCTTTAATAATGAATCATGATGCATGTGTCCTCCTTGTTTGCCGTTAAGGATTTACCTAGTCTTGAATACTTGATTCTTGACTCCTATGGGTTGTGCATTGGGTAGTAATTGCTAGCGCTCAACCAACAAATCTTTATTTTGCTGTATGGATTAAATTATGAGTAGTTGATGATGTCATGGTACATAGGGCGAAAGAGCTTGGGGTTGTTTATTTATGAAGCTCTTAGCTCTCCATAAGGACTTATTCATTCGTGATCATCCGATATATCTGATGCCTATGGGGGTCACATGGCTCGACTCTAGTTGTTCAAGGGTTTTACCTAACTTTGTTGGTGGTTTGCCGTAATTGGGAGAAACGGGGTTGTAGCTCATTGGCCACTTTAATATTTTTAGGAGGGCCTTTGAACGACTTTATATGGTTTTCATTTGGCTAGGGAGTCATGAACCTACTCCGTGGAAACCATGACCCGTAGTGAAAGTGTACACCTCTGCGCAGAGTTAATTAAACTGACATGTCAGCCGTGTTCGCGGTCATGAACGGCCTTGGAGACATCAATGGATAGAATTGTGTGCTTATTATGTTGTTGATATTAAATCGATGTTCATATATGTTCATACTTGTGATTAATGGGTTAATGGGATTCCTTTATGCTTAAGCTTAAAATTTGACTTACACTAAAAGCAACCCGCAGGTGAAGACAAAGTGTCGACCTCCGAGCCTCATAACCCCCGGCTATGCTTGCGAGTTCGACATGGACTCACCCTTGCTATATCACATTAAAACAGTATCAAGGTGGGTATGATGACTACGATGATAACTACCGTGATGAGTACTACTAGGCTTGTTGTCAACCGTTTGGCTATCCCTGTGGAGTTGGAGCAACCATGGAGTGCTTTTATCAGTCTTCCGCTTGTGCTAGAACTTTGATTTTATTCTTGTAATGGATATTATTTGAATCTTAGCTAGATCATGGGCTTCAGAATTAGCTTCTCTTTTGACATGAGACAACTCAAAGAATGTGCAACTCCCACTAAGCTCTTGAATCTCAAGAAGAACAGGTAAGATAGAAGACCATTTGTTTGTTTTACTTCGCCACAAGGCTAGAAGCTCTAAATTATCGCTTCGACAATAACTTTTAAACGACCGAGCAAGTTCATCGAATAGCTCCATCACGTGTTGCATAGGCTTCAAAGATCCACAACATTTGGAACTGAATCATACCATTTGCATTTAGCCGCTACAATATTACCTTTTCTCATCACGGACTATTACGCCAAAGTGACGCCTTGTTGATTTTTCCTTTTAAAAGCAAAAGATCCACATTAATCTTTATATATCCCGGAGGAGGAGGATTCCACTTCATAACCCTGTACATTGCCCTTGATCCATGACATACTTTTATCTCCGAAGAATTAGGTCGAGGATAATTCCCATGCCCATTGACAAGCTTGTACATGGTTCATATTTGTCTCTCCATAACGTCTTTTATTTTGTAATTGTCCCAAATTGTCCACATTCCACATAAAATGGGTCCACAATTTGCATCAGGACAAAAAGATTTATCTAATAAATCAAAGGACCATGTTGATGGATGCATCCTAGGCAATTTAATATTAAAAAGTTCATGAAAAGAGTGCCGTAACATGGTCGCAAAAGTGCACTCAATAAAAGCATGATAAACAGTTTCATTTTGAACACCACAGTCAGGACATGTACCTTTCTTCTCTATATGCCTTTGCATCAAATTTGCTTTAACCGGCATAAAATTATTCATCACTTGCCACCAAAACACTTTCACTTTAGGAGGAATTTTTAGCTTCCAAAGTCTTTTCCAATATTGGTTATCCTCACTTGCCGACGTACCGCACAACTTGTTTTATTTTGTTGCATTATTCGATTTGAGGAAGATAATAATCTGTATGCGCATTTGACAAAGATATAATCCATTTTTCTCCCACTCCATGCCCACATATCCTCCTTTAATTTCCCAAGCGGAATTTTTGGATTTCCTTTGGCATCGCCTTGTAAAAATGTTCTTTCAAAATCTCTTCATTCCAGAAGATCCATCGTAGGTGAGTAATTCATTAACCCTCTCAATTGTAGTATCGGGTTTCTTATATAAAGGTTTAAAACCCGAATACCTGGGATCCATTGGTCGATCCATACCGTGTGGAAGTGGCATCACCTATCAATTTGATTAAACCCTTCAGTAATACTTGTCGACCTTTCAAAAATAGCTCGCCATGTATGAGAACTATTACTTTTTGTTTGACGTACGTAAAGGATGAATTGTGGTAATATTTGCCCCTCAAAGATGCGAAAGCACAAAGAGAATCAGTCTTGTTAACAATCTCCAACCTTGTTTTCCTAGCATTGACAGTTTGAACAAAAAGCAAATCTCTAAATCCCATACCTCCTCGCTTTTCATATAAGCTATTTCTGACCGCTTCCTCCAATGCATCTTTCTTTTATCACCATCCCCTCCCCATCAATACCTTGCCACTCTTGATGTAATTTTGTTACATGTGGTATATCCAAATTGTGCCCGAGAGAGAACAACTTACATGCACGGAGGTCGGCCTATCGGGCCTCATACTACGCGAATGTGCTAGGCGAGGTCACTTATGGATACCCGCCACCATGTTGGTCTAAACATTTCAAATGCCTCTCAATCTCGATACTCCATCTCTGTCCTCTTGGTTGCGTGAGAACTTGCTCATGACCTCATTCGTAAACATCTTCGCAATGGCTTTTGCACGGATGAAACGCCAAATCGACAAACATCGCTCGAAAGGAGCTTTGATGTAGGCAATTGGGTGTTCGTGAAACTCCAACCATATGTGCACCCAGTTTTTTCATGTGTCTCAAATGAAGAAGTCCACCTACAAGAAAAAGCGTTGTTGGTCGACAGTGATCATCTAGCCAAGAAGTCCACCGGGCCGGTGCGGCGTTCTCATATGCCACCATCCCGCTCTACTTGGGAGCCATTGAGTCGTCGGCAAAGAATTCCCAAGAGCGCCGGCGTGAGGGGAGGATGTTAACAACTCTGTTGTTCCCCAAGGCAAAGAGGAGGACCAAGTGCAAGACCGAAGATCTTTGGACCGACCGTGCCCAAGGCGACCGTCCAAGCCCAAAGAATAGAGTTTCCTCGACCGAGTGGATGTCTATGTGATGATATATAGTCTTGTTTGAAGAGAGAGAGAGAGAGAGTGGCACCGGACATTTGTAAAAACTCTATTACATTTACATTACAATTTATCGCTCGCTTATCTACCCCTTCTTCGAGCTTCATCTTCATCTCGATTCTATTTCCTAAAAAATTCAAAGACCCATACTATCTCATTCCAAGCCTGGGGCAAAATAGTAGTTTTGTGTACACCTTAACACCGTTATCTCATCAAACTAATGGAAGGATCGAGACACCGAACAATGTTGTACTTGTATATAAAAAACATGTTCACCGTTTGAAAAGGGCAAAGAAACTAATAAGAGGCATTTTTATTTAGAGCCACGAAAATAAATTTCTAATAAAAAAACTCACTCAACAAGATACACGATGTTGTTTTGGGAGGGAAACAAAAGCTTCGCTCATTATATTATTTATTATTATATATATTGTCGTATGTTTATGATCATCCGCTAGTCAGATACACAGTTGGAGGATTATCATGCCACTAGTGAAACCGAGAAAAGAACCAATGTTGTTTCATTCGACGGGCGAGGCAATGCTCTTGCAACGGAATGAGAAACTTTGTCCCCTTTCTTTACATGGGCCCATATGACAATGACATCTTTATCCATTTCTTTCCCTCTTCTCTCTTCCTCTCCCCTATTGTGGCAAGAAGACAAGCGTGTAGTAGTGATGGTGGCACAACCAAACACCGTGTGGATCGTGCCTCCACCATCCGGCCGCTAACGGAGCAGGCAAAATGGGGCTTTTTAAGCGGTTCTAATATAGAGTGTGTACAACATGTTGAAAATGATTTCTTTATGTTGCGGTGTGGGGTAGGGTGGGTTTGTCTATGTTATGGTGTGAGGCGGGGCGGGCAAAGTATGGGGCGGGTTGGGACTTGGGGCATCTCCATGAATGCTCTTGGTTGGGGAAGGAGAAGACGATCACGCCAACCCGCCTTTGTCGGGGGCGGGGCGGGTGAACCCTCCTCATTTGCGGGGTGGGCGGTTTGGGAAGGTTTACCTCCACCTCGCCGTGGACTCCATCAACCTAGAGCAACCTAGAGACCCACATGTTAATGACAGGATGAGGGGAAGGGAACCGAAAAGGAAGTTTTTGATGGATCAAGCAAGACATGAAAAGGGGTTTGAGAAAAGACGTTGACGAAATTTTTAAAAAAGAATAAGAAGAGTGTCCTTTAATTTGAGTGAACTCCGATATGATCCACCATGGTTACGTTCTTACACCCAATTAACACTTTATCTCACTTTCGTTCACAAAACTTGTATTACAAAATTAAACAAGTCGAATATGAATAGATCAAATCGGGGTTAGGCCCAAAACATGCAACAAGCCGCCTAGGTGAGCGAGATCATCCTCATCAACACTCGACTCAAGACTCCGCTTGGCTTGAGGATCGGGCCCTTGGCCTTTGGGATGAACCGATCCTAACCTGACGAGCGAAGATGGATGCGAGGAGGATGGACCGTAGCACGATGATGGTGGGTGTCCGTTCTCGCCTCCCCATGAGCCCCTTGGGGAACGGGTAGAGGTGGACGATGACCCAAAAGGAGAAGAAGAGCTTGAGAAGAGCGGGACCCGGGAGCCGCACTGCTGTTGACGGCGTCGAGACCCCCGCCACGATGCCCACCATGTTGATGATGTCGTCGAGGGCACCCGGCGTGGTCCACTTTGAAGAGGTAGAGGTCCCCGGCGTCGCCTCGTCGGCGGCCACCTTGGAGGTGACGGTGAAGCCGTGTCCATGCCGCCCGGCACCTTGAGAAAGCCCCGAACACGGCGAACGGATGTGCCGACCCGCCGCCGATCACCCAGAACTGCTCGTTGCGCCACCAGTCCCCGATGCTCACCCCTCTCCACCGTAGCTCTAGGATGCTCGTGCGATGATGGACGGAACAAAACGATGAACCAGATGCTAGCAAGGTTGTTGAGCTGGAATATGTACAGTCAGTCACATGGCGGTTAAGTTAATTTCATACAGTTAATCATTGTAGTCGATCATCGTCAATGCAATGCAACTTGATCGATTGATCGATCACGTACGACTCACCGTGGGAATGATGAACTTGTCGGTGAGCAAGCGGCCGGGTGGGGATGGTGCGGTGAGGCGAAGTAACGGGATAGTGTGAAGGGGTAGATGCGATGGTGTTGGTGTAGGCGAAGCGCTCCGAATTCCACTTGAGGAGGCGCCGAGGCGCGTACGAGCGAGGCGGTGAAAGCGGCTCATGAAGATCTCCACGGATGAAATCTCATGTTTGGTTTTGGAAATTGATGACACACTTGTTATGCTAATCCTTTGCTCTAAGTATGACTTAA
>JADLZK010009438.1:0-144459 GCA_015847255.1 Hyparrhenia diplandra | reverse complement strand
GATTATTTTTGCATTCGAAAAGTGTTTGGAAAGTGTAGTTCTAAATTGACAAGTGTCTCCCGTAGTTTCAAAACTCTATGTGAGATCCATAATTTTTTGACTAGCATTCATGACACTTTGTCAAAAATGTAAAATGACCAATATAAAGATTGTAGATCCTGATGAGTTCTAACACCTTTGTATTCAAAAGTTTTTCATCCGAGGTCATTTAGTGTGTCATTTGACCGGGTTTGACCAAGTCAAATTTTAGAATTCAAAAATGAAGACGCCTCGACACTACTTTTTTGGAACCCCTGTGGTCACAAATTGAAAAGTCATGAATACCATGTTTGCTTAGATTTTCAAGATCTACATTCGATATATTGGACATTTTTGGATTTGATAAATTTTGAACCACTCAAATTTTGAATTTCAAGAATTTTTATAGAATTTTCAGTTTTTTCAAGGCCTAGACGATCTCGAATTGAAAAGTCATGAATACCAAAAATTCTTAACTCATCAAGATATGAAAAATTTGTTTAGGTCATTTTTACATTTGAGAAAGTGTTTGGAAAGTGTAGTTCTAAATTGACAAGTGTCTCCCCGTAGTATCGAAAACTCTATGTGAGATCCATGATTTTTTAACTAGCATTCATGACACTTTGTCATAATGCAAAATGACCTATATAAAGATTGTAGATCCTGATAAGTTCTAACACCTTTGTATTCAAAAGTTTTTCATCCGAGTTCATTTAGTGTGTCATTTGACCAGGTTTGCCCAAGTCAAATTTCGGAATATAAAAATGAAGACCCATCGACACTACTTTTTTGGAACCCCAGTGGTCTCAAATTGAAAAGTCATGAATACCATGCTTGCATAGATTTTCAAGATCTACAAACTTTGTTTAGGTTATTTTTGCATTCGAGAAAGTGTTTGGAAAGTGTAGTTCTAAATTGACAAGTGTCTCCCGTAGTTTCGTAAACTCTATGTGAGATCCATGTTTTTTAACTAGCGTTCATGACACTTTATCAAAATGCAAAATGACGTATATAAAGATTGTAGATCCTAATGAGTTCTAACACATTTTTATTCAAATGTTTTTCATCCGAGGTCATTTAGTGTGTCATTTTACCGTGTTCGACCAAGTCAAATTTCGAGTTCAAAAATCAAGACCCTCGACACTACTTTTTGGAACCTCGGGTGGTCTCAAATTGAAAAGTCATGAGTACCATGTTTGCTTAGATTTTCAAGATCTACGTTCTATATATTGGACATTTTAGATTTGACAAATTTTCAACCACTCAAATTTTGAATTTCAAAAAAATTTTATAGAATTTTTAGTTTTCGAAGGCCTAGACAGTCTCAAATTGAAAAGCAATGAACACCAAAAATTCTTAACTCATCAAGATCTATAAAATTTGTTTAGGCCATTTTTACATTCGAGAAAGTGTTTGGAAAGTGTAGTTCTAAATTGACAAGTGTCTCCCGTAGTTTCAGAAACTCTGTGTGAGACCCATGATTTTTTGACTAGCGTTTATGACACTTTGTCAAAATACAAAATGACCTATATAAAGATTGTAGATCCTGATGAGTTCTAACACCTTTGTATTCAAAAGTTTTTCATCCGAGTTCATTTAGTGTGTCAATTGACCAGTTTGACCAAGTCAAATTTCGAATTCAAAAATGAAGACCCTCGACACTACTTTTTGGAACCCCAGGTGGTCTCATATTGAAAAGTCATGAATGCCATGCTTGCATAGATTTTCAAGATCTACAAACCTTGTTTAGGTTATTTTTCCATTCGAAAGTGTTTGGAAAGTGTAGTTCTAAATTAACAAGTGTCTCCCGTAGTTTCGGAAACTCTATGTGAGATCCATAATTTTTTGACTAGCGTTCATGACACTTTATCAAAATGCAAAATGACCTATATAAAGATTGTAGATCCCTTTATGAGTTCTAACACCTTTGTATTTAAAAGTTTTTATCCGAGGTCATTTAGTGTGTTATTTGACCAGATTGACCAAGTCAAATTTTGGAATTCAAAAATGAAGACCCCTCGACACTACTTTTGGAACCCCGGTGGTCACAAATTAAAAAGTCATGAATACCATATTTGCTTAGATTTTCAAGATCTACATTCTATATATATTGGATATTTTTGGATTTGACAAATTTTGAACCACTCAAATTTTGAATTTCAAGAATTTTTATAGAATTTTCAGTTTTCGAAGGCCTAGACGATCTCGAATTGAAAAGTCATGAATACCAAAAATTCTTAACTCATCAAGATATACAAAATTTGTTTAGGTCATTTTTACATTCGAGAAAGTGTTTGGAAAGTGTAGTTCTAAATTGACAAGTGTCTCCCGTAGTTTCTAAACTCTATGTGAGATCCATGATTTTTTAACTAGCGTTCATGACACTTTATCAAAAATGCAAAATGACCTATATAAAGATTGTAGATCCTAATGAGTTCTAACACATTTGTATTCAAATGTTTTTCATCGGAGGTCATTTAGTGTGTCATTTGACCGTGTTTGACCAAGTCAAATTTCGTAATTCAAAAATCAAGACCCCTCGACACTACTTTTTGGAACCCTGTGTGGTCTCAAATTGAAAAGTCATAAGTACCATGTTTGCTTAGATTTTCAAGATCTACATTCTATCTATTGGACATTTTTGGATTTGACAAATTTTCAACCACTCAAATTTTGAATTTCAAAAAATTTTTATAGAATTTTCGTTTTCAAGGCCAAGACGGTCTCGAATTGAAAAGCCATGAATACCAAAAATTCTAAAACACATCAAGATCTACAAAATTTGTTTAGGCCATTTTTACATTCGAGAAAGTGTTTGGAAACTGTAGTTCTAAATTGACAAGTGTCTCCGTAGTTTGAAACTCGTGGTGAGATCCATGATTTTTTGACTAGCGTTCATGACACTTTGTCAAAAAATACAAAATGACCTATATAAAGATTGTAGATCCCGATGAGTTCGAACACCTTTGTATTCCAAAGTTTTTCAACCGAGGTCATTTAGTGTGTCATTTGACTAGGTTTGACCAAGTCAAATTTCGAATTCAAAAATGAAGACCCCTCGACACTACTTTTTGGAACCCTGTGTGGTCTCAAATTGAAAAGTCATGAATACCATGTTTGCTTAGATTTTCAAGATCTACATTCTATATATTGGACATTTTTGGATTTGACAAATTTTGAACCACTCAAATTTTGAATTTCAAAAATTTTTATAGAATTTTCAATTTTCGAAGGCCTAGAGATTTGCCTCGAATTGAAAAGCAATGAATACAAAAAATTCTTAACTCATCAAGGTCTATAAAATTTGTTTAGGTCATTTTTACATTCGAGAAAGTGTTTGGTAAGTGTGGTTCTAAATTGACAAGTGTCTCCCGTAGTTTGAGAAACTCTATGTGAGATCTATGATTTTTTTGACTAGCGTTCATGACACTTTGTCAAAATATAAAATGACCTATATAAAGATTGTAGATTCTGATGAGTTCTAACACATTTGTATTTAAATATTTTTAATCCGAGGTCATTTAGTGTGTCATTTGACCAAGTTTGACCAAGTCAAATTTTGGAATTCAAAAAATGAAGACCCTCGACACTACTTTTGGAACCCCTGGTGGTTTCAAATTGAAAAGTCATGAATATCATATTTGCTTAGATTTTCAAGATCTACATTCTATATATTGGACATTTTTGGATTTGATAAATTTTGAACCACTTAAATTTTGAATTTCAAAAATTTTTATAGAATTTTTAGTTTTCGAGGCCTAGATAGTCTCGAATTGAAAAGCCATGAATACCAAAAATTTTTAACTCATCAAGATCTACAAACTTTGTTTAGGTCATTTTTGCATTCGAGGAACTGATTGGAAAGTGTGGTTCTAAATTGACAAGTGTCTCCCCGTAGTTTCGAAACTCTATGTGATATCCATGATTTTTTTTTGGGGCGTTCATGACACTTGGTCAAAATGCAAAATGACCTATATAAAGATTGTAGATCCTAGTGAGTTCTAACACCTTTGTATTGAAAAGTTTTTCATCCGAGGTCATTTAGTGTGTCATTTGACTAGGTTTGACCAAGTCAAATTTCGAAATTCAAAAAATGAAGACCCCACGACACTTCTTTTTTGAACACCAGTGGTCTCAAATTGAAAAGTCACGAATACCATATTTGCTTAGATTTTCAAGATCTACATTCTATATATTGCACATTTTTGGATTTGATAAATTTTGAACCACTCAAATTTTGGATTTCAAAAATTTTTATAGAATTTTCGTTTTTCAAAGGCCTAGACGGTCTCGAATTGAAAAGCCATGAATACCAAAAATTTTTAACTCATCAAGATCTACAAACTTTGTTTAGGTCATTTTTGTATTCGAGGAACTGTTTAGAAAGTGTGGTTCTAAATTGACAAGTGTCTCCCGTAGTTTCAAAAACTCTATGTGAGATCCATGATTTTTTGACTAGCGTTCATGACACTTTGTCAAAAATGCAAAATGACCTATATAAAGATTGTAGATCCTGATGAGTTCTAACACCTTTTGTATTCAAAAGTTTTTCATCCGAGGTCATTTAGTGTGTCATTTGACCAGGTTTGACCAAGTCAAATTTCAGAATTCAAAAATGAAGACCCCTCGACACTACTGTTTGGAACCCCAGGTGGTCTCTAATTGAAAAGTCATGAATACCACATTTGCTTAGATTTTCAAGATCTACATTCTATATATTAGACATTTTTAGATTTGACAAATTTTAAAACCACTCAAATTTTGAATTTCAAAACTTTTTATAGAATTTTCGCCAAGGCCAAGACGGTCTCGAATTGAAAAGCCATGAATACCAAAAATTCTTAACTCATCAAGATCTACAAAATTTGTTTAGATCATTTTTACAATCAAGAAAGTGTTTGGAAAGTTTAGTTCTAAATTGACAAGTGTCTCCCGTAGTTTCGTAAACTCTATGTGAGATCCATGATTTTTTAACTAGCGTTCATGACACTTTGTCAAAAAATACAAAATGACCTATATAAAGATTGTAGATCCTGATGAGTTCTAACACCTTTGTATTCAAAAGTTTTTCATCCGAGGTCATTAGTGTGTCATTTGACTAGGTATGACCAAGTCAAATTTCGAATTCAAAAATGAAGACCCCTCGACACTACTTTTTTGGAACCCTGTGGTCTCAAATTGAAAAGTCATGAATACCATGTTTGCTTAGATTTTCAAGATCTATATTCTATATATTGGACATTTTTGGATTTGATAAATTTTTAACCACTCAAATTTTGAATTTCAAAAGTTTTATAGAATTTTCAGCCAAGGCCTAGACGGTCTCGAATTGAAAAGCCATCAATACCAAAAAATTCTTAACTCATCAAGATCTACAAACTTTGTTTAGGTCATTTTGGTATTTGAAAAAGTGTTTGGAAAGTGTGGTTCTAAATTGACAAGTGTCTCCCGTAGTTTGAGAAACTCTATGTGAGATCTATGATTTTTTTGACTAGCGTTCATGACACTTTGTCAAAATACAAAATGACCTATATAAAGATTGTAGATTCTGATGAGTTCTAACACATTTGTATTCAAATATTTTTCATCCGAGGTCATTTAGTGTATCATTTGACCAGGTTTGACCAAGTCAAATTTTGAAATTCAAAAATGAAGACCCCTCGACACTACTTTTTGGAACCCCAGGTGATTTTAAATTGAAAAGTCATGAATATCATATTTGCTTAGATTTTCAAGATCTACATTCTATATATTGGACATTTTTGGATTTGATAAATTTTGAACCACTTAAATTTTGAATTTCAAAAAATTTTATAGAATTTTTAGTTTTCAAAGGCCTAGACAGTCTCGAATTGAAAAGCCATGAATACCAAAAATTTTTTAACTCATCAAGATCTACAAACTTTGTTTAGGTCATTTTTGCATTTGAGGAACCGATTGGAAAGTGTGGTTCTAAATTGATAAGTGTCTCCGTAGTTTCGAAAACTCTATGTGATATCCATGATTTTTTGACTAGCGTTCATGACACTTTGTCAAAATGCAAAATGACCTATATAAAGATTGTAGATCTTGGTGAGTTCTAACACCTTTGTATTGAAAAGTTTTTCATCCGAGGTCATTTAGTGTGTCATTTGACTAGGTTTGACCAAGTCAAATTTTAGAATTCAAAAATGAAGACCCCACGACACTTTCTTCTTTTTGGAACACCCGGGTGGTCTCAAATTGAAAAGTCACGAATACCATATTTGCTTAGATTTTCAAGATCTACATTCTATATATTGCACATTTTTGGATTTGATAAATTTTGAACCACTCAAATTTTCGATTTAAAAATTTTTTTATAGAATTTTCGGTTTTCAAAGGCCTAGACGGTCTCTAATTGAAAAGCCATGAATACCAAAAATTTTTAACTCATCAAGATCTACAAACTTTGTTTAGGTCATTTTTGTATTCGAGGAACTGTTTAGAAAGTGTGGTTCTAAATTGACAAGTGTCTCCCGTAGTTTCAAAAACTCTATGTGAGATCCATGATTTTTTAACTAGCGTTCATGACACTTTATCAAAATGCAAAATGACCTATATAAAGATCTATGATTTTTGACTAGCGTTCATGACACTTTGTCAAAATACAAAATGACCTATATAAAGATTGTAGATTCTGATGAGTTCTAACACATTTGTATTCAAATATTTTTTTTTCATCCGAGGTCATTTAGTGTGTCATTTGACCGAGGTTTGACCAAGTCAAATTTTGGAATTAAAAAATGAAGACCCCTCAACACTACTTTTTGGAACCCCAGGTGGTTTCAAATTGAAAAGTCATGAATACCATATTTGCTTAGATTTTCAAGATCTACATTCTATATATTGGACATTTTTTGGATTTGATAAATTTTGAACCACTTAAATTTTGAATTTCAAAAAATTTTATAGAATTTTTAGTTTTCAAAGGCCTAGACAGTCTCGAATTGAAAAGCCATGAATACCAAAAAATTTTAACTCATCAAGATCTATAAACTTTGTTTAGGTCATTTTTGCATTCGAGAAAGTGTTTGTAAAGTGTAGTTCTAAATTGACAAGTGTCTCCCGTAGTTTCGTAAACTCTATGTGAGATCCATGATTTTTTGACTAGCGTTCATGACACTTTGTCAAAATGCAAAATGACGTATATAAAGATTGTAGATCCTCGTGAGTTCTAACACCTTTGTATTGAAAAGTTTTTCATCCGAGGTTATTTAGTGTGTCATTTGACAAGGTTTGACCAAGTCAAATTTCGGAATTCAAAAATGAAGACCCCACGACACTTCTTTTTGGAACACCAGGTGGTCTCAAATTGAAAAGTCATGATTATCTTGTTTGCTTAGATTTTCAAGATCTACATTCTATATATTAGACATTTTTTGGATTTGACATATTTTGAACCACTCAAATTTTGAATTTCAAAACTTTTTATAGAATTTTCGCCAAGGCCTAGACGGTCTCGAATTGAAAAGCTATGAATACCAAAATTTCTTAACTCATCAAGATCTACAAAATTTGTTTAGATCATTTTTACAATCAAGAAAGTGTTTGGAAAGTTTAGTTCTAAATTGACAAGTGTCTAACGTAGTTTTAAACTCAATGTAAGATCCATGATTTTTTAACTAGCGTTCATGACACTTTGTCAAAAATACAAAATGACCTATATAAAGATTATAGATCCCGATGAGTTCTAACACCTTTGTATTTAAAAGTTTTTCATCTGAGGTCATTTAGTGTGTCATTTGACCAGGTTTGACCAAGTCAAATTTTGGAATTCAAAAATGAAGACCCCTCGACACTACTTTTTGGAACCCTGTGGGTCTCAAATTGAAAAGTCATGAATACCATGTTTGCTTATATTTTCAAGATCTACATTCTATATATTGGATATTTTTGGATTTGGCAAATTTTGAACCACTTAAATTTTTGAATTTCAAAAAGTTTTATAGAATTTTTAGTTTTCGAAGGCCTAGACGGTCTCGAATTGAGAAGCCATGAATACCAAAAATTCTTAACTCATCAAGATCTACAAACTTTGTTTAGGTCATTTTTGTATTTTAGAAAGTGTTTGGAAAGTGTGGTTCTAAATTGACAAGGATCTCCGTAGTTTGAGAAACTCTATGTGAGATCTATGATTTTTTAACTAGCGTTCATGACACTTTGTCAAAATACAAAATGACCTATATAAAGATTGTAGATTCTGATGAGTTCTAACACATTTGTACTCAAATATTTTTCATCCGAGGTCATTTAGTGTGTCATTTGACCAGGTTTGACCAAGTCAAATTTTGAAATTCAAAAATGAAGACCCATCGACACTACTTTTTTTTGGAACCCCTGGTGGTTTCAAATTGAAAAGTCACGAATACCATATTTGCTTAGATTTTCAAGATCTACATTCTATATATTGCACACTTTTGGATTTGATAAATTTTGAACCACTTAAATTTTGAATTTCAAAAAATTTTATAGAATTTTTAGTTTTCAAAGGCCTCGACGGCCTCGAATTGAAAAAGCCATGAATACCAAAAAATTTTTCACTCATCAAGATCTACAAACTTTGTTTAGGTCATTTTTGCATTCGAGGAACTGTTTGGAAAGTGTGGTTCTAAATTGACAAGTGTCTCTCGTAGTTTCGAAACTCTAAGTGATATCCATGATTTTTTGACTAGCGTTCATGACACTTTGTCAAAATGCAAAATGACCTATATAAAGATTGTAGATCCTGATGAGTTCTAACACCTTTGTATTGAAAAGTTTTTCATCCGATGTCATTTAGTGTGTCATTTGACTAGGTTTGACCAAGTCAAATTTCGAATTCAAAAATAAAGACCCCACAACACTTCTTTTTGGAACACCAGGTGGTCTCAAATTGAAAAGTCATGATTACCATGTTTGCTTAGATTTTCAAGATCTACATTCTATATATTAGACATTTTTGGATTTGACAAATTTTGAACCACTCAAATTTTGAATTTCAAAACTTTTTATAGAATATTCGGTTTTTCGAAGGCCAAGACGGTCTCGAATTGAAAAGCCATGAATACCAAAAATTCTTAACTCATCAAGATCTACAAAATTTGTTTAGATCATTTTTAGAATCAAGAAAGTGTTTGGAAAGTTTAGTTCTAAATTGACAAGTGTCTCCCCGTAGTTTCGAAAACTCTATGTGAGATCCATGATTTTTTAACTAGCATTCATGACACTTTGTCAAAAATACAAAATGACCTTTATAAAGATTGTAGATCCTGATGAGTTCTAACACCTTTGTATTCAAAAGTTTTTCATCCGAGGTCATTAGTGTGTCATTTGACTAGGTTTGACCAAGTCAAATTTCAGAATTCAAAAATGAAGACCCCTCGACAC
This sequence comes from Hyparrhenia diplandra, assembly GCA_015847255.1. Classification (NCBI taxonomy): domain Eukaryota; kingdom Viridiplantae; phylum Streptophyta; class Magnoliopsida; order Poales; family Poaceae; genus Hyparrhenia; species Hyparrhenia diplandra. The sequence continues at coordinate 135,054 of JADLZK010009438.1, read as the reverse complement.
TACTTTTTGGAACCCCAGGTGGTCTCAAATTGAAAAGTCATGAATACCATGTTTGCTTAGATTTTCAAGATCTACATTCTATATATTGGACATTTTTGGATTTGATAAATTTTTAACCACTCAAATTTTGAATTTCAAAAGTTTTATAGAATTTTCGGCCAAGGCCTAGACGGTCTCGAATTGAAAAGCCATCAATAACAAAAAAATTCTTAACTCATCAATATCTACAAACTTTGTTTAGGTCATTTTTGTATTTGAGAAAGTGTTTGGAAAGTGTGGTTCTAAATTGACAAGTGTCTCCCGTAGTTTGAGAAACTCTATGTGAGATCTATGATTTTTTGACTAGCGTTCATGACACTTTGTCAAAATACAAAATGACCTATATAAAGATTGTAGATTCTGATGAGTTCTAACACATTTGTATTTAAATATTTTTCATCCGAGGTCATTTAGTGTGTTATTTGACCAGGTTTGACCAAGTCAAATTTTGGAATTCAAAAATGAAGACCCCTCAACACTACTTTTTGGAACCCCTGGTGGTTTCAAAATGAAAAGTCATGATTACCATATTTGCTTAGATTTTCAAGATCTACATTCTATATATTGGACATTTTTGGATTTGATAAATTTTGAACCACTTAAATTTTGAATTTCAAAAAATTTTATAGAATTTTTAGTTTTCAAAGGCCTAGACAGTCTCGAATTGAAAAGCCATGAATACCAAAAATTTTAACTCATCAAGATCTACAAACTTTGTTTAGGTCATTTTTGCATTCGAGGAACTGTTTGGAAAGTGTGGTTCTAAATTGACAAGTGTCTCCCCGTAGTTTCGAAAACTCTATGTGATATCCATGATTTTTTTGACTAGCGTTCATGACACTTTGTCAAAATGCAAAATAACCTATATAAAGATTGTAGATCCTGGTGAGTTCTAACACCTTTGTAATGAAAAGTTTTTCATCCGACGTCATTTAGTGTGTCATTTGACAAGGTTTGACCAAGTCAAATTTCGAATTCAAAAATAAAGACCCCACGACACTTCTTTTTTTGGAACACCGGGTGGTCTCAAATTGAAAAGTCATGATTACCATGTTTGCTTAGATTTTCAAGATCTACATTCTATATATTAGACATTTTTTGGATTTGAGAAATTTTGAACCACTTAAATTTTGAATTTCAAAAAATTTTTATAGAATTTTTAGTTTTCAAAGGCCTAGACCGTCTCGAATTGAAAAGCCATGAAAACCAAAAATTTTTAACTCTATGCAAGATCCATGATTTTTTATCTAGCGTTCATGACACTTTGTCAAAAATACAAAATGACCTATATAAAGATTGTAGATCCCGATGAGTTCTAACACTTTTTTGTATTTAAAAAGTTTTTCATCCGAGGTCATTTAGTGTGTCATTTGACCAGGTTTGACCAAGTCAAATTTTGGAATTCAAAAATGAAGACCCCTCGACACTACTTTTTTGGAACCCCAGTGGTCTCAAATTGAAAACTCATGAATACCATGTTTGCTTATATTTTCAAGATCTACATTCTATATATTGGATATTTTTGGATTTGGCAAATTTTGAACCACTCAAATTTTTGAATTTCAAAAAGTTTTATAGAATTTTCGGTTTTTCAAGGCCTAGACGGTCTCGAATTGAAAAGCCATGAATACCAAAATTTCTTAACTCATCAAGATCTACAAACTTTGTTTAGGTCATTTTTGTATTTTAGAAAGTGTTTGGAAAGTGTGGTTCTAAATTGACAAGTGTTTCCCGTAGTTTGAGAAACTCTATGTGAGATTTATGATTTTTTAACTAGCGTTCATGACACTTTGTCAAAATACAAAATGACCTATATAAAAGATTGTAGATTCTGATGAGTTCTAACACATTTGTATTCAAATATTTTTCATCCGAGGTCATTTAGTGTGTCATTTGACCGGGTTTGACCAAGTCAAATTTTGGAATTCAAAAATGAAGACCCATCGACACTACTTTTTTTGGAACCCTGGTGGTTTCAAATTGAAAAGTCACGAATACCATATTTGCTTAGATTTTCAAGATCTACATTCTATATATTGCACTTTTTTGGATTTGATAAATTTTGAACCACTCAAATTTTGGATTTCAAAAATTTTTATAGAATTTTCAATTTTCAAAGGCCTAGACGGTCTCGAATTGAAAAGCCATGAATACCAAAAATTTTTAACTTATCAAGATCTACAAACTTTGTTTAGGTCATTTTTGTATTCGAGGAACTGTTTAGAAAGTGTGGTTCTAAATTGACAAGTGTCTCCTAAAGTAGTTTCAAAAACTCTATGTGAGATCCATGATTTTTTGACTTGCGTTCATGACACTTTGTCAAAATGCAAAATGACCTATATAAAGATTGTAGATCCTGATGAGTTCTAACACCTTTGTATTCAAAAGTTTTTCATCCGAGGTCATTTAGTGTGTCATTTGACCAGGTTTGACCAAGTCAAATTTCGAAATTCAAAAATGAAGACCCCTCGACACTACTATTTGGAACCCCAGGTGGTCTCTAATTGAAAAGTCATGAATACCACATTTTCTTAGATTTTCAAGATCTACATTCTATATATTAGACATTTTAGATTTGACAAATTTTAAACCACTCAAATTTTGAATTTCAAAACTTTTTATAGAATTTTCGCGAAGGCCAAGATGGTCTCGAATTGAAAAGCCATGAATACCAAAAATTCTTAACTCATCAAGATCTACAAAATTTGTTTAGATCATTTTTACAATCAAGAAAGTGTTTGGAAAGTTTAGTTCTAAATTGACAAGTGTCTCCCGTAGTTTCGAAACTCTATGTGAGATCCATGATTTTTTAACTAGCGTTCATGACACTTTGTCAAAAATACAAAATGACCTTTATATAGATTGTAGATCCTGATGAGTTCTAACACCTTTGTATTTAAAAGTTTTTCATCCGAGGTCATTTAGTGTGTCATTTGACTAGGTTTGACCAAGTCAAATTTCGTAATTCAAAAATGAAGACCCCTCGACACTACTTTTTGGAACCCTGTGTGGTCTCAAATTGAAAAGTCATGATTACCATGTTTGCTTAGATTTTCAAGATCTACATTCTATATATTAGACATTTTTTGGATTTGACATATTTTGAACCACTCAAATTTTGAATTTCAAAACTTTTATAGAATTTTCGGTTTTCGAAGGCCTAGACGGTCTCGAATTGAAAAGCTGTGAATACCAAAAATTCTTAAGTCATCAAGATCTACAAAATTTGTTTAGATCATTTTTACAATAAGGAAAGTGTTTGGAAAGTTTAGTTCTAAATTGACATGTGTCTAACGTAGTTTCGAAACTCTATGCAAGATCCATGATTTTTTTAACTAGCGTTCATGACACTTTGTCAAAATACAAAATGACCTATATAAAAGATTGTAGATCCTGATGAGTTCTAACACCTTTGTATTTAAAAGTTTTTCATCCGAGGTCATTTAGTGTGTCATTTGACCAGGTTTGACCAAGTCAAATTTCGAAATTCAAAAATGAAGACCCCTCGACACTACTTTTTGGAACCCCCTGGTGGTCTCAAATTGAAAAGTCATGAATACCATGTTTGCTTAGATTTTCAAGATCTACATTCTATATATTGGATATTTTGGATTTGACAAATTTTGAACCACTCAAATTTTTTAATTTCAAAAGTTTTATAGAATTTTTCGGTTTTTTAAGGCCTAGACGGTCTCGAATTGAAAAGCCATGAATACCAAAAATTCTTAACTCATCAAGATCTACAAACTTTGTTTAGGTCATTTTTGTATTTTAGAAAGTGTTTGGAAAGTGTGGTTCTAAATTTACAAGTGTCTCCCGTAGTTTGAGAAACTCTATGTGAGATCTATGATTTTTTGACTAGCGTTCATGACAATTTGTCAAAATACAAAATGACCTATATAATGATTGTACATTCGATGAGTTCTAACACATTTGTACTCACATATTTTTCATCCGAGGTCATTTAGTGTGTCATTTAACCGGGTTTGACCAAGTCAAATTTTGGAATTAAAAAATGAAGACCCCTCGACACTACTTTTGGAACCCCAAGTGGTTTCAAATTGAAAAGTCACGAATACCATATTTGCTTAGATTTTCAAGATGTACATTCAATATATTGCACATTTTTGGATTTCATAAATTTTGAACCACTCAAATTTTGAATTTCAAAAATTTTATAGAATTTTCGCCAAAGGCCTAGACGGTCTCGAATTGAAAAGCCATGAATACCAAAAAATTTTTAACTCATCAAGATCTACAAACTTTGTTTAGGTCATTTTAGGATTCGAGGAACTGTTTGGAAAGTGTGGTTCTAAATTGACAAGTGTCTCCCCGTAGTTTCGAAAACTCTATGTGAGATCCATGATTTTTTGACTAGCGTTAATGACGGTTTGTCAAAATGCAAAATGACCTATATAAAGATTGTAGATCCTGATGAGTTCTAACACTTCTGTATTCAAAAGTTTTTCATCCGAGGTCATTTAGTGTGTCATTTGACCAGGTTTGACCAAGTCAAATTTCGAAATTCAAAAATGAAGACCCCTCGACACTACTTTTTGGAACCCTGTGTGGTCTCAAATTGAAAATTCATGAATACCATGTTTGCTTAGATTTTCAAGATCTACATTCTATATATTAGACATTTTTGGATTTGACAAATTTTGAACCACTCAAATTTTGAATTTCAAAACTTTTTATAGAATTTTTAGTTTTCGAATGCCAAGACAGTCTCGAATTGAAAAGCCATGAATACCAAAAATTCTTAACTCATCAAGATCTACAAAATTTGTTTAGATCATTTTTACAATCAAGAAAGTGTTTGGAAAGTTTAGTTCTAAATTGACAAGTGTCTCCCGTAGTTTCGAAAACTCTATGTGAGATCCATGATTTTTAACTAGCGTTCATGACACTTTGTCAAAAATACAAAAATGACCTATATAAAGATTGTAGATCCTGATGAGTTATAACACATTTGTATTCAAAAGTTTTCCATTCGAGGTCATTTAGTGTGTCATTTGACCAGTTTTGACCAAGTCAAATTTAATTTCAAAAATGAAGACCCCTCGACACTACTTTTTTGGAACCCCGGTGGTCTCAAATTGAAAAGTCATGAATACCATGTTTGATTAGATTTTCAAGATCTACATTCGATATATTGGATATTTTTGGATTTGACAAATTTTGAACCACTCAAATTTTGAATTTCAAAAAAAAGTTTTATAGAATTTTCGCCAAGGCCTAGACGGTCTCGAATTGAAAAGCCATGAATACCAAAAAATTCTTAACTCATCAAGATATACAAACTTTGTTTAGGTCATTTTTATATTCGAAAAGTGTTTGGAAAGTGTAGTTCTAAATTGATAAGTGTCTCCCCGTAGTTTCATAAACTTCGGTGAGAGATCCATGATTTTTTTACTAGCATTCATGACACTTTGTCAAAATGCAGAATGACCGATACAAAGATTGTAGATCGTGATGAGTTCTAAGACCTTTATATTTAAAAGTTTTTCATCCGAGGTCATTTAGTGTATCATTTGACCGAGGCTTGACCAAGTCAAATTTCGAATTCAAAAATGAAGACCCCTCGACACTACTTTTTGGAACCCCAGGTGGTCTCAAATTGAAAAGTCATGAATACCATATTTGCTTAGATTTTCAAGATCTACATTCTATAGATTGGACATTTTTGGATTTGACAAATTTTGAATCACTCAAATTTTGAATTTCAAGAATTTTTATAGAATTTTTCGGTTTTCAAAGGCCTAGACGGTCTCAATTGAAAAGTCATGAATACCAAAAATTCTTAACTCATCAAGATATACAAAATTTGTTTAGGTCATTTTTACATTCGAGAAAGTGTTTGAAAAGTGTAGTTCTAAATTGACAAGTGTCTCCCCGTAGTTTCGAAACTCTATGTGAGATCCATGATTTTTTAACTAGTATTCATGACACTTTATCAAAATGCAAAATGACCTATATAAAGATTGTAGATCCTGATGAGTTCTAACACATTTGTATTCAAATGATTTTCATCGGAGGTCATTTAGTGTGTCATTTGACCAGGTTTGACCAAGTCGAATTTCGAATTTAAAAAATCAAGACCCCTCGACACTACTTTTTGGAACCCCAGGTGGTCTCAAATTAAAAACTCATGAGTACCATGTTTGCTTAGATTTTCAAGATCTACATTCTATATATTAGACATTATTGGATTTGACAAATTTTCAACCACTCCAATTTTGAATTTAAAAAAATTATAGAATTTTCAGTTTTCGAAGGCCTAGACGGTCTCGAATTGAAAAGCAATGAATACCAAAAATTCTTAACTCATCAAGATCTATAAAATTTGTTTAGGTCATTTTTATATTCGAGAAAGTGTTTGGAAAGTGTAGTTCTAAATTGACAAGTGTCTCCCCATAGTTTCGTAAAACTTTGTGTGAGATCCATGATTTTTTGAGTAGCGTTTATGACACTTTGTCAAACTACAAAATGACCTATATAAAGATTGTAGATCCTGATGAGTTCTAACACATTTGTATTCAAAAGTTTTTCATCCGAGGTCATTTAGTGTGTCATTTGACCAGGTTTGACCAAGTCGAATTTCGAATTCAAAAATGAAGACCCCTCGACACTACTTTTTGGAACCCTGGTGGTCTCAAATGGAAAAGTCATGAATACCATGCTTGCATAGATTTTCAAGATCTAGAAACTTTGTTGAGGTTATTTTTGCATTCAAGAAAGTGTTTGTAAAGTGTAGTTCTAAATTGACAAGTGTCTCCCGTAGTTTCGAAAACTCTATGTGAGATCCATGATTTTTGACTAGCATTCATAACACTTTGTCAAAATGCAAAATGACCTATATAAAAGATTGTAGATCCTGATGAGTTCTAACATATTTGTATTCAAATGTTATTCATCCGAGGTCATTTAGTGTGTTATTTGATCGCTTTGACCAAGTCAAATATCGTAATTCAAAATGAAGAGCCCTCGACACTACTTTTGGAACCCCTGTGTGGTCTTAAATTGAAAAGTCATGAATACCTTGTTTGCTTAGATTTTCAAGATCTACATTCTATATATTGGACATTTTTGAATTTGATAAATTTTGAACCACTCAAATTTTGAATTTCAAAAAGTTTTATAGAATTTTCAAGGTTTTCAAGGCATAGACGGTCTCGAATTGAAAAGCCATGAATACCAAAAAAATTCTTAACTCATCAAGATCTACAAACTTTGTTTAGATCATTTTTGTATTTGAGAAAGTGTTTGGAAAGTGTGGTTCTAAATTGACAAGTGTCTCCCGTAGGTTGAGAAACTCTATGTGAGATCTATGATTTTTTGACTAGCGTTCATGACACTTTGTCAAAATACAAAATGACCTACATAAAGATTGTAGATTCTGATCGCTTCTAACACATTTGTATTCAAATGTTTTTCATCCGAGGTCATTTATTGTGTCATTTGACCAGGTTTGACAAAGTTAAATTTTGGAATTCAAAAATAAAGACCCTCGACACTACTTTTTGGAACCCCAGGTGGTCTCAAATTGAAAAGTCATGAATACCATATTTGCTTAGATTTTCAAGATCCACATTCTATATATTGGATATTTTTGGATTTGATAAATTTTGAACCACTCAAATTTTGAATTTCAAGAATTTTTATAGAATATTCGGTTTTCAAAGGCCTAGACGATCTCGAATTGAAAAGTCATGAATACCAAAAATTCTTAACTCATCAAGATATACAAAATTTGTTTAGGTCATTTTTACATTCGAGAAAGTGTTTGGAAAGTGTAGTTCCAAATTGACAAGTGTCTCCCGTAGTTTCGTAAACTCTATGTGAGATCCATAATTTTTTAACTAGCGTTCATGACACTTTATCAAAATGCAAAATGACCTATATAAAGATTGTAGATCCCGATGAGTTCTAACACATTTGTATTCAAATGTTTTTCATCCGAGGTCATTTAGTGTGTCATTTGACCAGGTTTTGACCAAGTCAAATTTTAGAATTCAAAAATGAAGACCCCCTCGACACTACTTTTTTGGAACCCCAAGCGGTCTCAAATTGAAAAGTCATGAGTACCATGTTTGCTTAGATTTTTAAGATCTACATTCTATATATTGGACATTTTTGGATGTGACAAATTTTGAACCACTCAAATTTTGAATTTCAAAATTTTTTATAGAATTTTCAATTTTCGGTTGGCCTAGACTGTCTCGAATTGAAAAGCAATGAATACAAAAATTCTTAACTCATCAAGATCTATAAAATTTGTTTAGGTCATTTTTACATTCGAGAAAGTGTTTGGAAAGTGTAGTTCTAAATTGACAAGTGTCTCCCCGTAGTTTCAAAAAACTCGTGTGAGATCCATGATTTTTGACTAGCGTTTATGACACTTTGTCAAAATGCAAAATGACCTATACAAAGATTGTAGATCCCGATGAGTTCGAACATATTTATATTCAAATGTTTTTCATCCGAGGTCATTTAGTGTGTTATTTGATCGAGGTTTGACCAAGTCAAATATCGAATTCAAAAAATGAAGACCCCTCGACACTACTTTTTGGTACCCTGTGGTCTCAAATTGAAAAGTCATGAATACCATGTTTGCTTAGATTTTCAAGATCTACATTTTACATATTGGACATTTTTGGATTTGACAAATTTTGAACCACTCAAATTTTGAATTTTAAAAAGTTTTATAGAATTTTTAGTTTTCGAAGGCATAGACGGTCTCGAATTGAAAAGCCATGAATACCAAAAATTCTTAACTCATCAAGATCTACAAACTTTGTTTAGATCATTTTTGTATTTGAGAAAGTGTTTGGAAAGTGTGGTTCTAAATTGACAAGTGTCTCCCCGTAGTTTGAGAAACTCTATGTGAGATCTATGATTTTTTGACTAGTTTCATGACACTTTGTCAAAATACAAAATTACCTATATAAAGATTGTAGATTCCGATTAGTTCTAACACATTTGTATTCAAATATTTTTCATCCGAGGTCATTTAGTGTGTCATTTGACCAGGTTTGACCAAGTCAAATTTTGGAATTCAAAAATGAAGACCCCTCGACACTACTTTTTGAAACCCCAGGTGGTCTCAAATTGAAAAGTCATGAATACCATATTTGCTTAGATTTTCAAGATCTACATTCTATATATTGGACATTTTTGGATTTGATAAATTTTGAACCACGCCAATTTTGAATTTCAAAAATTTTTATAGAATTTTCAAACTTCGAAGGCCTAGACGGTCTCGAATTGAAAAGCCATGAATACCAAAAAAATTTTAACTCATCAAGATCTATAAACTTTGTTTAGGTCATTTTGTCATTCGAGGAACTGTTTGGTATGTGTGGTTCTAAATTGACAAGTGTCTCCCGTAGTTTCGTAAACTCTATATGAGATCCATGATTTTTTGACTAGCGTTCATGACACTTTGTCAAAATGCAAAATGACCTATATAAAGATTGTAGATCTTGATGAGTTCTAACACCTTTGTATTGAAAAGTTTTTCATCCGAGGTCACTTAGTGTGTCATTTGACCAGGTTTGACCAAGTCAAATTTCGTAATTCAAAAATGAAGACACCTCGACACTACTTTTTGGAACCACAGGTGGTCTCAAATTGAAAAGTCATGAATACCATGTTTGCTTATATTTTCAAGATCTACATTCTATATATTAGACATTTTTGGATTTGACAAATTTTGAACCACTCAAATTTTGAATTTCAAGACTTTTTATAGAATTTTTAGTTTTCGAAGGTTTAGACGGTCTCGAATTGAAAAGCCATGAATACCAAAAATTCTTAACTCATCAAGATCTACAAAATTTATTTAGATCATTTTTACAATCAAGAAAGTGTTTGGAAAGTTTAATTTTAAATTGACAAGTGTCTCCCGTAGTTTCGTAAACTCTATATGAGATCCATGATTTTTTAACTAGCGTTCATGACACTTTATCAAAATGCAAAATGACCTCTATAAAGATTGTAGATCCTGATGAGTTTTAACACATTTGTATTCAAATGTTTTTCATCCGAGGTCATTTAGTGTGCCATTTGATCGAGGTTTGACCAAGTCAAATTTCGAATTCAAAAATCAAGACCCTCGACACTACTTTTTTGAACCCTGTGGTCTCAAATTTAAAAGTCATGAGTACCATGTTTGTTTAGATTTTCAAGATCTACATTCTATATATTGGACATTTTTGGATTTGACAAATTTTCAACCACTCAAATTTTGAATTTCAAAAACTTTTATAGAATTTTCGGTTTTCAAGGCCTAGACGGTCTCGAATTGAAAAGCAATGAATACCAAAAAATTCTTAACTCATCAAGATCTATAAAATTTGTTTAGGTCATTTTTACATTCGAGAAATTGTTTGGAAAGTGTAGTTCTAAATTGACAAGTGTCTCCCGTAGTTTCGAAAACTCGTGTGAGATCCATGATTTTTTGACTAGCGTTTATGACACTTTGTCAAACCGCAAAATGACCTATACAAAGATTGTAGATCCTGATGAGTTCTAAGACCTTTGTATTGAAAAGTTTTTCATCCGAGGTCATTTAGTGTGTCATTTGACCAAAGCTTGACCAAGTCAAATTTCGAATTCAAAAAATGAAGACCCCTCGACACTACTTTTTGGAACCCCGTGTGGTCTCAAATTGAAAAGTCATGAATACCATGCTTGCATAGATTTTCAAGATCTACAAACTTTGTTTAGGTTATTTTTGCATTCGAGAAAGTGTTTGGAAAGTGTAGTTCTAAATTGACAAGTGTCTCCCGTAGTTTCGTAAACTCTATGTGAGATCCATGATTTTTTGACTAGCGCTCATGACACTTTGTCAAAATGCAAAATGACATATATAAAGATTGTAGATCCCGATGAGTTCTAACACCTTTGTATTTAAAAGTTTTTTTTTATTTGAGGTCATTTAGTGTGTTATTTGACCAGGTTTGACCAAGTCAAATTTTGGAATTCAAAAATGAAGACCCCTTGACACTACTTTTGGAACCCTAGGTGGTCACAAATTGAAAAGTCATGAATACCATATTTGCTTAGATTTTCAAGATCTGCATTCTATATATTGGACATTTTTGGATTTGACAAATTTTGAACCACTCAAATTTTGAATTTCAAGAATTTTTATAGAATTTTCGGTTTTGAAGGCCTAGACGGTCTCGAATTGAAAAGTCATGAGTACCAAAAATTCTTAACTCATCAAGATATACAAAATTTGTTTAGGTCATTTTTACATTCGAGAAAGTGTTTGGAAAGTGTAGTTCTAAATTGACAAGTGTCTCCCGTAGTTTCGAAAACTCTATGTGAGATCCATGATCTTTTAACTAGCATTCATGACACTTTATCAAAATGCAAAATGACCTATATAAAGATTGTAGATCCTGATGAGTTCTAACACATTTGTATTCAAATGTTTTTCATCCGAGGTCATTTAGTGTGTCATTTGACCAGGTTTGACCAAGTCAAATTTTGGAATTCAAAAAATCAAGACCCTCGACACTAATTTTTGGAACCCTGTGTGGTCTCAAATTGAAAAGTCATGAGTACCATGTTTGCTTAGATTTTCAAGATCTACATTTTATATATTGGATATTTTTGGATTTGACAAATTTTGAAACACTCAAATTTTGAATTTTAAAAAATTTTTATAGAATTTTCGCTTTTTGAAGGCCTAGACGGTCTCGAATTGAAAAGCAATTAATACCAAAAATTCTTAACTCATCAAGATCTATAAAATTTGTTTAGGTCATTTTTACATTCGAGAAAGTGTTTGGAAAGTGTAGTTTTAAATTGACAAGTGTTTCCCGTAGTTTCGAAACTCGTGTGAGATCCATGATTTTTGACTAGCGTTTATGACACTTTGTCAAACTACAAAATGACCTATATAAAGATTATAGATCCCGATGAGTTCTAACACATTTGTATTCAAAAGTTTTTCATCCGAGGTCATTTAGTGTGTCATTTGACCAGGTTTGACCAAGTCGAATTTCGAATTCAAAATGAAGACCCTCGACACTACTTTTTGGAACCCTGTGTGGTCTCAAATGGAATAGTCTTGAATACCATGCTTGCATAGATTTTCAAGATCTACAAACTTTGTTTAGGTTATTTTTGCATTCGAGAAAGTGTTTGGAAAGTGTAGTTCTAAATTGACAAGTGTCTCCCGTAGTTTCTGTTGACACCAATTTTGGCTCGGGTCCAAAATGTATGAAGTGCTCATATTGATTAAATAAAAATCATATTGATGGCTAAATCCCAACGTCCAAACAAATAAAAAAATAGAAAATAATTATGATAATAATCACAAGAAATATATACGCATGTATATATAGAGTACATTTATATGTACTTCAAATGCAAATACAGATGGTTTACAAGAATACGCCGGCGGCCGGCCACCTACATTTACGGGGAGCATATAAAGGCACAATATACTTGTTTCGCAAAAAAAAAAGGCACAATATACTTGGTTGGCTAATCAAATAACAGGTTAATGTAACTTGTGACATGCATGCATCATAAACATGTGGGTCGGTCAAACCTCTGAAAAAGAACAAAACAATGTGGAAAATGATGAGTAAACACACGCACGTATGTGTGTCTACTTCCATGCATATACACGAGCTCGTTAAGCACCTTTTAGTTGGCTGATTGATGAGCTAAACCAAGTGAATAAAAACACTTGGCCTGGGAGCTTCATATACACATATACGTACTATCTCGTTGAGGCAACAGAAACGCATACGTCCGTCGGCAACGCTTCTATATACATGGAGTCAAACGTATATGTGTACACATACACATGGATCACTCAAAAATAGTCCATGCATCAGACATTTGTGTGGTATACATACAACACAACTAGCGTATAGTGTACATGCACACGCCGGCCAAGAAATATTTGCTTTCCTTAATCATTTAAATTAAAGAATAAATTGATAGTCTAAAGATCACTTACCATATAAAGGAGCAGCACTCCTGAGCGCGCTTTGCTCATTCGAACATAGTCAAGATGAGAAGTTGCTGGAAGGACCGATTGGCTGCCACGAGACGAAGGCAACTTCCACATATCCGCGATGAGCGCGCATCAATTCAAACTTTAGGCGCCGACGTGATTAGCAAGTAAGAATTCAAAGTGAGGAGCGTCGGTCTTGGTAACTACTCCCGCCATTGAGCCTGGTAACTACTCCCGCCAGGACTCGTATTCAAATCAAATCAAATCACCGCTTAAGTGCTGAACGAGCGGGAAAACCAAATGAAAGGAGCGCCAATCTCCTGGCAACCGCAGGCTACAGCCTTACTCTATAAATAGCAGGCTCCTGTGATCGCTCAAAGATAGGCTCCATATTCCATACAGTGCCGCCAGGCTGCCGCTGCTCGCCCAAAACACAAGCACCGTCAGGCTGCCCACAAACAACCGCCCACGAAGAACCCAAGCCAAAGAGACGCCGGAGCCGATCGCTGCTGCAAGTCGCAGCGCTCCGAAGGATCCCGTGAAGGTGAGAGGCCGCATGGCGCTTCTCTGATCCTGTCTCTCCTCCTTGCTGCTGCTGCTTCGTCAACGTCTTCATCAACAACTCCGGCGGGCCGCAGCAAGCTTCGCATCTTCCTCTCTCTGGTACACAGGGCCAGTGAGGGACGTGCACGTCCGTGGACAGTATGTCCCGGTAAAGGTAAAAGAGCCTATGATGGCTGCGCTATGCGCATGGGCTACAAGCCCCGTGAAGGTGTAAAAGCCCGGATGTGCCTCGGTAAAGGTCGGTTGCCATGGTCATGGTTGCGCTTATGCGCATGGGCTACAAGCCCCGGTGAAGGTGTAAAAGGCCAGATGTGCCTCAGTAAAAGGTCGGTTGCCATGGTCATGGTTGCGCTGTGCGCATGGGCTGCAAGCCCCGGTAAAGGTGTAAAAGGCCAGCAGATGTGCCTTGGTAAAATTGGTGGACGCGCTTTGGCTCCGCCCGGTTTATGGTTCATGATGAAATCGTGTGGTCGCGATCTTGGCTTCCGGCAAACGCCGGCCTGTTGATCATCTAAGAATATATAATTTGCATGCCACGGCCATGTAGAAAATTCATGTGCTAGTTCATATCAATTAAAAGAAACCGTCATCTCACGCATCATCATAGAAAAAATCATAACTTGCATGCTACAGTCATGAAGAACCCTTGCATGCCGAATCAAAAATAGCCATACACATGCATCCATGCCTTTCTCAAAATAGTTCCTTGCATGTATATCCATATATTGATCCAGCCTAGTCCACGCGTCGGTTAGTGAGGGTGCCATGCTATAACCTTCATCAAATAAAATTGAATTATGTACGTCTGTATACTAAATTAACTGGCCATGCATTGCATATATCTAGTTCATGCGTCGGTTAGAGAGTACATCATGCCTTGAAGAAATTATGCTGTTTCAAGTTATGGCTAAACCATATTGAATAAACTAAATCAGATGATGCCGGCCTGTTCATCATATCGTGCATGATAAGGAGAATAAGTAACTTGCATGCTAAACCAGAAATAGCCATATGTGCTTGCATCTAAAATGACGTCAAAAGAAAAAGATAGTCATGTACTGCATATAGGAAATGCATATAGGAAATTCTCAGTCCATGCACGCATCTAAAATTATGCTAAAAAAGAAACAACCGTATACATGTATATGCAACACCAGTAGCACTGCTAGCCGCCAAACCGCTTCCGGCAGGAAGTTAATCATCATGCATATTCCTGACTGCATGTGCATGCTCAGCGCTAATCAAATTGCATGCTCGAGTCTTGGATCGTCGATTAAACTGACAAACCAAGTAAAATATGCTGTGCTGATATGCCGACTAGTTCAAATGCCCTGCTGAAACCGCAGTCTGAATAAATGAAACTGAATAAATGAAATAAACTGCCTATATGCATCGTCATCAACACGCCATTCGTGCACTTGCGGTAGGCTACTGTCATCAAACCTCCTGCCATAATAAAATGCAGTCATAATTCCTGCATAAATGAAGTGCATCAAGTTAGCCTTAAATCAAATCATGCCATGCATGTCACTAACAAAAACTAGTATAAATTTGACGACCGTCGTCTGCATTCATCTAAGATCGCCCTGCGGCAGGCCAGCATAAGGCCAACCGTCATTCTCATATTAACCCGTGGTTAAATACCACGTTAAACAAATTCATGATAGCTCGATAAAATAAATTAATTACATGTGCCTCGGTCAAGCCAAGCGCTTCCTCGGCAAGCTAAATTCCTAGCCGCAGCATAAGCCAAATATATTTGCATATATTAGAACATGTCAAATCATGTCTCCCATGTGACCTAAAATTAGACTAATGTGTTGCTCAGTCTCAAATGAATTACATGCGTCTTATATGACACAGTGCACCAAAAAAATGTAGAAATGTTCCAAACAGACTAATCTCATATGGTCGGCATGCATAAATGCTAAATTATTGATTGACCAGGTCATATACTTGCCCAAATAACTAAACATAAGCTTATTGCTAAGCCAATATATGATCATGTCCCTGCCTTGTCCAAAATTAGGCTATGCCATTTTAAACCATGTGCATGCATGATATAATGCACCAAGTAAATGTTCACTAAGCAAATAAATTAATCTCTCTCCATCGACATCCATATATGTCAAAAATACATGTAGCTAAATACATACATGGCCAAATGAATAAATGAAAGCCATATGTCATTTTGCTAGGATCTAGCTCCATGTCAAGGTCTAAATAAATAATAAAATAATCGTATAAAGTGTGCATGAATTAAATATGTGCATACCATGGTTACCAAAAGGGCTAGTCAAGCTAGCGACCCATCATATGAGGAATATATGTTGATTCCTCTCAAATGAAATGTCATTATTAAAGGAAATGACCATCATCATGTGCAAGACATGTGCATGCATCTATCTCATGATTACAAGGTCAAGACTTTGCTTTCTTTTGTAGTTTGTAATAGGAAGCCATATGATTTAATCTATCTTCATGTACTCATGCCGGAACTCTTAATCGGGGGTGTTCTCTACGGAGATGTAATTAACATAATTTTTATGGAAATATAAGAATTATGGAAGTATGGACTCGCAATACCTGTTCTTTTTATGTTTGTCACGTTTAAATTCTATTTAAATCTAAATTTGTCTCTATAACGCGGAGGCGGGTATTAGTAGCCGCCCTTTTCCCATCATCGCTTCGAAACTTTATGTGAGATCCATGATTTTTTGACTAGCGTTCATGACACTTTTGTCAAAATACAAAATGACCTATATAAAGATTGTAGATCCCGATGAGTTCTAACTCCTTTGTATTTAAAAGTTTTTTATTCGAGGTCATTTAGTGTGTTATTTGACCAGGTTTGACCAAGTTAAATTTTGGAATTCAAAAATGAAGACCCCTCGACACTACTTTTTGGAACCCCAGCTTGGTCACAAATTGAAAAGTCATGAATACCATATTTGCTTAGATTTTCAAGATCCACATTCTATATATTGGATATTTTTTTGGATTTGACAAATTTTGAACCACTCAAATTTTGAATTTCAAGAATTTTATAGAATTTTCAGTTTTCAAAGGCCTAGACGATCTCGAATTGAAAAGTCATGCATACCAAAAATTCTTAACTCATCAAGATATACAAAATTTGTTAAGGTTATTTTTACATTCGAGAAAGTGTTTGAAAAGTGTAGTTCTAAATTGACAAGTGTCTCCCCGTAGTTTCGTAAACTCTATGTGAGATCCATGATTTTTTAACTAGCGTTCATGACACTTTATCAAAATGCAAAATGACCTATATAAAGATTGTAGATCCTGATGAGTTCTAACACATTTGTATTCAAATGTTTTTCATCCGAGGTCATTTAGTGTGTCATTTGACCAAGTTTGACCAAGTCAAATTTTGGAATTCAAAAATGAAGACCCTCGACACTACTTTTTGGAACCCTGTGTGGTCACAAATTGAAAAGTCATGAAAACCATATTTGCTTAGATTTTCAAGATCTACATTCTATATATTGGACATTTTTGGATTTGACAAATTTTGAACCACTCAAATTTTGAATTTCAAGAATTTTTATAGAATTTTCGGGCCAAGGCCTAGACGGTCTCGAATTGAAAAGTCATGAATACCAAAAATTCTTAACTCATCAAGATATACAAAATTTGTTTAGGTCATTTTTACATTCGAGAAAGTGTTTGGAAAAAGTGTAGTTCTAAATTGACAAGTGTCTCCCCGTAGTTTCGTAAACTCTATGTGAGATCCATAATTTTTTAACTAGCGTTCATGACACTTTATCAAAATGCAAAATGACCTATATAAAGATTGTAGATCCTGATGAGTTCTAACACATTTGTATTCAAATGTTTTTCATCCGAGGTCATTTAGTGTGTCATTTGACCAGTTTGACCAAGTCAAATTTCAAATTCAAAAATCAAGACCCTCGACACTACTTTTTGGAACCCTGTGGTCTCAAATTGAAAAGTCATGAGTACCATGTTTGCTTAGATTTTCAAGATCTACATTCTATATATTGGACATTTTTGGATTTGACAAATTTTGAACCACTCAAATTTTGAATTTTAAAAAATTTTTATAGAATTTTCGCCAAGGCCTAGACGGTCTCGAATTGAAAAGCAATGAATACCAAAAAATTTTAACTCATCAAGATCTATAAACATTGTTTAGGTCATTTTGTCGCTCGAGGAACTGCTTTGGAAAGTGTAGTTCTAAATTGACAAGTGTCTCCCGTAGTTTCGTAAAACTCTCATGAGATCCATGATTTTTGACTAGCGTTTATGACACTTTTATCAAAATGCAAAATGACCTATATAAAGATTGTAGATCCTGATGAGTTCTAACACATTTGTATTCAAATGTTTTTCATCCGATGTCATTTAGTGTGTCATTTGACCAGGTTTGACCAAGTCAAATATCGAATTCAAAAATGAAGACCCCTCGACACTACTTTTTGAACCCCAGGTGGTCTCAAATTGAAAAGTCATGAATAATATGTTTGCTTAGATTTTCAAGATCTACATTCTATATATTGGACATTTTTGGATTTGACAAATTTTGAACCACTCAAATTTTGAATTTCAAAAAGTTTTATAGAATTTTCGTTTTGAAGGCCTAGACGGTCTCCTCGATTGAAAAGCAATGAATGCCAAAAATTCTTAACTCATCAAGATCTATAAAATTTGTTTAGGTTATTTTTACATTCGAGAAAGTGTTTGGAAAGTGTAGTTCTAAATTGACAAGTGTCTCCCCGTAGTTTCCGTAAAACTCGTGTGAGATCCATGATTTTTTGACTAGCGTTTATGATCAGAATAACCTGGATTTTTGAAGCCAAAAATACGAACTTTTTAAAATTTTTACCGCAATGTGTGAATCATGTAGCTACTAGGTCAAACGTAAGTTGACCCGCTAACAAACGTTGCACACATATAGAATTGTTTGTAGGCGTTTGTCGAGGTTTTGCGGCTTGAGTTAGGATTTTGTGTGTCTGAGTGCACAAATCCATAGCAATTCTTTTTTTTCCCTCTCCAAAAATTCTTCTCATAATTTTTGAGACATCCCATGATCAACTCAAATCGCCCCCAACTCCCATGTCGACTCTCGTATCTTCTCATGAGTTCCTCTCGGACCTCTCTCATCTCTTCGAGCTCCTTCCCAATCTAATCCGAATCACTCTCGATTTCCCTAGATCTTCATTGGAATATTCCCCGCTTATCCTTCATTTCTCCCCATGATCTCCGGAGGCCGCACCAACGCTTACGCCAACCGTCGATAAGAAGAAGAGTCATGCCGACATCTCGACCTAACCAACCATCGAGCTACCTCCTAACCCACACGTAGCCTTGCTCGACCAACCATAGCTAGCCATAGCTTTTCCCGGCCAGCCGTAGCCAATCGTAACCCTGTCAGCCAGTAGCCCTAGCTTGCCATAGCTATGCCCGGCCAATAGAGTCCACAACTAGCCTATGGCGACACGACAAGCCACAACGTGCCCGGCCTCTTTTTGGAGTTATGGTGATCTATTCCAAATCATGTTGACAACATTCTGAGATTCTCGACGACCATTTCGAATTTATCTCCTGCGTCTTCCATCTACCTGAATGCTCGGAAACAAACCTTATAATTTTCCCCATTGCTTTACGAAATCATCCCAAATATTAAATCTATTCCATCTCTTTTGGTTCCATGTTAAAATATTTGGAGTATAAAAAGGAAAAATCATTTTCCTTTTTACCCATCGAATCTCTTCCAAGCCCTCATAAACCCCCTTTTTGAGAAATTCCACGAGTCCTAACCGTGTTTTAATAAAAAGGGAAAAAGGTTCTTTTTCCTTTTTGCCATCATTCACTCTCTTGAATAATATATTTTTCCCTTGTTGCAAAAATCATATCAAATACCAATTGAGGCTTCCATTAAAATATTAGTCAAGTGGCAACCTCCTCCTACCTTGGCGTTTTATTCCCCATTCCAGCCCAGCCTGGCCTCTTCTCGCGTGAAGCCCAAAGGCGCCCTGCCACCGTGGCCCAAGCAGCCAGCCTAACCCACGTCGTCACCCAGCAGCAGCCCAGGCCCAAACCGCCACCAAACTAGCACACCAGGCCTCCCTCCTTTCCCCCCTCCTCGCCCAGCCCCGTGTCCCGTTAGGGCCCAGCAGCCGCTGCCGGGGAAAACCCTAGGGCAACAGCGCCCCCAGGCTCCCAGACACGCCCGCCGCCGTTTTCCACGCGCAGGCGCGTAACTGCGCCCTCTGCCAGGCGCGCCCACACCAATTTTGGGGGAAAATTATTGGGCACGCCCCGCGCACCTTCCGACCGCACGCCCCCCAACCCGGATGTACAACGCGCGGCCCGGCGGGATCGCACGGTCCGCCCGCCGCGGCCCAAAGAGCTCGATCATGTCCCAAATACGACGCCCGGCTCAGCTCAGCTCACAAATAGCACGGCTCGACAGCTTGCGCCGCCCGCCCACGCCGCGCTTCTCCTCGCTGGTCGGCTTGGGCGCCGCCGCCGCGTCATGCCGCTGGCCGCCGAGATCTCGGACACCGCCACGCGCGGCCTCATGCTGGCTGTCGCCATTCAGACCGACGCTCGCTCGCGCTGGCCTTGCTCGCGCCCGCGACGCCGTTTCAGGCGCGCCAGATCCGCTAAGGCGGGCCGCTGGGCCCGGCGCGCTAAGCGTCCGCCCAGCCTTGTTCGCAGACCGCAAGGTTCGCCACGCGCCCACGCCCGCCGCGATCGACCCTGTAGCAGCCGCCCGCACACTTCGTTGAGGAGCCGCCGCACTCGCCGCTGGTGCAGCGCGCCGCTTCGCTGAGGCGTATCAGCCGCCACTCCGCCAAGGTCGCCGCCGCACGCCGCGCCATTTCGCGCTGCCGCGCCACTAATTGCGGCTCGCCAGACCGGGTCATTCCCCGCCAGATCCGCTCGTCGCGCGCGCCGCCGCCACACACCGCCATGTCGCGCCCTGTTCGCGCCGGTGCATGCGAATGAGAGGCTGAGTCGCTGAGAAAGGAGAGCTCGGGCCGCGACATGTCGAACCGACCGATCCCCTCGCGGCGATAGTGAGCCGAGCCGATCGACCATGATTGTGTGCGACGCGCGCGACGCGCGACGCGGAATACAAGCGCCGACTCGGAATCAGAACTGGACACGCCGTGGGGCGACGGACGGAAGGTACGCCGGGCGTAATTCATAATTTTCCAATTTTGGCGTCCGTGCCGCCACGGATGCTCGCCACGCGCCCGCGCCGTCTTTCGGACACCGAAAGCACCGCCGTCCCATCCCATTCGCGCCCCTAGTGCCGTGTGCTATAAATCTACCGAGGCCGCCGCCCGCTCCCCATTCCCAAGCGCGCTGCCGCCACCGCTTCCTCTTCGCCCCCCGCCACGCCGCTCCGCGGGTCGTCGCGCCCAGCCGCCCGCCGCCGCGCCGAGCTCAGCGCCGCCGCTCGTCGCCGAAGCGCGCCCAAGCGCCCGCGCCGCCGCGCCTGTGGTTGTGCGATGGAGCCGCAGCGACCGGTCGCGCGATGCCGCCGTCCGCGAGCCAGCACCGCCCATACCACGCCGCCGACGCCTTTCCGCGGAGCCGACGCCCTCGGAACCGCGAGACCAAGCGCCCCGGACCAGCAGCACCGCCATCTCCGACAGCCATCCATCCAGCGACGCAGCCGCGACATCGCCGCCGAGCTCCTCCGTCGCGCCATGACCAACCACGCCTCCAAGCGCCACCGCGCCGCCGATCTCGTTGCGCCCCGAGCCCCGCCCTCGCTGGCGCGACTTTTGCCAACGACCATGGCGCCGAGCGCGCCAGCCCGCTGAGCTCGTCCCCTCGCCGTCCTCGCCGCGACGCCCGTGCTCACCGCGGCCACGGACGCCGACGACCTAACCGCGCCAAGCGTCTGCCTCCTCCTCGACGCCCGGAACCGTGAGCACGACGCCGACCGTGACCGCGTCTCCGTCGTGCCGTTCATCCTCAGAGTCTGCACCAAGCACTTCCCTTCGCCCGCCTCCTCTACCGTTCTTCCACCTTGCCGTCAACCAACAACCTCACGGTAAGCATCCCCAAGCCAAGCTCCATCTTTTTCCTTCATGGGTGTCGTCCCTGACCAATACCTCTCCTGTGTTGTGAGATGGATCACGCTGTGTCGCTATGAAGGGCAAGTTGCTGCCTTGCCGACCATCCCTGGGATACCGCAGCAACCGTTGGTGAGCTCCCGTGACCAAATCCCTACCCTTCTCTTCCTGTTCGTGAACTTGTCGATGCCCGGCTTTTGTGCCGTGTTCTGTTACTGCTGCAGGGAAACAGCAGGCCAGCAGCAAGGTGCTGCTTTGCCACCCTAATGGAGAACGGCAGCACTCTGCTGGTAAGCCATCAAGACCAGAAGCCCCCTCTTTTTCCCTGCCTTGCCGATGATCTGCTAAGTTCAGCCTTTGTACCGTGATTTTGCATTGCTGCAGGGAAGCAGCAGCTTGCAACATCTTCTGCCGCCTCTATCATTTCCCCGGAGGCCCGTTGCCACAACCTGACGTCCCCCACAGCCATGGGTGAGCCCTCGTGATCAAAAGCTCTACCTTTACCTTCCTGTATCCGTTGTTCGTGACCCTTTTTCTTCCTTGTGTTGTGAGGTCAACACATCGGTGCTAATTGAACAGCTAGCTGCTGCCTTGATGCCATCGTTGGAGGACAACAGCCATCGCCGGTAAGCCGCGCCATGCCTAAGACCTCATTTTTCCTGCCCATACATGAGCTTGCCGTCGACCATGTCTGAGACCGGCCTTCGTGCCGCTGTTTTGCACCGCTGCAGGAAGATTGGACCATGCCGCGTCTCTTGCAAGCCAATCACTTGTTGCTATCCTACGCCCCCAAGGTCTAGCATTTGAACTCGTCGACGCCGTTCTCGACGTCGACATAGCTCGTCTTCTTTTCATACTTGCTACCTATCAATGTTCATACGGTTGATCTATATTTATCAATAAATATATCTTGCCTTGATCTATCCTGTTACTCATGTTCACTCTTGTGGTGCATGATCTATCTTTATCAATATCCTGTCTATCTATCTATAAATTATTGTTTGTGTCGCGCCTTCATGCCGACCTTGTTATCTATCTTTTATCTTCTGCTATGGGAACGTGCTACTTCGTCCGTGTTTGGCGATCGGAATTCTTTTTTGGCTTGTGGTTGTGTTTGCTCAGGTGCCGCGCCGTCGAGCCGGTCGAGGGATCGTGACTTCGTTCGAATGTTTCGTCGTGGGTTCATCCCGACGTGGCCGTGACACCGAGCGTAACTCGTTCTCTCTCGTTCTTTAGTTGTCTCCGCCGAACTACGATTGTTAGTTCCTACTCTCGTCCCTCAAACGTGGTCATTGCGGACTCGACTTCGATATTAAATATCGACGCCAGATTCTAACCGCACATGTCGAATCCTCCATGACCAAGTTTAGTGGGATACGAATTAGGAACCAACTTTAATAGTGCGACGGATGCCAACTCGCTTAGGTGAAGCTCATGGCCTCGCCTGGCCATTGGGTTCTACCTTCTTTTTCGCAGGGTTTTATCCTCTGTCTTCTTGCCTTCTTTTGATTCTTTCATGCTTAAACCCTTGCATGCTTGTACCTAATAGACCCCCTTTAGTGCAATTCAAGCACCATGGTCTTGGTACCCTACAAGTGGATTAAGCACTTGTGTTCTTGCGTGTCGCTCCTCTTCTCTTCTCCGTCCCACCCTCTTAATTCTCGCCAATTATAATGGCGTTCGGATTAGGGGAGATCGGAACTGCTTAGCCACTCCTTTCGGTTCCCGTTAGTCTAATGACGTCTGGATCGGAAGTAGTGTGTAGTGGTGTTTGCTCAGGATGAGCTAGAGTCTACACCATTTATCTGAAGCCGCAGGTGCCGACATGATCGACCCGTGAAGTATGAGCTAGGCTATGACTTAAGCTCAAACTTAGCAAACAACCACTCTTGTTTCTTTAGTCCAAGGATCGGATATACGCCGAGAGGGCTCGGCCGTTCCTTTATTGTTCCTTCGGGTGTTTAGTCCTTTCGAGTCCCGTCGCCTTTTATTGATTGATTGCTCTCTTGTCGCGTGTAGTCTCGCGAAATAGTTGCTTCGAGGTTAGCGTTGGACCGGAGCTCGATGGAGGAGGGGAGCAAGGAGGGCAATAGGACCATGGAGTGGAGTTGACCCAGAGGAGACCCCGTTGTACGACTACACCAACGAAAGAAGACTAGTACCACTACTTCCTCGACATCGCAGGTGTCATGGCAGCACTTATTTTAGAGAATCCTATTTAGACATTACAAATAGATATGCTAGCGCTTTTACTTCATTTTCCTTTGCTAGTATATGATGCATGCTTTTGCCTGAGCCCTGAATGCCATGCTTAAAACCCATCCACCACAATTACCCCGCTTTGCGCTCGCACTTATATATTTCCACCGCTTTTTGCACTTGCCACTATGTGGCTATACCTCACTTACGTGTATATATATGAACCGGAATATATGAGTCGGGCGTTGAGTATGGTGTCGGGTGACTTCGGTGCCCGGTGACTCGTGCCATCTGGGGAGTGTGATTCTGCGTGTGTCTTGGGTGTGTGGTGGTGAGGGTCGACTCGACTGGGCAGGATCTACGACGAGTCATCGAAGACGAGTCTCGCCGAGGGGGTGTGGCCTGGGCATCCCTACGTGTCGGGTACCTGTGGCGGGTACATGGTGATTTTCCCTGAGTTTTGGGGTGGAGAGCCTTTGTGGAGCAAAGCCCCAAGGTGCTATCAGAGCACGAAGATGAGAAGATGTCTTGTCCGGTCAACCTAAGGACTTACTGCATCGTTGGGACGGAATCATATGGGAACCCGGTACACATCGCTCGCCCCCAACATGGGTAGGGACGGGTAGTCCGACTAGCTAGGACGGTGCCATTACTTGCTAGGTTTGTGAGGTGATTAGGGTCAACGGAGACGGAGGCCCGAGCCCGTTCCGTTCTAGTAGGCAAAGACCACTTGTGGGCCTCGGTGTTGTCTTTTCCCGCCTCGCCGCGTGCGGTGGTACTCCCGGGCTTCCCAGGGCTGAGTGGTAGGATGGCATCGTACTAGTTGGAAGGCAGCCGGAATCTTCCTAGGTGCTTCTAGAGCATCGATGAGGGTGATCGAGAGATCTTGTGTACACGCTCTGCAGAGTTTAAATCAATACGTATTGTCCTGCCTTCGGGCATGGATCTGACTTTTGGGCCTGGACTGCCTAAGGGTGTGCGCCGGCCTTCGAGCCTGGACGACCTAAAGGTGTGCGCCGGCTTACTTGTTGGGTTTACCCCATGGGTTACTTGCTTTCGACGAGTAGAGAGGGTGTCTTCTCTTCTTACCTCGGGTGTGGTTGTGAGATGAGTGATGATACGGTGAGAGCCTCGCTAGGGCCGAGAGCCGATTAGGCAAGGCAGAGGAGCAGGTCTTTGCCTTGTCACCCCGTGATTGGTTGTGAGATATGAGATGTGTGATGTGGTTGAGATGGACTATGGGGAGATGTTGGGAATGTGTTTAAAATGTGAATAATAATATTATTATTTATTACTTGCCGCCATGCGCTAAGGATGCAAACCACAGCCAAATACAAGGATCGCCAGATCCCTTATTTTCTCTCGCTTTTCCACCAAAGCTCATTCGGTGTCGACCATGGCCCCGCATATATCCGGGCGGTGTGCGATTACCGTCTCCGCAATAAATAAAAGGTTTAGGTGGTCTCGCGCCTACGCCAAGCTTGATCCGAAGAAGAAGATTGATTCCGCCAATCTCTACGCCGACTGATGGAGCCCGTGAAGGAGGAGCCTTCACTGTCGACGCCTACGTGTACCCCCCGAGATCTGAGTTACGCTTCCGCTAGGTTAATCTTGTATTAGGTGAGTCCCCCGTGGAGTTGTATTTCTTTTGTAATGATGTAAATATACGATGTATGGCTATGATATTGACTGTAAATAATAATGTGATGGGGTGATCTTATGGGACTTTCACATTATTATTCAATTCTGTGTATTTTCCCTTCGTGGAAAATCAGGGATGTTACAATGACACTTTGTCAAACTGCAAAATGACCTATATAAAGATTGTAGATTCTGATGAGTTCTAACACATTTGTATTCAAAAGTTTTTCATCCGAGGTCATTTAGTGTGTCATTTGACCAGGTTTGACCAAGTCGAATTTCGGAATTCAAAAATGAAGACCCCTCGACACTACTTTTTGGAACCCTAGGTGGTCTCAAATGGAAAAGTCATGAATACCATGCTTGCATAGATTTTCAAGATCTACAAACTTTGTTTAGGTTATTTTTGCATTCGAGAAAGTGTTTGGAAAGTATAGTTCTAAATTGACAAGTGTCTCCCGTAGTTTCAGAAACTCTATGTGAGATCCATGATTTTTTGACTAGCGTTCATGACACTTTGTCAAAATGCAAAATGACCTATATAAAGATTGTAGATCCTGATGAGTTCTAACTCCTTTGTATTTAAAAGTTTTTTATTCGAGGTCATTTAGTGTGTTATTTGACCAGGTTTGACCAAGTCAAATTTTGGAATTCAAAAATGAAGACCCCTCGACACTACTTTTTGGAACCCTAGGTGGTCTCAAATGGAAAAGTCATGAATACCATGCTTGCATTGATTTTCAAGATCTACAAACTTTGTTTAGGTTATTTTTGCATTTGAGAAAGTGTTTGGAAAGTGTAGTTCTAAATTGACAAGTGTCTCCCCGTAGTTTCGTAAACTCTATGTGAGATCCATGATTTTTTGACTAGCGTTCATGACACTTTGTCAAAATACAAAATGACCTATATAAAGATTGTAGATCCTGATGAGTTCTAACTCCTTTGTATTTAAAAAGTTTTTTATTCGAGGTCATTTAGTGTGTTATTTGACCGTATTTGACCAAGTCAAATTTTGGAATTCAAAAATGAAGACCCTCGACACTACTTTTTTTGGAACCCTAGGTGGTCTCAAATGTAAAAGTCATGAATACCATGCTTGCATTGATTTTCAAGATCTACAAACTTTGTTTAGGTTATTTTTGCATTTGAGAAAGTGTTTGGAAAGTGTAGTTCTAAATTGACAAGTGTCTCCCGTAGTTTGAAACTCTATGTGAGATCCATGATTTTTGACTAGCGTTCATGACACTTTGTCAAAATGCAAAATGACCTATATATAAAGATTGTAGATCCCGATGAGTTCTAACTCCTTTGTATTTAAAAGTTTTTTATTCGAGGTCATTTAGTGTGTTATTTGACCAGGTTTGACGAAGTCAAATTTTGGAATTCAAAAATGAAGACCCCCTCGACACTACTTTTTGGAACCCTGTGTGGTCACAAATTGAAAAGTCATGAATACCATATTTGCTTAGATTTTCAAGATCCACATTCTATATATTGGATATTTTTGGATTTGACAAATTTTGAACCACTCAAGTTTTGAATTTCAAGAATTTTTATAGAATTTTCGCTTTCAAAGGCCTAGACGATCTCGAATTGAAAAGTCATGAATACCAAAAATTCTTAACTCATCAAGATATACAAAATTTGTTTAGGTCATTTTTACATTCGAGAAAGTGTTTCGAAAGTGTAGTTCTAAATTGACAAGTGTCTCCCCTCGTAGTTTCGTAAACTCTATGTGAGATCCATGATTTTTTAACTAGCGTTCATGACACTTTATCAAAATGCAAAATGACCTATATAAAAATTGTAGATCCTGATGAGTTCTAACACATTTGTATTCAAATGTTTTTCATCCGACGTCATTTAGTGTGTCATTTGACCAGTTTGACAAAGTCAAATTTTGGAATTCAAAATGAAGACCCTCGACACTACTTTTTGGAACCCCCGGTGGTCTCAAATTGAAAAGTCATGAGTACCATGTTTGCCTAGATTTTCAAGATCTACATTCTATATATTGGACATTTTTGGATTTGACAAATTTTGAACCACTCAAATTTTGAATTTCAAAAATTTTTATAGAATTTTCAATTTTCGAAGGCCTAGACAGTCTCGAATTGAAAAGCAATGAATACCAAAAATTCTTAACTCATCAAGATCTATAAAATTTGTTTAGGTCATTTTTACATTCGAGAAAGTGTTTGGAAAGTGTAGTTCTAAATTGACAAGTGTCTCCCATAGTTTGAAAACTCGTGTGAGATCCATGATTTTTGACTAGCGTTTATGACACACTTTGTCAAAATGCAAAATGACCTATATAAAGATTATAGATCCTGATGAGTTCTAACATATTTGTATTCAAATATTTTTCATCCGAGGTCATTTAGTGTGTTATTTGATCGTTTTGACCAAGTCAAATATCGAATTCAAAAATGAAGACCCTCGACACTACTTTTTGAACCCCAGGTGGTCTCAAATTGAAAAGTCATGAATAATATGTTTGCTTAGATTTTCAAGATCTACATTCTATATATTGGACATTTTTGGATTTGACAAATTTTGAACCACTCAAATTTTGAATTTCAAAAGTTTTATAGAATTTTCGCCAAGACATAGACGGTCTCGAATTGAAAAGCCATGAATACCAAAAAAATTCTTAACTCATCAAGATCTACAAACTTTGTTTAGATCATTTTTGTATTTGAGAAAGTGTTTTTAAAGTGTGGTTCTAAATTGACAAGTGTCTCCCGTAGTTTGAGAAACTCTATGTGAGATCTATGATTTTTTGACTAGCGTTCATGACACTTTGTCAAAATACAAAATGACCTATATAAAGATTGTAGATTCTGATGAGTTCTAACACATTTGTATTCAAATGTTTTTCATCCGAGGTCATTTAGTGTGTCATTTGACCAGGGTTTGACCAAGTCAAATTTTGGAATTCAAAAATGAAGACCCCTCGACACTACTTTTTAGAACCCTGTGTGGTCTCAAATTGAAAAGTCATGAATACCACATTTGCTTAGATTTTCAAGATCTACATTCTATATATTGGACATTTTTGGATTTGATAAATTTTGAACCACGCAAATTTTGAATTTTAAAAATTTTTATAGAATTTTTAGCTTTCGAAGGCCTAGACGGTCTCGAATTGAAAAGCCATGAATACCAAAAAAATTTAAACTCATCAAGATCTATAAACATTGTTTAGGTCATTTTGTCGCTTTGAGGAACCGTTTGGAAAGTGTGGTTCCAAATTGACAAGTGTCTCCCGTAGTTTGAGAAACTCTATGTGAGATCCATGATTTTTTAACTAGTGTTCATGACACTTTATCAAAATGCAAAATGACCTATATAAAAATTGTAGATCCTGATGAGTTCTAACACATTTGTATTCAAATGTTTTTCATCCGAGGTCATTTAGTGTGTCATTTGACCAAAGTTTGACCAAGTCAAATTTTGGAATTCAAAAATGAAGACCCTCGACACTACTTTTTGAACCCTGTGGTCTCAAATTGAAAAGTCATGAGTACCGTGTTTGCTTAGATTTTCAAGATCTACATTCTATATATTGGACATTTTTTGGATTTGATAAATTTTGAACCATTTTTTGAATTTTAAAAATTTTATAGAATTTTTAGCTTTCACGGTCTCGAATTGAAAAGCCATGAATACCAAAAAATTTTAACTCATCAAGATCTATAAACATTGTTTAGGTCATTTTGTCGCTCGAGGAACCTGCTTTTTGGAAAGTGTGGTTCCAAATTGACAAGTGTCTCCCATAGTTTCGTAAACTCTATGTGAGATCCATGATTTTTTAACTAGCGTTCATGACACTTTATCAAAATGCAAAATGACCTATATAAAAATTGTAGATCCTGATGAGTTCTAACACATTTGTATTCAAATGTTTTTCATCCGAGGTCATTTAGTGTGTCATTTGACCAGTTTGACCTAGTCAAATTTTGGAATTCAAAAATGAAGACCCCTCGACACTACTTTTTGGAACCCCACTGGTCTCAAATTGAAAAGTCATGAGTATCATGTTTGCTTAGATTTTCAAGATCTACATTCTATATATTGGACATTTTTGGATTTGACAAATTTTGAACCACTCAAATTTTGAATTTCAAAATTTTTATAGAATTTTCAATTTTCGAAGGCCTAGACAGTCTCGAATTGAAAACCAATGAATACTAAAATTCTTAACTCATCAAGATCTATAAAATTTGTTTAGGTCATTTTTACATTCGAGAAAGTGTTTGGAAAGTGTAGTTCTAAATTGACAAGTGTCTCCCATAGTTTCGTAAACTCCTTTTTGACTAGCGTTTATGACACTTTGTCAAAATGCAAAATGACCTATATAAAAGATTGTAGATCCCGATGAGTTCTAACATATTTGTATTCAAATGTTTTTCATCCGAGGTCATTTAGTGTGTTATTTGATCGGGTTTGACCAAGTCAAATATCGAAATTCAAAAATGAAGACCCTCGACACTACTTTTTGAACCCTATGTGGTCTCAAATTGAAAAGTCATGAATAATATGTTTGCTTAGATTTTCAAGATCTACATTCTATATATTGGACATTTTTGGATTTGACAAATTTTGAACCACTCAAATTTTGAATTTTAAAAAGTTTTATAGAATTTTTAGTTTTCGAAGGCATAGACGGTCAAAAATTGAAAAGCCATGAATACCAAAAAATTCTTAACTCATCAAGATCTACAAACTTTGTTTAGATCATTTTTGTATTTGAAAAGTGTTTGGAAAGGTGGTTCTAAATTGACAAAAGTCTCCTCGTAGTTTGAGAAACTCTATGTGAGATCTATGATTTTTTGACTACGTTCATGACACTTTGTCAAAATACAAAAATTTTATAAAGATTGTATCTACAGTTCTAACACATTTGTATTCAAATATTTTTCATCCGAGGTCATTTAGTGTGTCATTTGACCAGGTTTGACCAAGTCAAATTTTGAATTCAAAAATGAAGAACCCCTCGACACTACTTTTTGAACCCCTGTGTGGTCTCAAATTGAAAAGTCATGAATAATATGTTTGCTTAGATTTTCAAGATCTACATTCTATATATTGGACATTTTTGGATTTGATAAATTTTGAACCACGAAATTTTGAATTTTAAAATTTTTATAGAATTTTTACCTTTCAAGGCCTAGACGGTCTCGAATTGAAAAGCCATGAATACCTAAAAAATTTTAACTCATCAAGATCTATAAACATTGTTTAGGTCATTTTGTCGTTCGAGTGTTTGGAAAGTGTGGTTCCAAATTGACAAGTGTCTCCCGTAGTTTTAGAAACTCTATGTGAGATCCATGATTTTTTAACTAGCGTTCATGACACTTTGTCAAAATACAAAATGACCTATATGAAGATTGTAGATCCTGATGAGTTCTAACACCTTTGTATTGAAAAGTTTTTATTCGAGGTCATTTAGTGTGTCATTTGACCAGTTTGACCAAGTTAAATTTCGAATTCAAAAATGAAGATCCTCGACACTACTTTTTGGAACCACAATTGGTCTCAAATTGAAAAGTCATGAATACCATGTTTGCTTAGATTTTCAAGATCTACATTCTATATATTAGACATTTTTGGATTTGACAAATTTTGAACCACTCAAATTTTGAATTTCAAAACTTTTCATAGAATTTTTAATTTTTGAAGGTCTAGACCTCTCGAATTGAAAAGCCATGAATACCAAAAATTTTAACTCATCAAGATCTACAAAATTTATTTAGATCATTTTTACAATCAAGAAAGTGTTTGGAAAGTTTAGTTCTAAATTGACAAGTGTCTCCTGTTTTTAGAAGCTCTATGTGAGATCCATGATTTTTTAACTAGCGTTCATGACACTTTGTCAAAAATACAAAATGACCTATATAAAGATTGTAGATCCTGATGAGTTCTAACACATTTGTATTCAAAAGTTTTTCATCCGAGGTCATTTAGTGTGTCATTTGACCACCAAGTCAAATTTCAATTCAAAAATGAAGACCCCTTACTTTTTGGAACCCTTGGTCTCAAATTGAAAAGTCATGAATACCATGTTTGCTTAGATTTTCAAGATCAACATTCTATATATTGGACATTTTTAGATTTGATAAATTTTGAACCACTCAAATTTTGAATTTCAAAAAGTTTTATAGAATTTTCGGTTTTTCAAGGCCTAGACGGTCTCGAATTGAAAAGCCATGAATATAAAAAATTCTTAACTCATCAAGATCTAAAAACTTTGTTTAGGTCATTTTTGTGTTCGAAAAGTATTTGGAAAGTGTAGTTCTAAATTGACAAATGTCTCCCATAGTTTTAGAAACTCTATGTGAGATCCATGATTTTTGACTAGCGTTCATGGCACTTTGTCAAAATGCAAAATGACCTATATAAATATTGTAGATCCTGATGAGTTCTAACACATTTGTATTCAAATATTTTTGATCCGAGGTCATTTAGTGTGTCATTTGATCGGGTTTGACCAAGTCAAATTTTGGAATTAAAAAAATGAAGACCCCTCGACACTACTTTTGGAACCCTGGTGGTCTCAAATTGAAAAGTCATGAATACCATGTTTTCTTAGCTTTTCAAGATCTATATTCTATATATCGGACATTTTTGGATTTGATAAATTTTGAACCACTCAAATTTTGAATTTCAAAATTTTTTTATAGAATTTTTAGTTTTCAAAGGACTAGACGGTCTCGAATTGAAAAGCCATGAATACCAAAATTCTTAAGTCATCAAGATCTACAAACTTTGTTTAGTTCATTTTTGCATTCGAGAAGGTGTTTGAAAAATATAGTTATAAATTGACAAGTGTCTCCTGGTAGTTTCGAAACTCTATGTGAGATCAATGATTTTTTGACTAGCGTTCTTGACACTTTGTCAAAATATAAAATGACCTATATAAAGATTGTTCAAACTTTGTGAAATACAAAAATGACCTAAATAAAGTGTCTAGATCTCGATGAGTTCTACCATACTACCGTTTTGATGAATGTTCCATTTGAAATCGTTTATTACCCTAAAAAATATTTGAATTTCTTAAATTTTAAAATTTCAAATTTAAATGGTTCAATCTAACTTTCGGATGGGGAAATAACCAAAATAACAATTGTAGATCTCGATGATTTCTACAATTTTGTTGTTGACAACTTTTCTATTTGAAAGACCATAAAAGCGTCATGCAAAATTCTATTCACTTCAAAAAATATACTTAAATGTTAAAATAAAAACTATAGGCAATATATTAGTCCCTAAACCATAACTAAATTCGCACCACAGCCCCAAATCAAAGGCCCGCCTCATCATGACCATTAGATCGAAAACGATGGTCAGATACACTTGACTTTATATAAATACCTGTGAGAACCTAGCCTCACCCCTCCCCCTACCGCACCTGCCTCCCTCTCACATCTCTGCTCCTCTGTCTCTCACTCAGCACCGCCGCTGCCCCTCAGCAGCAGTTGCCGCCAAAGATCCGAGAGCACCGATGCTGACGCGGTGTGCAGGAGGCTAGCACGGCCGCAAGCCCTCTACCCCTCCTCTCAGGGTCGGCCAGCACATTCCCAATCCACGAGGTAGGCAGTGGATCCCATCATCGCTGTGACCCTAGCCCTCGGCGTAGAGGTGGGCACCCAGTGCTTGGAGGTGCCGGTGCGGGGTGGAGTCGCAGCTGCGGTAGCAGTGACCGGTGAGGCGATGGTGGGGCTGACATGGCCGGGGAGCTGCCGGATGGTGTGCGGCGCGTCAGCGGACTGGCCTCTTAGGCGCACTCTGGCCGGCTGCGGAGGACAGTCGCCGCCGATGCCCGCGAAGGTGCTCTCACCCCAGCCCACATGGAGGTGAAGGAGCAGCACCTGCACGGTGAGCACACAAACCCACACCATCGGCTGCACTCTCCACTCTCCTACTCAGATCTGGACGTGTATTTGTGGCAAATTAGTTCTTGTATGTATCTCTTGGTTTGATATTATTCCAAAATTTGGCTTCTTTAGATGGATAATTGGTGCCTCCGTCCCAGATCAAGATACCCTATGTGATCTGCTGTTTAACTAGCTCATGAGATGTGATTTGGACCCTAGATATGTGTGATTGTGATTTGGACACTTCAACATGCACCCAATTCTGCAAATTCATAATGCGATAGTAATAGGATAGCAGATAATTCCCAGCCATGACCTGTAATGGGTGACCTATAATAGTGTTTCTTTATTAAATTATTACGAATCAACATAATTTCATTGCTGCGCTGTGTAAACTGGATGACACTATAATTTAAGTTTTTCAGAGATTGTGATTGCTGTTGAAGTGTTGTTGGTCTGACTGATTAATTTCAGAGCTGCTTAGTTTAGCTTCTAGAGTCAGCAGCTAGCTGTTGGGTGAAATTTTGTAATACATTGAAGTAACGTTTTTTTGTGCAGGCCTCGACTAGTGTGCTCTCCTATGTGCTATCTCTACTACAGCTATTGCAAAACACGTATGCTTCTATGTTCTCTTCTCAGATTTGGGCCTTTGCTAGTGTGCTCTACTACTGTACTACGGCCTGTTAGTTGAAAGTACAGCTCAGGTCTGCGAATATTTTTTTCTGAATGCAGCATGGCAAGGAGTGCTGATTGACAGTAATTTGTTTAGTTCATACCCCATTTTTTTTTGTTCTCAAGTTAGACTAAATTTGTTTAATTTTAGGCTACTGTGGTGCTGCCTCTGCTACAATTAAGGGAATCCTGAGAGAGTGGGACAACCAATATGACAGGTAACTATCTGAATATTTCTCAGGTGTGGCTGTTACCATTTATTCAACATTTCTCAGTGCTAGATGTTGCAACTCATGCTTGTCTGAATATTTGCAGTTTCAGTAACAAGTGCAGCAATTTAGGCACTAAGTAAACCGTTGCTTTTTAATAAAAAAATTATGTTTCCTCATCTTGATATAATCAGAGAACATATCGTTGCTCTTTCTTAATCTAGTTACATCTATTTTAGTACTCAATATTCCTTCACAAAGAAGCAGTGCTGTGTATTGCTCTAAAGTCTGAACCAAGAATGGCTAATGGTCAGTAGCAGAGATCAAAATAACAATTCGTTTTCTAATTACCTACATGCTTTGTTGCTGTATCATACTTGACTCCCTACTGCAAAAATGAAACTTAGTACCAAATACTTATTTTCTTTTGTGGTTTTTTATTCAGTTGAAAGTTCTAGCAAAGTTCCAGCAAGCGAGGGTCATGGGAGCTACATATCAAGATGTGTCAATATGGAGAGCCAGAAGAAGGAGAAGCAGAAAAATCTCCCTCCAAGATTGTTGATGAAAATCTTAGCCAGATCAGCCGCTCATGCACATTTCTTCCTAACATTGGTGTCCCTCGACGGTCAAAGTCTGGTCAGTCATCGACAATAGCACAAGCACGCATGTAAGCTCAGTTTGAGGCAACCCTCCAAGTACGAATTGTGTTATCACTTGGGATGTCAATATGTGAATTGTGAATAATTTATGAATTGTGATGTCAATCCTGTGGATGATGGCTTGGATGATATATGTGTATTATGCTTTTGTGTGCTGTGATGAAAGACCAGTGGGATCTCACTGAATATGCATGCGACGCTCGTCATGAATAAAATGACAATTTGTGATGCCACACATTCGTCTCCAAATGTGTCTAAATACCATACGAAATAGTACAAAACATAACAAAATATAAGTGTCACATAAGCTACAAAACTATACATGACGACCCTA
Source organism: Hyparrhenia diplandra (assembly GCA_015847255.1). Taxonomy (NCBI): domain Eukaryota; kingdom Viridiplantae; phylum Streptophyta; class Magnoliopsida; order Poales; family Poaceae; genus Hyparrhenia; species Hyparrhenia diplandra. The sequence goes on along the minus strand of JADLZK010009438.1, from coordinate 99,794 downwards.
TGGTGTTACAAAAAACCACCCAAACTCGTTCTCCGTCTTGCCATTTGTGACGACTTCGTACATAATGTGACGCGTTGACTAACTAATATATGACAAAAGTAGTCGTCATAAAAGGAAACAATATGTGACGCTAGAAGGCGCACTAGTATCGTAAACCTTTTTGTGGCGGGCGAAAACGTTTTTGTGGCGGGCACGGCCGCCCCCGTCACCAACGAAAGGTCAAGGTTAATCGTGGCCTTTTCGGCGTGGCGGCGGCCGTGCCCGCCACGCATAAACGAGACAGCCGCGGGCGGCGGCATAACCGCCGCCCACGCATAATATTGTTAACCGTGGCGGGCGAGTTATGCCGCCCGCCACGGTTAACACCATTATGCGTGGCGGGCGCCTTTTATGTTGCTCGCCACGGCTTGATTTTTTTTTTAAAAAAATAAAATGCAATATATACATATATATATACATATACAGCTATGAATCCATACACACATATATATAAGAAAAGACAGATACTCAAATATATATCATACATATATATACATCGATTACAGACGTATCCATATATACAAGTTTCACCGATCGATCCATTCGTTCATATCCAACAAGTACGAGTTAATTACAAGATCCATACAAAAGTGCGAGCTAGATGGTAATCGGGATGAAGGTAGTCCTTAAGCTCTAGCTCGGTGTCCCATCTCCTTAGCGCCGCAAACTCCGGAAACAGCCCCAACTCACTTTGTCCACATTAAAGTACGGGCTGGCCTTCATGAACTACCCCGGTCTAGAACAAACTTGCGGATGTTCGCTCTTGTCCTGAACCGCATCTCATCGGTTGCCTTTTGTACTATCCCGTACCACTTGTTTTTTGAGTCCTTGAGCTGTCGGTAGCTGGATGAGTACTTTTTGCAGGCCCTGAGATACTCACAGACGAAGAATCCACACAAGTTTGTTCCAAATGGTTGTTTGATGCACTGAGCACAATAAACCAGTGTCATTAGTAATATCGAAGCAATAGCTAGGTAGTCGTACTAAGGCAAATTAGGTTTCATATACGTACCGGGAAATCTCGCCTGATTTTGAGTTTATTTTCATTGCGCTCCTTACACTTCTGGGACCTTCGATCCCAGCAGTCCGGATCCTTCAAGTACTGCTTGTAAGAGCTGTACGAAATGCACTATATTGTCAACGATGATATTCGACCCTAGTAATTGAATAAGGAGTTCATCGATCACTTACAATCTCAAGACTTGTTCAAAGTGTCGGTAGCCGTGCGGGTTTGAGCCTCTTAGTGAGTCAAAGACAACGGCCCTCCCGTCCTGAGGAAAGATCATGAAACAAATCCAATGTCCTACGGTTGCTATTCCGTATTGGTAAGCCGCCAGAATACATCGATACCCCTTTGGCTTGACCTTTTTCATTGCTGATATTACGTACTCTGCTAATTCCAACTTCTTAGCTTTCGTTTGCTTTTCCCAGATCTTCTCTCTTTCCTCGTCCGTCAAGTCCACCAAATCAGGATGGTCCTTTCTTAGATTAAAACCGATGATCTGTCTCTCATTAATGTGCGATGGAGAGAGGTAAATAATACCATTCTTTAACTTCTCGCCTGCATCGGCCATCAACCTACAAGGACATGTGGTTGTGGCATAGGTACCTTTGAAACAAAGAATCTAGATATGGATGCAAGGGACATGTGTAAGTAAAATTGCGCTTACATAGCAAACAAGGTGGCTTGGGTAACGTCAAGGTCCTCGTCGACGGGCGTAGTCTCGACATGTCTTCGAAATCAACGGCGGCCGGACATCGGTGTGGTAGTGGAAGCACTCCTTACGAAGAAGGACACTGAAGCTATGCAATCCACGCTTTGCGCACTCTATATACCATGCATGGAACTTCCGAGTCTCCCACTCCTCGGCATCGATGAGCTGGGCCTTAGGTATCATGAACTTCCCAAACTCGAACGAGCCGGGGCATTCGTCCGAGACAAACCCGACATAAGGTGGGGATTTTGGCCTGCAAAAGCGGCGGTACAAATGTTAGCTAGGGTTGCGAAAAGAAGTAGCTAATAACATATTACAACTCGTTGTTTGAGCGGGGCATACCTTTCAGACCGAATATCTATTACTGGGGGCCTCTTGGGTGACGGGTACTTGTCGGCTACGACCTCCTCTTCATCGAATGTCGGCTTCTTCGGTGGTGGAGGGCATTTGCTAGGTCCAGCTCCTGTCTCCTTCCTCGGCGCTTGAGGTGTTGTCCATTGGAGGCCTCGAGTGTAGAGAGGTGTCTCGTTCCCTACTCTCTCCTCGGGACTCGGCACCGTGTTCTCGCCCGGTTGCTTCCTCGATTATCGGCTGCCCCTCAGGTCCCGGCTCCTTAGGTGCCGGCTCCGTAGGTGCTGCCTCCTCAGGTGCCGGCTCCTTAGGTGCCGGCTCATTAGCTGGTGTCGGGTCCTCAGGTGGTGGCGGGTCCTCAGGTGGTGGCGGGTCCTTAGCAGGTGGGGTACTTGAACCATGAGGAGGGCCGTTGCCTCCGCCGTCCCCCACCATCTTCATTATCATCGGAAGAATCACCATAGGGGTCCGGTGGCGCGTGCTCGGGGCCGCCGCCGTCTTCTTTGGTGAACCGGACGGTGAAGCCAATATCGACATGTTGAGCACAATGTCCACCTTGGGCCACGATGACGTTGTAACCGAAAGCGGTTGCTAGAGTCTTGACCTCATTATGAGCGGGATACTCCAAATCGAAGTTTTTTCATATTCCGCATCACGCACCCAATGTTGACTTCAACACATTCGAGGGATCTCATGCGCCAGACTCCCCGCAAGATCCGGGGAGGAAATACCACCCCCTCGGCCACCGGCTTCTTCTTGCCCAACCTCCCGGCAAAACCAAGATTACACACCGTGTCACCGATGATGTCATCCATGGGGTCCCGACGGCCAACCGCAGAGGTGCCGGGGTTGGCACCGCGCACCAGGCGTTACGGAACATCCGGGTTCGACTTCGACCATCCGGGGTCGTTGCTCGTGAGAGCCTCTTTGATGGACTGGGTGATCATTTGTTGCAAGGCCTCATCACGGCCTTCCCGTCTCAAACCCTCCTTGTACCTCTCGCCTTGTGTGATACGAGGCAAAGATCCGACCGCCACGAGCCCACCGGTCGCCCAACTCTTCCGGAGCTCATGCCACGGGACGCGCCGCGATGCTCGGGGTTTCCCAAGGCCAACGTCGGCGATCGTGTCCCCCGACGAATCTCGAGGCTCCCACTTGTTCTTAGCCGCGGTGGCCTCTATGACCTTCTTCTCGACCTCCTTCATCCGGGTTTGGGCCTCCGGCTTCTTGGGCTTGTGGTCGTAGAGGAAGTCCTGGGTCCTTTCATCACATCCTCGTGCCGGATTCGGTTTGTCATACAAGCCAAGATTTCTTGTAGTGAAATATTGTGTCTCTATCCGTGACTTAAGTTGTTTTGTTGTATTTCATCATTGTTTCGAGTCCGAGAGGTTAACCATAGACCTTTAGCACCGTTTATCGGCCGAGCTAACCCACTTCTCATAACGTTGGAGCCGGGTCCGGGGACGTGTAGAGAGGCAAGTGTCGCCTAGGAACCAATGCCGACGCCCCTTCACGTGGGCCCTGGAGCCGACTGAACGTGAAGGAAGAGGTCGGGGAACAGAGGTTACTTCTAAGAAGCGCGACCCAGGTTATGATTACCTTGTAGCTTTGGTGCTGGCATATGCGTCGTGCTTTTGTCGAAAACAAGGCATTTAGTCGGCGAGTCAGGTCATGGCGTTGAGGAACGCTTGACCAAATGGCGGAGAAAGTAGTGACATTAAGTGACACTTTCGAAATATTATCTTTATTGGTACCGACGAGTACAAAGATACATATCCGGGGATTCTATGGGTAGAATCGCATGAGGTGTTCAATGTTCCATGAGTTGGGTATGACGACCTCATTGAGGTCCATCAACTTTATGTACGCCCGAGGCCTTGTGGTTTCTTTGACGACGAAAGGCCCCTCCCAATGAGAGGCGAGCTTGTGTATGCCTTTAGTCTTCTGCTTTCGGCGGAGAACGAGGTCCCCCACCGTGAAAGCTCTGTCTTTCACAATGTTCCATGAGTTAGGGTTTCCCTCGAGGTACTTGGCGAGACGTAGGTCGGACACGAGGCGTTCTTCTTCGACTTTGTCGATATCCTCTTCTCATGACAGTCGAATATATCTTCATAGTAATGCTTGACTCGGGGAGAATTGAAAAAGACGCGTCGGCAAGTAAGATGGCTTCCGACCCGTACACCATGAAGTATGGGGAGACTCCAGTGTTTCGCCCCTAGCCGTGTGTGCGAAGGCCCCAAACTACTTTGGGGAGCTCCTTGGCCCATCTGCTGGATTGTTGTCCTCCCTTCAGAGAGCCTTTTCCGAAAGTGCGCCCAGGATCATCCCGTTGGCGCTCAACTTGCCTGTTGCTCGAGGGTGAGCTACGGACACATACTTGATGAGGATACATCCGTCTTCGCGAAATCCTAGAAATGGTGGCCCGTGAAGTTGGATCCGAGGTCGGTGATGATGGTGTTGGGGATGCTAAAACGGTGTATGATGTCGCTCTATCGGTTCTACCGCCTTCTTGGTCGTTGGTGTTGAAATGGCCTTATATTCTATCCACTTAGTAAACTTGTCAATGGCGACGAGGATGTGTTTGAGGCCGCGATGCCTTCTTGAAAGGACCGATCATATCCAGGTCCTCGGCAAGCAAAAGGCCATGTGGATGGGATGGTTTGCGTAACCCGGGCCGGAACGTGAGTTTGCTTGGCAAAGAATTGGAATCCCTCACAACGTCGTCACGAACTCTTACGTCGGCCTGGCAACCGTTGGCTGTAGAAAAACCGGATCGGTATATTTTGCCGACCAACGTCTTGGAGGCGGTGTGGTTCTTTGCAAAGACCGGTGTGGACCTCTTTGATGACTTCCAAACCTTCTTCCTTGGTGATGCATTTGAGGAGCACACCACTGCTTGCACTTTTGCGCTTGAGCATGCCGTCGACTAGAACATAATTCTTGCTGTGTCGTACTAGTCTCTCTCGTCTACGTTCTATCTTGCGGGACGTCGGCGCTGGTGAGGTATCGATAAATTCAGGACGCCAATCTAAGTCCGCCGATGTCGTAGTGAGCACGGCGTCTTTGCTTTCTTTCTGGGGTGCTTGCCGGAGGATGGGTCTACTAGAGGTTCAGCAGGAGTATCCGCCACGAGTTATCCTTCTTCAGTGTCTAACGGCTTCATAATGTCTTCCGTGAATACCCCTAGTGGTACTGGGGATCTTGAGGATCCGAGCTTGGACAAGATGTCGGCCCGTTGGTTGTGGTCATGAACTACATGAGTGTATTCGAGACCCAAAAATTTGCCCTCAAGTTTCCCCGATTGCGGCAACATAGGCTTCCATCTTTTCATTGGAAGTGGACCGGTGCTTCTTTAGCTGATTGATGACTAGCAAGGAGTCACCGAAGACCATGAGACAAGAAACCTCCTCCTTTATTGCCGCCTTGCGATCCAGGGCAAACCATCGAAGACGTTGCTTGATATGCTTGGCGTTGGCGAAGACACGAGAGCTCGTCTTTGGATCTTGTTTGTCGAAACGTCGGGCATATCGGAAGGTTGCCAGTGAACATGTCGGCGTTCTTCGAAGAAGCGCTACGAGCTTGGTCTTGAGGGTGAGGTCGAGCTTTTGCCCAATTATTGCCGTCTTTGTTGGAGTGCGGGAGGCCGAGACCGACCTCCTTTGTGTCCCGTGACTTGTCGAAGGATTGGGGAGCTAATAACTCTAGGATCTCCATGTCTTCCGCTGAAGCGGCTTGAACCTCGGCCGGGAAGGCTGCCTTGTTTGCTTTGTGATCCGGTGAGCGACCTCGATGTCATGGTTTTCGCCGAGTGAGAAACCGGGCGGGAGGTTCGCTCAAAGGGATAGTATGCCGCTAGAGCTTGGCATCTTGAGTAGCATGTAACCATAATGGGGTATGCGCCATCACCGGGGACAAGGCCGGCCGCCCGGGATGGCGTGGCGGCATTATTGTCGTAGTCGGCCACGTAGAAGTCAATGACGTTGATCCGCAATTCCCCGGATGTCCAAACCGCACGGGAAGGGAAATTTTGTTTGAGCGGTGTAGATTTACATCTAGGGACCATGCCCCAGAATTTAGCAGTAGTCGGGGTGAGGCCATCTTTAGTAAGCCCAAGCTCGTGGAGGCTGCTTGCGAAGAGGAGGTTGATGGCTCTATCGCCGTCAATGAGGACCCTGTTGAATCAACACTTTTTGATGGTGGCGCCGATGAGGAGGGACAGACGACCCATGTATGGAATTTCGCCCATCGGTCGGACTCATCGAAAGTGATCGGAGTTTCGAGCCAACCGAGTTTTGCTGATTCCCGCCGGATGTCACCGATTTGAAAAAACGTGATGACGTTGCTTTCTCTTACGTGTGGTTGCAACTCCTCCAAAGATGGTAAGGATCGATGGTCATATGGGTTTCGATCCGGGTGTGTGCGGGCGCGAGCTGCTCGCCCGATCTGGGGGCGTTGAGCCCGGCAGCTCGGCCTGGTCTTCAAAGTTCAGTCGCCTCCGGGTCGGCGGAGGGGACGTTGGATTTTCTTCAGCGCGTTCCCGTCGGCGAGGATTAGGCGAGCGGCACCGGCGGGGGCCGACGCACACACCGGGCTCTTGACAAGGTGCCCGATATGCGGAGAGGGAGTCTCTACCGTGTCTTCTCAGAGCCCGCGAACCAGGATCGGCCGGTGCCAGCGTAGATTGAATTTGTGCGCGGCCCGGCATGTCGAGGTCGGCCGGTGCCCGGTAGATCGGATCTGTGCGGCCGGCATGTCAAGCTCGGCCGGGTGCCGGCAGATTGGATCTACGCGCAAGATATCGAGGTCGGCCGGTGCCAACATAGATCGGATCTGTCGTACCGGCATGTCAAGGTCGGTGATTTGGCCTGATTGGATCTCACCGACGGCCCGGGCATGTCGAGGTCGGCCGGTGCCGGTAGATTGGATCTGGCCGCCGCATGTCGAGGTCGTACCGCCGTCTTGGATTGGATCTGCCGCAGACCGACATGTCGGTCGGCCGATTTCTCGACCTCACTGGGGTGACGTGGCGGTCAGCGTCCCCGACTTGGAAGGAGTCACCGGCGATGGAGGTCGAGGATGCCGAGCGGGAGGAAGAAGCCATCTAGATCGATGTAGATTTACACGCACACCCCTACCTGGCGCACCAACTGTCGAAGATTTAAGCTCGACAGTCCACCGAGGGGTCACCCACGATGGTAAATTGATCCGGCGAGGTGTGCCAGACCAAGATCTAGATGGTCTTTCAGAGACACAAGACACCGGATCTATCCAGGTTCGGGCCGTCGACGTGACGTAAAACCCTATGTCTTGTGCTCTGTTTTACTAGATGGTGATTATACAATGAGGTAGTCGAATGAGGGAGGTCCCTACCCGCCATATATAGATGGGGGGTAGGGTTACGGATAGAAACTACGAGGTCGGGGTAAGGATACGATCTATTTACATGATTTCTAGGATCCGAGGCTATCCTATCGAATCGGCATCTTCCGGGATATCCTTGAGAGGTCGCGCGGTCGCGGGCTCGTGCCTTCGTCCGCACTTCACGTCACGGGCCGAGCTCCAAGAGGTCGCTGCCCAAAGAAGGCGAGCCGTGGGCACCCCCGGGAATTCCCCACAATATTTGACCAAGTTACATATGTTGTTGTTACTAAATCACCGAAAGCATGTTTGTTAATCTTGACTACTATAGGATTTATGGTTATCTAAGCAATTAAATAACCCTTTTAAGTTGGACGAACCTGAGATTAGATAGGATGCACTAATCAACTTTATTTTCTCTATATGCAAAATGTGAGTCACCCGGATCCACCATAAAAGCTAGCATAATCCTTGGAGTCTTTTATTTTTCGGTTAGATGGGTAAGTCTAGCCGAGTACATTCCCGTACTCGGGGTTTTATTCCCATTGTTGTAGGTGATCAATCTGTTCCATGGTTCTTGTAAGACTTGTTTGTATCCTGGCGATGATGAGTAAGTGCCTAGGGCAAGGCAAAGATCCATAACCTTGTCTCATCTTTGTTGCGGGGGTTGACTTATTAATGGCACTACTATTACTATGTTGAACTATTTGGTACTCGTTTCAAAACTATTTGCTTCCACTACTTATGAACTTAAGTATTGTAATAACTACTACTTAGACTCTGATATATTCTATTTCGACTTGTGTTTTAAATACCTATGGAATGTACACTCGAGCTTGAAGATCCTTGGTTTATGTTGATAAGTTTGAAATCACTTTGAGATTTCCGGAATACCGGGTTTATATGGACTCAAGTGTGAGAGTGTGATTACTTCGGTAGTCGCCATTATACTTGATTTCTTATAAATTGGTCAGCTCACACACGCTAGTTGTTAGCAATTATGTTCTATCGTAGGAAGTACGACCTTATCGGTTATCGGTTGTCCGTTAGGTGTCGTTATCTTTGATATTTCTATCATTATCATGAGACTATTGGCCTCAGTAAGACTTGGAAGTAACTATTTATCGACTCTATGTATGTCATTTGAGACCTTAATCAGCTACTAATGGAATGGTTTAGGTGTATGATGCGATGTGCGTCGTGAGATGTGTTACGTCGATTGTTGGATTAATCCCGTATTGGATGGAGAATTTATTTTGGATACATGATTCTAATCGGTTTTAATTATTACAATGATGTGTGTGATGTTATTGGAATTATTGTTACCTGTATTTGTTGGATGAATTTATTCTCTCAATAAATTCCGCATAACTTAAAGTTCGAGACATTTACTGTTGTGGCAACATCATCGATAATTATTATTGGTTTGGATTGTGCAAATGACTCAAACGCGCTCTCGTCTTTGGAGGAAGTCAGCCACCACCACCCCCACCTCCAATCAACCAGAAGCAGTTCTTTAACCAGGTTTTGGGTGAGTTGCGCAATATCTCACACAACACCGAAAGGGGGTGAAGGAGACCGCAGAGTAGATGAAGTCAACCAAGACAACACTTTTAAGGACTTCATGGACACTAAGCCGCCTAGCTTCATTTGTGGCCCATGAATCACTTCGCAGTGATGAGTGGATCAACTCCATGGAGAACAAGTTTAAACTTGTTGCGCTTGATCAAAGAATTGCGGGGGATCGAGTATCTTTGCTCACCTACTGGAAGGGCCGGCGGGAATATGGTGGACTCATCATCGTGCCACCTACCCGGTTAATACTCCTATTACCTGGGCTAGATTCACGGCGACTTTACGTGAAGCTTATATTCCTCCCGTGTAATTGTTATGAAGGTAGGAGAATTTATGAGGCTTACTCGGGGCAACAAGACTATCACCGAATACCTTGAGGCTTTCAATAATCGTCCCGCTATGCACCGACATTATGTGGACACGAGAGGAGAAAAAAGCTAGCTAGTTTCAAGAGAGGGCTTAATGCCAAGATGCAAAAGACCATTGGAGCTTCGTTCCGAGAGTTTCCACACCTTTGTGAGTGATTGTCTCGCTCAGGGAGAATAGCAACAACCTCTACGCTACTACCAAGAACGAGGAAGAGGCCATTTGAAGGGAGCTCAAACCGCAGTAATGCCCGCTTGCTCGTCGTCCAAACTATCGCCCACCCGGCGCACCCGATCACGGTATGCACCACCGTAGAAGAAGCCGCAATCGGGAATTCTCGCTACAAGAAGGCCTATGTGACACCTGTCCCGTAAAGGGAAGACGACTCAAAGTGTTGGATACAGGCCCCCTACCAACAACAATCTGCTACAACCGTGGGAAGCTAGGACACTTCTCCCCGGTTTTGCCCGCAGCCCAAGAGGAACCAACCCAACAGGCAGAACGTTGGGCAAGCTCACTTCACCAATGCTGAGGAGATTCTAGAGGGAGAGACTGTAACTGTTGGTATGTGCCTTGTCATCAATCATAATCTTTGTTGTATTGTTTGATTACGGATCATCGCATTCATTTATGAGTCAAGCATTTGCACAAGAGCATAATGAAAAGATATCCGAATTGGGATATGGGTATCGTATTAGTTCAGCGGGAGCTGATCAACTTACTAAGCAAGTAGTGAGGGATGTACAGTTAAGGTTGGGAGTTTAGAAATCTTGACTTCTCGATAGTATTACCCTGGTTTGAGTTTGGATGTCATTCGGGAATGAATTGGATGAGAAATTGGGGAGCAATTATAGAAACCCTAAATAGGGTGATCCTTTTGAAAGACCCCCGTGATGAGAAAGAACACCAGATAATTCTTTCCCAAACACCCAATCTAAATCGTGTCTCTGCTGCACTGCAAGTGATTAGTATCTCAGATATACCCATAGTTTGTGAGTTTCTGGATGTTTTCCCAGAAGATTTACCTGGTTTACCACCAGATAGGGATGTGGAGTTTGCAATTGAGTTAATACCAGGAACAGCACCTATATCCAGGAGACCCTATAGGATGCCACCTAATGAGTTAGCTGAATTGAAGATTCAGTTGCAAGAATTGTTGGATAAAGGTTTGATTAGGCCAAGCTCTTCACCATGGGGATGTCCTGCCCTATTTGTAAAGAAGAAAGGCCAATCTTTGAGGATGTGTGTGGATTACTGACCACTAAATGCGGTGACAGTTAAGAACAAATACCCATTGCCCCGCATTGACATTCTCTTTGACCAATTATCCAAAGCTAAAGTTTTCTCCAAGATAGATCTTCGTTCAGGTTATCATCAAATCAAGATCAGACCACAAGATGTCTCGAAGACTGCTTTCTCTACAAGATATGGGCTGTATGAGTATCTTGTCATGTCCTTTGTTCTGACAAATGCTCCAGCTTATTTTATGTACCTAATGAATTTGGTATTCATGCCCGAGTTAGATAAATTCGTGGTTGTGTTTATCGATGACATTTTGGTATACTCGAGAAAACGAAGAAGATCACGCAGAACACTTGAGGATCATGCTAACGAGATTAAGGGACCACAAACTCTATGCTAAGTTTAGCAAATGTGAGTTTTGGTTAAAGAAAGTACAGTTCCTTGGACATGTTTTATCTGAAGACGGTATTTCAGTGGATCCCAGTAAAGTTCAAGAAGTTATGGATTGGAAGGCACCGACGTCTATCACAGAGATTTGAAGGTTTCTTGGTTTAGCCGGGTATTATCAACGATTTATACCCAACTTCTCTAAGATTGCCAAACCCATGACAAAGCTATTGTAGAAGGATGAGAAATTCGTGTGAACACTGGAGTGTGAGATAGTTTTTCGTACACTATGAGAGTTGTTAACAACTGCTCCAGTGCTTGCACAGCCAGACATAGAGAAACCTTTTGATGTGTTTTGCGATGCATGTGGTACAGGTCTAGGATGTGTACACATGCAAGAAGGAAGGGTAATTGCTTATGCTTCACGCCAGTTAAGGAAACATGAAGTGAATTATCCAACCCATGATTTAGAGTTAGCGACTATAGTGCATGCTTTAAAGATTTAAGCGTCACTACATACTTGGAAATGTGTGTCACATCTACACGATCACAAAAGTCTTAAATATATCTTCACTCAAGTTGAACTAAACATGAGGCAAAGAAGATGGTTAGACTTGATAAAGGATTATAACTTGGAAGTACATTATCATCCGGGCAAGGCGAATGTTGTTGCAGACGCCCTGAGTCAGAAGGCACATTGTACTCTTGATCAATCGCTACTAGAAGAAGGGTTTAATCTAATGCATCTTGCAGTATTGCATAATATTGCAGTGCAAAGTTCCCTTGAGAGTTGGATAATCAAGAGACAGAAAATAGATAAGGGTATTTCTTTTATCAAGCAAAAACTCAAGGGAGAATCAAGTGAACACTTCAAGATTGATAAAGATGGTGTCCTATGGTATGATGATCGTCTTGTCGTACCCAAGGACAAGGAGCTCGGGATCAAATTTTGACAGAAGCACATTCCTCTACTTTATCTATTCATCCCGGTAGTAACAAGATGTACCGAGACTTGAGGTTATGTTTTTGGTGGACCAAAATGAGGAAAGAAATTACACTCATGTGGCAAGATGTGATAATTGTTGCGAGTCAAGGCCATTCACATGAAACCTACCGGATTACTACAACCTTTGCCTATCCCCGATTGGAAATGGGATCACATCACCATGGATTTAGTTGTGGGACTTCCACATACCCGAAAGGGATTTGATTCAATTTGGGTAATTGTGGATCGTCTAACCAAAGTAGCACATTTTATTCCGGTAAATATCAGATACCAACCACACCAGTATGCAGAGATCTATATGGAACAATTAGTTTGTCTACATGGGGTACCTAAGACCATAGTGTCTGATAGAGGATCTCAGTGGACTGCTAGATTTTGGGAATGTAACGGAGCTGACCAATTTATAAGAAATCAAGTATAATGGCGACTACGTATAATCACGCTATCACACTTGAGTCCATATAAACCCGTATTCCGAAATCTCGAAGGATTTCAAACTTTCATCAACAACAACCAAGGATCTTCGAAGCTCAGTGGTTACAAACCGACAAGTTCCAACATAACATAAGTGTTGCATTTCTTAAGCGCAATCACTAGACACAGGTTTAGAACCCATCTCTAATAACGGCGCCAGAAATGCGCCGTTGACATTCCCAAGTAAAACCACCATGTCGGTGATCCGAATGGGAACGTCAACGGGATAGACCTTGCCAAACAAGATATTCATCCGCAAGCGCACGGATCTATCATTGTAGCATTTCACCCTGAAGTATTCAGGGTATCGTTATTTATATTTTTACCAAAGGAAGGCATGGTGTAAAAGTCTCTAATTCGGACATGGTCAAGATGACACGAATGTATAATAGACCAATGCTCATAATAGGGGTAAAATAAAATAGGTAGTAGGATAACTTGACACACACACTCGAGCCAATCTCAAGGATAAATATAAAGGAATGAATAAAAGAATAAATCTAATATGGAGCGTATATCCTAGATAGTCATGTCAAGATAGCAGTTACACACATGTTCAACTGTTAGAGATTCTAATTCAAGAAAGCCAAGGTCTCTGCGACACTTCGGGCACCGCCCACGCCCAAAGAACGATTGTCCGCAATTAGCAACTGCGCCGCACCCGAACGTGGGGGGATTTCAAGGGACGGACAAGGCTTGTCACGACCAAGCCGCCTACCCCCTCAACCGTGGGATGCGCCACAAAAGATAGGCAACCCCTAGCCCAGACACCACGTCTACACTAGTGATTATTACTCTGGCGTGTTAACAAGGCTTACCCGTCCTCGGGGTCCTTCTACCAGAGCACCGCCCCCGAAGGAACGACTATCAATCCCGCAACCCAACATCAACCAAGGCTAACTCTAGGTAGAACTCATTATATCGATCTAGCTCTTTGGTCTAAACATGTATGTATGATAGACTAAGCATGAAGTTCTATAAGACAAGATCATGATATAGGAACTATAGACTAGTTCTTCAACCAAGATTATATCACAAGAACTTTGCTCTAATCCAAGAACATGACTATATTGATAAGTAGAGAACAAGAACAAGATGAAGAACTCTAAATTGCTCATACCGAATAGCTCCAAAATGTCTTGTCTCCTTTATTTCTTTGCCCAACTCCTCCTAAGTACAAACTAAAAAGAAGAAGAAAGAAGAAGAAGAAGAAGGAGAAGAAGAAAGAAGAAGAAGAAGAAAGGAGAAGAAGAAGAAGAAAGGAGAAGAAAGAAGAAGAAGAAAGAAGAAGAAGAAAGGGAGAGGAAGAAGAAGAAGAAGAAGAAGAAGAAGAAGAAGAGAGAGGCTACATTGTGTGGTGTGTCTTACAAGTGAGGGAGTGCCCATCTATTTATAGGACCTTCACCATGGGATCCTCTCTTGGCTAAGCCATTTTTGGTACTAATCCCGCACCGTCTTACGGGCAAGCAAACACCGCCTCCGGACTTTTCAGTCGAGATGGGCCGCCCGGGACGAAGATGGGCCGTTTGGCCTCCGGGAGGGTGCGGGCGCACCACTTGGCGTGGCCGCACCAAGATTTCGTCCGTTTGGCCTGAAACTTTGCATGAGCACGTGGGCCTCGGAGTTAGCTTCATTTCGAGTATTTGTTCGCTGAAATCCGATTTCGTATGAGAAAGTTATGCCCAAAATATTGAACCCATGTCCTGCGGCCCGTTTATCATTTCATGTTGGATTCGGGTCTCGACCTCTTGGGCTTGTGCTTGGATATTGATATTTTATGGACTTTTCTCCCTTTGGGCTTGATGTTCTCGGGGAATGCGCTTTCCGGGGAGGCGCCTTTGGTGCCTTTTCCACTTGGTTTTTATATAAATCCTGCAAAACATTATTTGGCACTACAAGTGGAATTATGTCAATAATAAATGTATATGTGTGTAGTAAGGTATAGTTTCAACCCCTTATTGGTAGAATGTTGACGTTAAGAATATGTCGTTGGTGACCGTCAACAATAAGTTAACAAATATTGAAGTTCAAATAGTAGTTATTATAATACCAAGTTTAAATAGTAGCGGAAGCAAATAAGTTTTCAAACCTGTTCCAACATAGTCCAATAATAGTGGTAGTGCCATTAGTAAGTCAATCCCACAACAGCACGAGACAGGAAAAGGAGTTTGCCTAGCCCTAGGCAATTACTCATCATGATCAGTAGGATATAGACAGGTCTTGCAATAACAATGGAGCACTTGGTCATCTGCAACATGGGAAATAAAACCCTGAGTACGGGAATGTACTCAGCTAGACTTACCCATCTAACCAAAAATAAAAGACTCCAAGGATTATGCTAGCTTTTTAGTGGATCTGGCTGACTCACAATTTGCATGAAAGTAAAGTGTAGAAATTACTTCATTAAACCTATCTAGTTCAGGTTAAACAACTTAAAGTTATTCTTAATCAACAATGATAGTGATGTAATAGAGTAATTATTTTTGGTGGACAAAAAGTGTATGTTGTGCACAACTTTCAGTGTAAGAGTTGGCGTTTCTTTGGTGGGTGTATGTGTATCTTGATCATGGGAGTATGACAAGTATCTCAACATAGGTCTCAACAATTTGACAGAGCTCAATGTTCTACAAGCGACATATGACTAAGGTTTTGAAATATATGAAGCATGTCATATGGCTTTGGTAGGTATTTATGATCATTGAGGAACTCTGGAGTTTTTGCATTTTGAAAATAAAACTCCGGATGTCAAGTTTCTCTTAGAACAAACTCATAGTAGAATCCATTTGTACCATATCATATCGAGGCAACTACTTAGAAAAAGGATCATGTATTTGCAAACCCATAATTTTATCAAGTTTTTAGGATTAGACATTGTTAGCCAACAAACTTAAATATTGAGAAATACAAAGTCATAAACTAGGCACAAGTGAATTATAGACAGAGCAACTAATCATCATTTCAACTTTAGAGAAACTTAAACATTCCCACGTCGCATATGAGAGTGGAATAAATATATTTTTATTTATCATATCTCATCATTCTATAAGATAAGAGATTGACTAAAAATGTGAGACATGAGTTACCTTTGTGGGAGTCCTCCCCAAGCTAGTTCCCGACTTACGGTCTATGTTTCACAAGGAATGCTTTGCAGCCGGTGAATCTTTGAAGCTTGGTTTGTGATTTGTCACTTCCTTTGAGTGTGCTAGGAGGCTCCCCCAAGCTTGTCTTTTGATGACATCAAAATAATAGGACAAACATACTTGGGGTTGAATAGTTTATTATAATCATTATTATTATTATTATCATCATCATTATTTTTAAATCAAGTTTTACCAAACATATTTTCATCTCGGTTGTCATCTTCTAGACTTACCCTCATGAAGTTGATAAGTTCTGCTTGGGGGGTTAGTTCATATGATCAACCAAACTCTATACTAGCAATTTTGGTTCAATGATCAGACTAGACACCATGTCTAATTTGATTAAGGCAGACTTTTTGACCTAAGCACCATGCTTAATTCAAAAAGCCTATGGAAATATGATCATTACATCTAAACTAAACACCATGCTTAATTTAGGAACTGTGCGACCATCTTCTAAACCAAAATATACTAATGTAGAGAAAGAAAGCATGAAAAGATAAACAAGATTAATTCAACAGAGGTGAAGATATTGAAAGGTAAACAATAATTTTTATGATTATTTTTATTACCAAAATTTTAGTATCATTATTACGAGAATAAATGATAACTACCGATTTACCTTCGGCAAGGGCTCACCTTTAAAGTCCGTTAAAGCGGGACTTTTCCCCTTCATTTTTTCTTGATGGAGGTACATCCGTGTTGGGAGAAGTCGATGTGGATGTTGATCCTTCTGCACGCCATACCGCTTAACACTTTTTTGTGGTTGCTTTTTAGGTGTTTGTTTTTAGTATATTTATGCATGTTGAACCCATTGAATGGGCAACTCATTGTTTGTCCTTCATATGCAAACTAACATGCCCAGGATCCTACATGTAGGACTGCATTTGTAGTGTTAAGAAATGGTCTCCTAGGATTGGTGGAACTTCCTTGTTGTGGCCCATGTCTAGAATGACAAAGTCCGTGGGGATGTATGTGTCTCGAATGTTCACCAAAATGTCCTTGGCTAATCCCTCGGCTTTCTTAGTGATTGATCTGCCATCTACAGTTTAAATTCGGCAATGGACAAAAGGTCCACCTAGTATTTTATCATACATTACCTTGGACATGATGTTGATGCTTGCTCCAAGGTCACGAAAGCGTTGTTGAAGACATGTGGACCAATTGAGCATGTGATTGTCGGGCAACCAGGATATTCTTTCTTGACAATGAATGGTGGCTCTGTAGGATACTCATTGTTTTCCCGACATAGAGGCTTACCAAACCTCGTTGAGACCATATTAACAAACTCGAGAGAAATTTTAGGTTGACCCGAAATCTTTCTCGAACCCGAAGAATGTAAAGCAACAAAAATCTGAGCTAACTAAGTTTCTATCATTTGATTAAAGCTCGGTTGGTTTTTCACACAAGAAGTTAAACTTTCCATTTTAGAATTTATATCTTTAAGCATTAACTTCATAGTTAGATTTTGAATTATTTTTGCTTGACTTAAAACTAAGTCTTTCAAGGAAAGGCGATTCAAATTGTAACTTGGCTTGAAATTTGATTACCTCCTTGGTTTTGTAGGTGTGACTGGTTATTCCACCCGTTATGGACTCCTTGTTGGCGGGACCCGTTGTTGATGTAAGTGGTGTCTCCACGGGTTTCAGGGTAGGCATTCCCCGAAGGGCCAACTTTTCCACAGACTTCACATGTCATATGCGAGTCAATGGCCTTGACGGTGTCACACATTCCTTCTTTTTCAGTAGCACATTCATCAAGCCTTTTCAATAGGAGACCCATTGTTGCAGCATGCTCATCCATCTCCTCCATGGTATGCATGCCATCTTGTTGTTTGTCTAAACTTTCCTCCCTCAAACCGTGATTGGATAGCATTTTCTCGATAAGAGCCGTAGCTCTATCGATGGTGAGGGATAGGAAGGCACCTCCAGCAGTGGCATCGATGTGCTCCTTTGACATGGGTGTTAACCCATTGTAGAAGTTCTACAGCACGAGCCAGTTTTCCATCCTGTGGTGTGGGCATGCTTGAATGTACTCTTGCAACCTTTCCCACGCCTCGGGGGATGGGCTCCATGGAATTCTCTGGAAATTGGCAATCTTTCCCCTCGGGGCATTAGTTTTGCCCAAAGGGAAGAATTTGGTGAGAAACACCATGGAACATTTACTCCACATGTTGACACTTCCTTGTCTCTATAGAACCCTTTGTTTTACCTTCCCGTGATGGAGAAGGGAAAGCAGACGGAGTCTAATTAATGCGTGCAGTGCGATATCCTTGATGATAATGGTGTCGCAGACCTCGAGTATGAGATGAATTTGTTTTAAAGCCATTCCGTTTCTCAACCGCCCAAGAATATATGTTAGACACTCCACATACCCAAGTATAAGGTATGCTTTGGGATGATCTTTATGTCGGGTTCATAACTTGAGTTGCTATGTTTATACTTACTTAATCATTAACCTTTACTCGAGATGAGCAAAGACCAAGTGTGGGGGAACTTGTTGATGCTCTCTTAACGCATGTTTTATGACCACCAAAGTGAACTAAAAACACAATATTCCATGTTATATCATAACATAATATTATTTATCTAACGAGTTCCATGAGTTTTGCTGGTTCTAAGTTGTTTTGCAGAACATCTCAAAAATACACATTAAGTGATATTATATGGAGGAGAAGCGCATCATAAAAATACACTTTCAACAAGCGGATAGCAAGAAGGCCAAATCACGTCAATCAAGACCAAGAGGTGGAGGCCCAAATCGAGTTCGGGTCCAGTTTGGACTGCAGGACCACCCTGGAGTATTTTGGGCATAACTTCCTCATACGGAGTCCGTTTTACATCGCACAGGACTCGTTGGAAAGCTAACGATGAGGCCTACGAGTCCACAAAATTTGAGGCCCAACGGAGACAATTTGGGTGTGGCCGCGCCCCTGGTCTGGCCGCCCCCGAAAAACTGCCGTTCGCGCCCAAATTTGGATGGCGGTTTCTCCCGGATGTCCAGCGGCGGTTGCATGCGGTGAATGTTCCATTTTCACGCCAAAACCACGCCAGGAACCATCCTTCCCCTTGTATAAATAGATGGGTAGAGCCCCCTCTCCAAACAACACACTACACAATAGTTCTTCACTTCCACATATCCTTCACAATGTAGTGGTGTCCCTCTAGGTGTTCTTCACCTAGTTGTAAATTAGAAAAGAGGAAGAGAGTGGGAGGAGAAGAGCGGAGGAGGAGCCGGACTTGTCGGATCCTTCTCAACCTTGTACCTCTGCGGAGCCGACTCCTTTGTGAGTAATATCCAGGTTATCTTATGGTAATTTTGAGATTATTATTTGACTAAATTCAGTCCTTACTTTATTTTACTTACTAGATCTCCGTTTGACCGAAGGCTCTAGTTTTTATGTGAAACTAGTTTTTCGAACCGCTAAGCGTAGACGTGGTGTCTAGGCTAGAGTTTACCTCGAGATTGCGCCCAACACTACGGAATAGTTGTGGTAGCCCCCCGGTGACAACTCGACTAGGCCTTTGCAATCCACCACGTACGTGTTGGTGTTTTCATAGAGCTTTTGGCTGCCTGACCCCGATTACCGTTTCTTAGTCTTTTCAAGAATCGGAAAGGAACAACTGCTCCGAAGTAAGTAAAGTTTAGTAAGCCTGAACCTTGGTATTTAGTAATCTTGGGAAAACCTTAGAAAACCCCTCTCTACCTACAAAAATATCTTTCTACCTTTTCTTGGACGTACTTGATCCTTTCTAGTTCACTTCTCGTTCCCCGTGGAAATCGATACCTAGGAATACTCAGGTGAAAGCTACAACGGTACTTTCCGTGCGCTTGCGGAATTATCTGCTTACGCTAAGAAATACCAATAGGTCTCGGCTTGCCCGCTGGTCTGTGGATGATATGGGGTAGCAATGTTATGCTTGGCGCCAAGTTCTCTCAGGAATGCCCTGAATGATTTGTCCACGAAGTGAGATCCTCTGTCACTTATCACCATGCGTGGTGTTCCATAACGGGGAAAGATCACTTCATGAAACATTTTGCGAGCATGTTTGGCGTCAGTAGCTCTGCATGGTAAAGCTTCTAACCACTTCGACACGTAGTCCACTGCCACCAAGATGTACTCGCAATCATGGGACTTTAGGAATGGCCCCATGAAGTCAATGCCCCATACATCAAATATTTCTATTTGAAGGTTGTAGTGTAGGGGCATTGCATCGCGAGCTGTGATGTTTCCTGTCCTTTGGCAGCTGGAATATCTTCTGATGAATTCCTTTGTGTCAGCGTACATGGTTGGCCAATAGAACCCACAATCGCTAGAGTTTTGCTTGAGTGCGGAATACTCCAAGGTGGCTAGCGTAAGGTGATGCATGACATTTTTCAACGATCTGCATCCCTTCAGTTCTTGGTACGCATCTTCTTAGCAAGCTGTCCCCGCATACTGCATGCATCACGGGTCGTCCCAAAGGTGTTGTGCGCTTTCCACTTGGAGCTTACGCCGGTCCTCTCCGGTGGTACATAACCCGCAACCATGTAGTTGATAATGTTTGCATACCATGGATTGGAGTCCGTCACCTTTAGTAGCATGTCATCGCATAGGTAGTCATTAATTGGCAGTTCTTGCATGTTAGTGACCTGCATACGGGATAGATGATCTACAACGGTATTCTCTACTCCCTTTTTATCTTTTATCTCTAGATCAAACTCTTGGAGTAGAAGAATCCATCGAGATCAAACTAGGTTTCACATCTTTCTTAGTAAACGAGATACTTAAGAGCGGCATGGTGGGTATAAACAATTATCTTGGCACTCACTAAGTAAGAGCGAAACTTTTCTATAGCAAAGACTACCACAAGGAGCTCTTTTTTACGTGGTAGCATAGTTCAACCGGGCTCTGCTAGAGTCTTGCTAGCATATGCGATTAAGCGTCTTGCTTCTTATCCTTGGTTTGGCCTAAGACCGCTCCAACGGCACGATCGCTAGCATCGCACATGATTTCAAAAGGCAACGACCAATCCGGGGGTTGGATGATCGGAGCCGAGATGAGTGCTTTCTTAAAGGTTTCAAAAGCATGCATGCACTCATCTATGAAGTTGAAGGGTGCATCCTTAGCTAATAGGTTTGTGAGGGGTCTAGAGATTTGTGAAAAATCTTTGATGAATCTCCTGTAGAATCCTGCAAGACCTAGAAAGCTGTGGATCCCTTTGACGTTCACTGGGGGGTGGTAGCTTCTCGATAACATCTATCTTAGCTCTGTCTACCTCAATCCCCCTCTCGGACACTAGGTGTCCAAGGGCGATGCCCTCTCGGCCCGGCGGCGGCCCTTCCTCCCTCCCGTCGGTGGCGCGGGCGTGGAGGCCACGGCCGGCCGGCGCTCGACCAATCCCGGCTGATCCCGGCGGCTCGACGGGCGGCGCGCGTGCGGGTGGGCGCACGGCCGACGGCCGGGAGCAAATGACCACGACCGCTGTTTTTCCATGGCGGGCGCTATTGCGATTTCTAAGCGCAATCACCGAAACAGGTTTAGAACCTATTCCCGGCAACGCCGCTAGAAATGCTTGTTGACAATTCTAAGCGCAACCACCAAATAGATGATTACACTAGAACGTCAACACCGTTGTCCCACAACATCATTACTAGGATCGAGGATCCCAATAGTGACCCTATTGAACGGCGGTTGATAGATCTTGCCATATTAGATATTTATCTGCAAGCGCAGGGATCTATCATTGTAGCATTTCACCCGGAAGTATTATCAGGGTATCGTTATTTATATTTTTTTCCAAAGGAAGGCATGTATGTAAGAAGCTAGCATGACTTATGAATACAAGAATATGCGTACACAATGAACCAACTTGATCATACAGGGGTAAACATATGATTTGTAGATAGTGTGACACACACTTAGAGATCCACCTCAAAGGATAAAGGAAATAGATAAAGAATAAATAAATGTTCCTAAATGGAGTAGGTCAATTCTGGTCATAGCCAATACAAATGAATATAGTTAGAGTCACATGAGTACATGATATAAGCAAGGTTGAGTCTAGGATAACAGGGAGACCCCCCCAGGTAGTCTGCTACCCACGAAGGCATTTACGAACTCCTACACAACATACGAACATGGGGGATTACAAAGGACGAACAGAGCTGTCACTACCCTGCCGCCTACCCCCTCAACCGTGGCATGACGTCATATTCGAAGGCACCCCGGCATCCGGGCACCATGCCCGCATACAAGGAAACAACTCATATCCCCCTAGGATCCCCACCCTACGGATGGATGGATTAGAATATGAGCAAACCCGAAGGAACGACGAACCGTTATCCCACCTCTAATCATGTAAACAATATGAACCATGAAGAACAAGTATGAGCATGTTATATGCAAGACACATAAACTATACTCTAGTTCATATATCAAGAATAGAACATGAACAAGACTATACTCTAAGTCAAATGCAAGGCTATGAGAATAGAATAGGGACTTGTGACAAAAAGAATGCTCCATCGAGATATATTACCAAGTAGCACTTTCTTCTAGGAGACAAGCTCTCCTTTGTAGCACTACTACTCCAAGTACTAACCAAGAAAGTGTAAGAAGAAGAAGAAGTAGAGAGGTAGAGAGAGGTAGGAGAGTGAGGTAGTGAGTGGAGTGTGAGGTAGAGAGACTCCAAGAGTGGTGTGTTGAGAGAGGAGGAGAGGGGAGCTATTTATACAAGTGGGAGAGGGGGTAAAGTGTAAAAGGAGCGAAAACCGCCTCTCCCCGGCATCCAGTGCACCGAACCGCCTTCAATGCAGTGCACCGCCCTCCATTGCATTAAACGAACCGCCATGCCGGCCGGGCCGGGCCGGCGCCGCCAGCTTTACGCGCGTCTTGCGCTTCGGCATGGCATGGCCGCGCCCGAGGCCAGCTCAGGCCTGGGCCGAGGCTTCGGTGGTGGCCTCCCCGGTGCGATGAGAAGTTGGCCCATGTTGGTATTTGGTCCAAATCTTTGCCGTGTTGGGCTTTTCTTCATTGGGCCAAGTATGATTCTAAAATGTGTATTCCCAAAAGGCGCCTTTTTATATTTTTCCACTTGATTGTGTATATAATCTGCAAAACATGTATTTCTCCAATACAAGTGGAACTAGGTCAATAGTAAATGTATATGTGTGTAAAAGTGCATAGTTTCTCCCTAATTGGTAGAATGTTGACGGTAAAAATATGTCGTTAGTGACCGTCAATAAACCCCCAGCTTACCCTTTGCTCGTCCTCGAGCAAAGATAAGGACTTGGTTGTTGATCAGGAGTTGCTTCTACGCCGATTACATTTCATAGGTGCCATGTTTATAACAATTTTTTTTGCTAGAACTTGAATAAAATGGCCTGTTTATTCACCCTTTATTACCTTTCATCGTTGTGGGGCTTTTGAGCCATCTCCGAATCTTGGGTGGTTGCAAGATAGAATAGATCAATGGACTTACTTATCTTTTACTCTTTTAAATGACTATCAATCCAAAGGTTTCAAAATTTTGAGCAAAGAAAAGTAGTTCCTCAATGATCACTGATCGCTCAAATATGTAGTGTTGATTCCTCACCAAGGGCTCAGTTTGCCTTTCTTTTCCTACCAACTATATATAAGGCTTTTTGTGGAGTTTTGGGTAGGTAAAAAGAAGGCATACTTGTAGCATGTCATGTTGCCTAGTCAAAAACCGAACCTCATGGAGAGACTAGCATTGGCCTAGATCAAGATGTGCAAAAGTGTGTGGAAAATTTTTGTGTACTCCAGGTATCATGACTTTCTCTTTTTGTGGGATTATTGAAGGAGGTATGGGCTATATATATATATATATATATATATATATATATATAGAGTAAATTTTTCCTACACCCTAGGAGTAGTTACACCCACCTCCTGCACTTGTAAATTCTCTCTTCCGGAAAGCATGGCGGAGGTGAAGTTGATTAGCGGGTCAATTAAATGGATCCATTAAGTGGCATAAAACAATCCGTATCTCTGTTGTCTCTCGTCCCCATTTGGATCGGAAAAATTCGGTGCCTCCACCGATGGAGCCGGAGGCAACAACCTTCCACTGTGGTCTTCCTCGGCCCCTCCCACCCCTTCCCATCGGCGCACCACCGGATCGTCTTCTCCACGTGGATCCGATTGCCGTGCTGCCATCCTGACTGGTGGCGACGTCTTCGTCACTTCCCCGGCCGGCGGCGACGTCTCTTCTCCTCCGTCGAGGGGACTGCACGCGAGCACGGCAAACTCCAAGGTCCGCCCCTGCTGAGCTGATCCATGCCAGAGTTTGGCGTCGCCCCGCTGTTCTTAATCCGGTCGGACGATGCCTACATCGTCCCCGGCCGGTAGGTTGTCCCCGGAATAGAGATCCAGCCCGATCTACGGTGAACGCTTCCTTTCTCGGTATGCCTCCACCTTGAACAGATTTCTTGATTTATGTAATTCGGATTCTTCAGTTCTCAAATAAGAAATTTTTATGCGGTGGATTCAGATACATTCATTTGTCAACAGGCACACCTCTCATCGGCGAGCACGCCGACCAGTCGTTGGGCGGCGGCCGCGTGGGGGGCGGTGCCTCCACCTCTGCCTTCATGTTGGTACATATATATACTGATATATCTTGATTCTATTAACCATGTATATATCTTGCATGTTGGCGTAGCACTGCATTTTGTGACTAGCGTGGCCGGAGACGAGTTGAAGCCAAGCAACAGCAAGATGAACAAGACTCAGGATCGCAGATACATGACAGCAATTAGTCTGAGTACCAGAGTCAATACTGATGGAAATTCCCTCCCAACGGCAAGCATATAGGAACAAAAGCGCATCTGTCTTAAATCTACTAGCAAAAAGTATGCACAAATACTATAGTGTGAAATTAAAGTATGTACATATACTCTCAGGAATAATATGTATTTAGACATACTTCACGAAATTTTATCTAGAAGAGTATATACAAATGATATCGCATATATTTTATTCCAAGAATTAGTATGAATATACCCTCTCTGATATCACGTATGTACACATGGATATACTCGTCGTTTATAATATAGTAGGGAGTATGGGTATACATACAGCTTGCACAATTGCAGAGTATATGGTCGACAATGTATATGAATGTACCGTCTTCTCTAAATAGCTAATAAAATAGTATAATAAAATAGTATGTACATATACTATCTTGTCATGTCAAGTATATGCATATACTCAAGTATATGCATATACTCAAGTATGAATGCATACATCATTTAAAAACTAGTATGGACACATGCGTAATCTTTAAAAAGTATGAATGCATACGCCCTCCTTTAAAAACTAGTGTGGACACATGCATAAATCTTTGAAAAACAGTTTTGATTTAGGTCCATGCATGCAGCCGCTAATCTAGCCACGTTTCTAGAAAAAAATGCGGCTGTACAGCACCGCACCGTGTACCAATAGGCTAAACGGGTCATCTTCCTCATCCCGTTACCCATCACCTAGATGGCCGGACCCTTGATCCACTGTATACTCCTAGGGGGTGTAGTTACTCCTGGGTGTATATAAAGTGCACCCTATATATATATATATATATATATATATATATATATATTTGGACGAGTACTGACTTCCTCGTCTTTTTCTTTTTTTATTTGGACACATGTCCATCTTTTCTTTTTCTTTTATAGCCCATACTTCTCCTATGGTGACAAGAATTTTTGTGAGAAGTCATGATACAATTTGCATGGAGTAAATTTTTGGTGGATGGAAGGGTGCATGTTGTGCGCAACTCTCAGTGTAAGAGTTGGCGTTTTATTTCTGGGTGCACGTGAATCTTGATCTTGGGCATATGAAAAGAATCTCGACATAAGTTACTAACAATTTGACAAAGGCTCACCATCAATACAAGTAGCATATGACTAAGGTTTTGCAAGTGTAAATCATGTCATATGGCTTTGGTAGGAATTTGCATATCATTGAGGAACTTTGCATTTTGATTTTGAAAATAAAACTCTGGATGTCAGGTCATTCTTAGAATAATGTCATAGCAAAGTCCATATCACTATATCATATCTTGCAACTACTTAGACCAGATAAGCTTATGCAACCCACATGATTCAGGTTTTTATAGGTGAGATAATTTTTAGCCACTAAACTCAAATCTTAGAGAAATTCATGTTATAAACTGGGCACAAATGAAACATAAAGGCAGAGCAACTATTTATCATTTCAACAAAGGGATTAGCTAAACATTTTTATAACACATATAGGAGTGGAATTCTTTATTCGAGCTACTTATTCATTATTATTATTATTTTTTAAGATGCAAGTTACTCGAAATTTAAACATGCTAAAAATAAAATAATGATTGGAAAATAAATATGCAATGCAATGATACCTGTGGGGATCCTCCCCCAAGCTATCCGGAGGCCCACAGGGTGCTTTATTTGTTTTTACCTTTTTCTTGGATACATGCCGTTTTACCTTTGGCAGAGGGCTCACCATTTTGAGTCTGCTGAGCGGGACTTTCTCCTTTCATGCTAGTTGATGGTGCATCCGTTCCTAGAGAAGTGGTCGGTTGCACCTGCTTGGGCTTCCACACCATTTGAGGAGGAGGAGCGTATGGGGATCTAGTATTTTTCTTTATTTCTTTTGGTGTGGAGCTTTCTTACGGGGATTTTTCTTTCTTTTGTCTTTTTTATGGGAGCTTTAATTTCCTTTTTGCTCCTTCTTTTCTTTATTTTTGGGAGTCTTCTTCTTTTTTTTGCTCTAACTTTTTTATGTGAGTTGACTACCTTGGGAGTCTTCTTTGGAATTTAGGGGCTGGATTTCTATTTCTTTGATACCTTGAAGCCTGTATTTTATCCTAATCATCTTGCACTCTTACGTGCATTGGGGCTGAAATTCAAATTTCTCTTCATTCCCATTGACGTTGAAGCGGATCTCTCCAGCTCCAACATCGATCTGTGCCCCGACCGTACTTTCGGGAAGGGTCGCCCAAGGATGAGTGGTGATTCTTTTGTGACTTCCATATCCAACACCACGAAGTCAACTAGGACAATATATCCCCCCTCGATTTTGACAAGAATGTCCTCTGTGATACCGCCAGGGTACCGTATTGATGAGTCGACCAATTGGAGTGTCATTGCGGTAGGTTCAGTGCGTGTACTTGAGTTTGTCAAAGACAGTCTTGGGCATCACGCTTACATCGGCACCCGGTCGCATAAAGCGTGATTGAATGTTTGTGTTCCAATTGAGCACGAGATTGTGGGACACCCTGGATCCTTTTTCTTCTCTCTCAAAGGTTGAGTATGGCCGCACTACATTCTTCAGTTAGCTTCACGATCTCTGTGGTTGGTAGTGGCCATTTGTTTTGGATGATGTCTTTGATGTACTTGGCATATGAAGGAACATGGAGCACATCCAAAAGTGGGACACTTATGTGCACTACGGATCATCTCCACGAACCGAGTGAATTGTTCATCCACCGCCGCTTTCTTGTTCTTGTGGCGAAGGGTAGGTACGTTGTATCTGTATATTCCAATGGTACTACCTCTTCTTCTGGTTCTTCTGCTTGTGGTGCTGCTCCTTCAGGTTGTCATTCTTTTTGTTTCCTAGTTGCATGGTTAGGGTTTGGCGGATCACGAGTGGACTTACCTCCCCTCGTGGTCACTGCCTTAATATTCTCATGGGAAGTTTCAGGTTGCCCTGAATTCTTCCCCTTATTTGAACCAGAAAAACGAGCAGCAAGTTGAGCTATCTGAGTTTCTATTGATTTGTTAAAGCTCAATCTGGTTCTTGAAAGCGAAGATAAACCATCTAACTTATTATTAACACCTTCCAAGATTTAATCATTTTGTATTATCTTTTTTGGTGAGATTTTCATTAATTTTGGCTTGGCCCAATACCAAATCCTTGAGTGAAGGCTGGTTCAAACTATAATTGGGGTTATTGTTCGAATTACCTTGGAATGGTGGCCGGGATTGGTTGTTCCAGCCATTATTTCCCTGCTGCTATTGGCGATTCCCGTTGTTGATATACGAGGCCTCCTCACAGGTCTCGGGGCAATTATCCCCCGAGTGGCCAACTTCACCCACGGGTCTCACACGTCACGTGTGAGTCCGTGGCGTGGACTGGTCGCCTCATTGCTTCTTTTTCTACAACGTGCTCTTCCAGCTGCTTTATCAGCAGGTCCATTTTTGCGACGAACATATCCGCCTCCTTCATGGTATGCATGCTTTTTTGTTGTTTGGCTGGGGTTCTGTCCTCCCCCGGCTGGGGTTCGACACCATTTTATCGATCAAGGCCGTAGCCTCGTCGATTGTGAGCGAAAGGAATGTGCCACTAGCAGCGGCGTCTAGGTGCCCCTTCGACATGGTCGTGAGACCATTGTAGAAGTTTTGGAGCACCAGCCAGTTTTCCATCCCGTGGTGCGGGCATGCCTGTATATATCCCTGCAGCCTCTCCCACGCCTCCGATATAGGTTCCATTGAGTTCTGCTGGAAATTGGCAATCCTTCCCCGTAGGGTATTGGTTTTGCCCATGGGGAAGAACTTAGCCAGGAACGCCGTGGAGCACTTGGTCCACGTGTCAACAGCTTCCTTGTCCTTGTACAACCACTGCTTCACCTTCCCCACAAGGGAGAAGGGAAACAGACGGAGCCTGATAGCATCGGGTGCGACGTCTTTGATGACGATTGTGTCACACAGTTCAAGGAAGTGTTGTAAGTGAGCGTTGGTGTCCTCGCTCGGCAGTCCATAGAATGGACTGGCCTGCACCATGGTGATGAGCCCGGTATGCAGCTCGAAGTTCCTGTCACCGATGTTGACAGCGGGCCCGGTGGGCACGTTGGCAACAGCCGGGACGGAGAACTCGCGGAGCGACTTCTGAGCCATGGAGTTTAGTACGGTTGGTGTAGGGGTGTCTGGTTCGGCTGTCAGGGTTCCGGCAGAAGATGAAGAGGTACAAGACCTATTCTTCCTTAGGAGTGCCTCGGGATCAGTGATGAAGTTATCTGGTAGGAGGAAACCAGACATACACTATCCTATTTTCACCCACAACAGGAGAAAACATAAAAGGTTAACCTGTATAAGCAAGTGGCTACCATGCATGCATATTTCATACTCATAGCTAGCTAGGGTTTCTTAATACAATGCACACCAGACAACGGCGCCGAGAAATGCTTGTTGCGATTTCTAAGTGCAATCACTAGAAACAAGTTTAGAACCCATTCCCGGCAACGGCGCTAGAAATGCTTGTTGACAATTCTAAGTGCAACCACCAAATAGATGATTACACTAGAACGTCAACACCGTCATCCCACAACATCATTACTAGGATCGAGGATCCCAATAGTGACCCTCGTTGAATGGCGGTTGATAGATCTTGCCATATTAGATATTTATCCGCAAGCGCCTGAGCTATCATTAGCATTTCACCCGGAAGTATTATCAGGGTATCGTTATTTATATTTTTTTTCCAAAGGAAGGCATGTATGTAAGAAGCTAGCATGACTTATGAATACAAAAATATGCGTACACAATGAACCAACTTGATCATACAGGGGTAAACATATTATTTGCAGATAGTGTGACACACACTCAGAGATCCACCTCAAAGGATAAATAAAATAGATAAAGAATAAATGAATGTTCCTAAATGGAGTAGGTCAATTCTAGTCATAGCCAATACAAATGAATATAGTTAGAGTCACATGAGTACATGATATAAGCAAGGTTAGGTCTAGGATAACAGGGAGACCCCCTAGGTAGTCTGCTATCCACGAAGGCATTTACGAACTCCTACACAACATACGAACTTGGGGGGGGGGGATTACAAAGGACGGACAGGGCTGTCACTACCCTGCCACCTACCCCCTCAACCGTGGCATGCCGTCATATTCGAAGGCTCCCCGGCATCCGGGCACCATGCCCGCATACAAGGAAACTACTCATATCCCCCCAGGATCCCCACCCTATGGATGGACGGATTAGAATATGAGCAAACCTGAAGAAACAATGAAGCATTATCCCACCTCCAATCATGTAAACAATATGAACCATGAAGAACAAGTATGAGCATATTATATGCAAGACACACAAACTATACTCTAGTTCATATATCAAGAATAGAACATGAACAAGACTATACTCTAAGTCAAATGCAAGGCTATGAGAATAGAATAGGGACTTGTGACAAGAAGAATGCTCCATTGAGATATATTACCAAGTAGCTCTTTTTCTAGGAGACAAGCCCTCCTTTGCAGCTCTACTACTCCAAGTACTAACCAAGAATGTGTAAGAAGAAGAAGAAGAAGAGAAGTAGAGAGAGGTAGGAGAGTGAGGTAGTGAGTGGAGTGTGAGGTAGAGAGACTCCAAGAGTGGTATGTTGAGAGAGGAGGAGAGGGGGAGCTATTTATACAAGTGGGAGAGGGGTAAAGTGTAAAAGGAGGGGAAACCGCCTCCCTCAAGGCGTCAGTGCACCAAACCGGCCTTCAACGCAGCGCACCGCCCCTCCATTGCATTAAACGAACCGCCATGCCGGCCGGGGCGGGCCGGTCAGTGCTTTGGCGCTGCGTGCTCATTTGGCCCGGGCGCTTGGCTGGCGCCAGGCCGGGCTTAGGCCGGGCCCGGACTTCGGGCGGGCGGGCCTCTGGTGCGATGAGAAGTTGGCCCATGTTGGTATTTGGTCCAGATCTTTGCTTCATGTTGGGCTTCTAAAATGCGTATTCCCGTAAGGTGCCTTTTTGTATTTTTCCACTTGATTGTGTATATAATCTGCAAAACATGTATTTCTCCAATACAAGTGGAACTAGGTCAATAGTAAATGTATATGTGTGTAAAAGTGCATAGTTTCTCCCCTAATTGGTAGAATGTTGATGGTAAAAATATGTTGTTAGTGATCTCAACAGACGCCAGGGCGAAACCTAGTTTTTCCATCATGGACCACAGGGCGAACCGCTGTTTTTCCAACATGGACGCCAGGGCGAACCGTTGTTTCTCCATCATGGGTGCCTGGACGAACCGCTGTTTTTCCATGGCGGACGCCAGGGCGAAACCAAGTTTTTCCATCACGGACCACAGGGCGAACCATTGTTTTTCCAACACAGACGCCAGGGCGAACCGCTGTTTTTCCATGGTGGACACCAGGGCGAACCGCTGTTTTTCCATGGCGGACGCCAGGGCGAAACCCAGCTTTTCCATCACGGACCACAGGGTGAACCGTTGTTTTTCCAACACGGACGCCAGGGTGAACCGCTATTTTTCCATCATGTTTTCCATCACGAACCGCTATTTTTCCATGGCGGACGCCAGGGCGAAACCAAGTTTTTCCCTAACCCTAACCCTAACCCTAACGGTCGTCGGCGGCGATCTAGGCCTGTTTGGGCCTAGATCTGGGTTTTCTTTTTTTTTATTTTTTTATTTCATTAACCGTGGCGGTTATTTGGGGTCCTAAAAACCGCCACGGTTAATCGGATGATTAACTATGACCTTTGCTCGCTGGCGGTTTCAAAAACCGCCACGGTTAATGTTAAGTGTAGTAGTGCTTGATATGTGGTGGTTGTTGTGATATGATACTCAACCGAGATCTTGTAGAGTGGAGATGTGGATGGCATCTCTAGGGGATCATCGAGGTTGATTTGCTTAAATTGGGTTGGTCAAGTGGATGACACTCGATTTAGGTAAATTAATGTGTGGGTCCCTACAACGGCGCCCGACATTTTCTTAGTGAAGGGAAGAGGGTGGAGTCTCGGTGTGGAAGCGGACGCCGAGAGAAATGACCCGACTAGGCTTGGGTTTCGAGTGTGAGTATATATACGCGGAGTTGCTTGGCAGGCCAGCTAGGCCTCGACATCATTTCCAGAGACACTAAAATAGGCTCTATTTTCAGAGGCGGACCTCATAGGAGGCTCGCCTCCGTAGATCAATTTTACAGGATGGGCATTTGTGACTGCCTCCGTAAATAAAATATTTTCCTTTGTAAATCCATTTTGTGGGACGGTCAATTGTGATTGCCTCCGTAAATAAAATGTCTGCCTCCAAAAATCCTCAGGTATTTTAGGAGACACCTATATTTTGTGACTGTTTCTGTTAATAAATGGCCTGTCTCCTAAAATGAAATTTGTAGTAGTGACATTTGGCAGAATGCAAATCACCGATGCAAGCAAAATAAAGGAAAAAAGTGGGTTCATGGATCTCCAAAAAATTACACAGACATGCATTAACTTCCGTAACAAGTGGCAACTGGATAGCAATGAGCCAAAAGACGGAAAGAATAAGGAGGAGAAAGAGAATATCTACTCTCGGTAGGGATGCTAAAGGTTTCCCTATACATTGCACAAGCATGGAAGCAAATGCAAGGCAAAGGTCTCAGATATCACCCCTACAACTTTGGGTATGTTCGATTCCATTCACAAAACTACCGTTGTTTCTAAATACTTATTTTGTTCAATACACTATAACCTATGTATGTATGCTTAAATTAATGCAGCAGCCTCTAGATTTACATAGTGGCTGATGTCAAGCTCGGCATGCTTTGGGTCCTTGATCCACTAGATAAGGGACCAAAGGAATACAAAGACTTCCTATCCATTATCCAAACCTATATGAACCATACTCATTATTTGAAATATGCATATATAATCGTTATACCGAGTTGATACTAACTTGGTTCAATACATTCTAACAGGGCATATAGGTTCTACATTAAGAACATTAGGGGAGTTTAATCCAAAAAGGTTAATGGAGATATATATCAAAACAAAAAATTTTGGTACGACGCACATGCATCACTGTACTTTAGTACTTTAGTATTATTGATGCATTACATTCATGTCAAAGTACTCGGTATTAATATCAAAACACGTTGCATCAATGCAGTGCCACAAGCAATACTTCGGGAGCATCCATTGTGGATATTACATTAGCGAGTACATGAGGGTGTTCATTGAGAGGTGCATAAGACACCCTGAAATATATGTAACTAGTTCATCTCACTATATAAGTTGAGAATGCACGCATGTACATATGTCTTAAACCATCATTTTAAATTCTTTTTGTTGTAGTAGCCTTCGATCCCTATCAAGGATAGAGAACTCGACGAGGACGCTCTCTTGGATAATGTTGGGGACCTCTGCAAGTTTATCCTCAACGAATTTATACATAAGAGAGGCCAATTCCACAACTAGACGTTGATATTATTATTGCGTGATGCACATTGCAAAAGTCTTCGTGCATGCGAACTCTTAAATTTTGTTGTTGATACTATGCATATAGTGTAACATTATTATTATTATTATTATTATTATTATTATTATTATTATTATTATTATTATTATTATTATTATTATTATTATTATTGTTACTACTACTACTACTACTACTACTACTACTACTACTACTACTACTACTACTACTACTACTACCCTAAACGTCGAATCAGAATGCAGATTTTCCCCTTTAACCATTTTGTTGTCTGCAACTCATGGGCGATTACAGATGTGGTGAATGAGTTGTTTCATATTTTGGCAAACATTATTTCTTGCATATTCAGAGTGCTTTCATAAAAGCTATATAGCTAGATTCGACTTTTGAAGTTCGTTTGCTAACATTTGAAAAAAGACCACAGACTGTTCATGCAACTTAATCTGGTTTCTGCAGTGTTTTCAGTTAAAATTATGTTGGATAATGAGTCATCAGTTTATCAAACCCCTATTTATTCTGTGCAATTAACTCTCAAAGCAAACAACTTGATAGTTCAGATTTTATCTAGGCTACAATCCCTTGCCGCCATTTTATTTTATTATGCACAGTTGACATCTGTCTCATTGGCAGCCTGCACAAATTACAACTCAAATTATAGTACTAAAAATAAGAAGCATAAACAAACAGCAAATTGTTTCCGCTCATATGTATGTTATGGCTCTTCTTCAACTGAAGATAGAACTGGGCAAGATCAGTTCATTGTGACCTGCGTGGAGAGGGACCTTAACTTGTGTAAGTTCCTATTGGTGCTATTTGACCAAATAAAAAAATTGCCCAGTCATCATAATACAAACATTCTTTTTTATTGCCAATTTAACTGATAACTGACTGAATGATTTCTACAAACTGAATCAGAGTAGCATTCATACAGCTCTTGTTCATGATCTTCGTTTTTTGAAACAGTGGAGACACTTTTCTTTCCTGCATATGCAGTTAAGTTGTGGCTACCTTAGATCAAGGCCTTCAGGCTTTTAAATATCTGCTGATGCAGGTGTGTGTGCTATTTGTTCTCATTGCTATCAAAATGTTTTTTGTTGGCATGTGCAAAGTATCTGAATTCACCCCTAATAGATTGGTTCTAATGAAAGGTCATGTTTTAGATTTTTCGAACCTTGCATGCTTGTTTTTATACATGGTTCTAAGTAATATTTTTATACATAGTTCTAAGTAATGCATGCCCAGGTGATTTAACAAAAAAAAAAAAAAAAATTGGCTGCTGTATAGTTTTCAGTTAGGGGAATGGTTTGACATCCTCATGACATTTGTAAAAGCCTAAAACTTTGAAACATCAAACTGAATGATAAAAGCCTATGTTCAGTAGCAATTATGTCAGACTGACTATCAATCTTCTATCTCATGCATAGTTACTTTGTTGCTTGTCTGACTGCATCAACCACTGAGAAGTCAAGTTACTTTGGTCATTATTTGGGTGAGTGCAGCTTCATTTCTTCAAGTTTTGAGACATGTGAAGCTGGCATATGCCTGTTTTCTGAATGTCTCGAAGGACGAAAATGCGAAGCTAAATTATGCCCTGCTCATCAATAATGTCCCAAAAATTAAGACAGCTACTTGTGACTTGTTACAATCATGCTAAACAATGACCATAGCTGGAATTGAGTCTTATTGTCTTGTCTTTCTAAACTGCTTTCTTGGATGCGTTGGCTTGATTTGGTAAAGAGCTGAAAGACCTTTTTTATGCAAAGTCTGACTAGAATCATTGTTTTTTATGCAATAGTTGATAAAGGATTTGGTCGTAAATGTTCAATAATTCCTGCTTATATGATTGAATACATGATAACATAGAGCGTTGGTTCCATGACAAAAAGTGCTCGATTGTGTGACTTCCTGTTTTCCTACTTTGCTCATTGCTTTTAAGAAGGAAGCCTGCAAATGAGATAGAGTTGTATATGTCCAACATAGTTGTATTCAATCTTATTTAATTTTAATTGTTTTATGCAAAACTACAGGGTTGAATCATAGTGAGAGGCACATCCGTGTGAATGCCCGAATGGGATGCGCCCCACGTGCAGATGTGATGCTCCTGATATATATTTAATCAACAACACCCTATGCAAGCTCCATGGAAAAGAATGTAGTATTTAGTGATCCATAGTCATTGCCATCACGTTACTTGATGCTAGATTTGCAAAGTTCAGGTATTCTTGGCTTACTCTTCATATGACATTTTAGACAACAAAAATAAAACTGCAAGCAGATCAAAACGTTGTGTGAAGTTGACTGGAGAGTATCATTTATTTGGAATGTCCTGCATATTTAGTGGGTCATATTAACATTTTTTAGGAAAATGTTCCTGCCATATTCTGAGTAGTAGCAAACAAAGATAACTCGCACTTAAACTGTGAAGAAAATTAAAGATGTTCTTGGAAACATCTATGAAAGATACTCACAGGTGGAATTGTATCTTAAATCCAACCAAATAAACGGCTTCCACGATCTACTTAAAGACTTGGATCGTTGTATATATTTTTCTGAAAAATTATTATCACTGTGCAAGCTATGACTTCTCTGGAAATGTCAGTGTGCAAGCTATGACTCTGTGCAAACTGAATGTCAGTATGATCTTGTTCTCTGGATATATTGTTCTATGAAGCATAGGGTTATGGATTTGCTTTTGTATCCTCAACTGAGGGAGCAACATTTTTTTTTCAGGTAATCACAGCAACGGAGAAGCTGAGTTCACGACCGCAGTTCTATATGTAATCATTTTGTTCTATAGTTCTTTTATAAAAAAATGGACCAAACTTGGAACTATGTGGCTTTATGTTAAGAAGAAACTAGGCACCCAAATCGAGTCCTATGAAAAGCTCAACGATCAGTGATGCCTTTTCACTGATTTTTCCTACTCACTAAATATGTTGGGTTCATGCAGTCTGATGCTGCCTTTGACAGGGATGCATTCATAGAGAGTGAGAACCACGTACTGTTAGATGCACACCTGCCAATTGGAAATCATATAGGTACTTTATACGAATTATACAGTTCTTATACTTGACAATATTAGTATACAGGAACTATATTACCAAGCATGATGGACTTTGTGTCTTGCTTGACTTTGGATCAGCATGAGCTTGATTTCCAATAGGATCAGTCGGCTTAGTGTTTGCTGTTTGGTGGCCTATTGTATCACATCTTGCTTAGCTTTTCATGATTGTGGTGTGTCAATTTAACTTTTTAATTTGACAAATGGCAGTTGTATCGTAGTTTGAATCTGCTTGCAATATTGATTTTATCTGAGACTAGCTGGAACTTAATTATTAGTTGCAAGGTCATATGTGCTTTGCAATTTAAAATTCACAATAAGATATGACATGAGGCAATTTCTAATATCATATCTAACTTTGCATCGTGTATGACATGAAGAATTAGTAATATTGATCATCCAAACATCACGATTGCAATATCTTTTGAGGTAATAATATAACACACTCATAAATAGGTTATCATGGTATTATATTTTCCCGTTGCAACGCACGGGCATTTACCTAGTAACCCTAGAAGCATCTAACTATATTACTTCACTCATACACCTCTAACTATACTAGTCAAAACATCATTGTTACAAATATGAATGTACGGTTTTACCCTTGGTTAAAAAAAAGAATTACAAAAAAAAAGCAATTACCACTCATATATTTGGCGTCCTAATCCCCCTCAATTTCGGAGCGTTGGGATGCGCTCACGACGCATATGGCCCACCAACCATAGACACATCTCAACGCCTCCG
The DNA here is from genome assembly GCA_015847255.1 of Hyparrhenia diplandra. Classification (NCBI taxonomy): domain Eukaryota; kingdom Viridiplantae; phylum Streptophyta; class Magnoliopsida; order Poales; family Poaceae; genus Hyparrhenia; species Hyparrhenia diplandra. The sequence goes on along the minus strand of JADLZK010009438.1, from coordinate 63,146 downwards.
CATTTACGCCTCCCAACGCCTCGACATATTGGGCCCACTAATCATAGACACATGAATTATTTTCTAAACGCTTTCCAACGCCTCTCCAAGCATTGTAAAAAGTTTTTTATAATAAATAAGATAGGTCCTGGGTTCAAAACCCAAGTCTTGCACTAATTTTTTATTTTCGCTAAAATAAATTGTGGCAATAAAACGTTTATTGATGAATGCTTTACAATTTTGTTGCAATAAATAATAACCTTTTGCAATGCAAGTTAAAGATTATGACAACACAATCATTTAATTTCGTGGCAATAAAACATTTACTGATGCAATGCTTTACAATTCATTGCAATATATATCAACCTATTGCTACGCAAGTTAAAGATTATGACAACGCAAATCAATTCATGCTAATAAAATCTTTATTGATGCAATGCTTTATAATTTCGTCGCAATACATATTACCCTTTTGAAACGCAAGTTCAAGACTATGACAATGCAATAAATTCATTGCAATATTTTCAACAAATCGCAGCCATTTAGTTTTTGGTGGCAATAACATCAATCTATATTGTAACAAAATTCAAGATTATGGCATGCATACAAATGAGGCAATATTGTCAACCGCAACCATTTTAAAAATGCTGGCAACAACACCTACCACTGGCAACGAAAGTCAAGATTATCTCAACGCAAGAAATTAGTGGCAATATTGTCCCTTTATCGCAATATTTTTTTGCAAACTATGGAAATAACACCAACCTATTATGACAAATTTTGTGCCGTTGCGATTTGCTCCATGGCATTATGGGAATTTTCTAGTAGTTTCATGATGTACTCGATTGGTGGAGTGTTTGAGCAGTGAAATCCTAGGATCTTCATACGGCGAGCTCTAGCCACTGTCAGGACATAGTAGTCCGGGTATCCCGTAAGGAAGGGAGAACATCTAGTCCGATGGATTCCTCCTATATAATCCTAGTAACTGTAATCTTACTAGGACTTCTAAATTGTAACTGGCTAGGACTCCTGCCCTTGGACTATATAAAGGAGGACAGAGCTCCCTAGATCGGCACCTCATAACGCAACAGACCTCATAGTTTAATGCCCAAGCGTAGGGCGCAACATATTATACACCCTAGACTAGACGTAGGACGCTATTCCCGCGTACCGAACTAGTATAAATTGTTGTCTCTCTGCGTTTACCCTCGAGTTCTGCATACGCCGAAGCCCTAATCTTTGTCCTAGGTAACCCCATGATGGCCTGCCGGTCTCCAAACACTGACAGCTAGCGCCCACCGTGGGGGCTGACGGCGTCATTGCGTTCGATAGCTCGGTGGACCTCAAGATCAACAACACGTTCTCGGCTGACAGCCTCGTGCACCCAATCTCGTACAGGCTGCCGCTGGGAGCACGTACACCAACAAGCTCATCGTGCAGTTCAATCTTGAGATGCTGCACAGGAGTTTCATCACGTTCACCCGGCGGATCGTGCTCAGGAGCGCCGCCTCCAAGTCGAACCCGGCCCCCGAACGGAAGTTTCCTCCTGCGAGATTCGAATCGGACATGCTGGTCCACACCAGCACAGGTTGAGACTCCGCGCACGAAGTACCCAATATCGTGTCAAAGTTAGCTTTCCAGCAATCTGTCATGGCCGGACGAAATTGATCTACTACTCGGCACCGGCTTGCATACAAACGTACTCAGCACGGAGACCTCAGATTGGATGGTTCCAAACGTACTCTCCAGCAGTCCCGTTCAGGCATGCACGTACCATCAAGGCACGCGAGATGACGCAAGCAAGCTAGCCAAAAGTATTAATCTTGATTTCTGCATATACGCGTATACGAGTCACGCATGCAAAAATCCTCGTTACCTGCCTCCAACATGGGATCCGACTCGAGCACGATCTGACTCCTACTCCAAGCAAGCTGTCCGACTGCTTGATGCCAGAGTGCTCTCGTCCGACTACGGCCCCCTGCATCCATCCGAGTGCATCGAGCCTGCGTCAAGCTGTCCGACCACAGCAAGCCGAGTAGCGAGCAAGACATCCGAGTTGCAAGCGAGGCGTTGGAGCCACATCCGATTGCTCAGATACTGCGACATGACGATTACTCAGTTGAAATATTAAGCAATTTCCAGATTAATTTCATAAAATAAATCATGACGAACTGAGCAGCTAGATTAAACATGTGAAACATACTAGCATAACACAAAAGCATATCACAGATCATAGCATGATTCAACATCATATAGCAAAGCATGATCATAGCAACTAGTGTAAACATGTGTATCATACTAGCATGACTTAGCATCATATAACAAAACATAGCATGATCTAAAAGCATATAGCGAAGCATGACATGATCCAATAGCATATAAGAAAGCATGATCATGGCAACCGATGTAAACATAGTGGTTCGTACACCGACAGTTAAACATGATGAACAATAAGATTAGAACACATGTGTAATACATGTCGATGTAGAAGTACTTGGTGGTGAAGATACAGACGATGATCGCGTGAGCTTAGTCGATGAGTGTTCTTTGTTGATGATCCCACGCGCGAGCCTTACGACGACGAGATGACGTGCTAATGAAGACAAACGCCATGGAAGATTTGGGAGCGGCAGCGCAAGAACGCTTCCCAAAAACCTTATTCGTCTTCTCTCCCGCTGCAGGATCGCAAAAAGACGAGGGTTCCGGAGACCTGCTCTCCCGAACGCCGGTGCACGCTGACGGACGGGATGGAGAGACTATGCAACGCAGTAGCGAGAAGAGAAAAATATTATTTTACTACTTTAGGATTTTCTAATTGAAACTCCCAATTATAGTTGTGGTGTTGTGTCTATTCCCAGGAGACTTGTTACAAATATATAGGGAGGAAAACTCTCTACCTCCACATCAACTAGCAATATGGTACTAATTGATATTGCACCTCCCACCTTTACTCATGGACTAAAATAATAAAGCCCATTAGGGAACACAAATATTGGGCATTTGAGATTTATCGAAATTTCTTCATATGAATTTTAGGGAACTATTCATACATAAATTCTAACAATCCCCACTAGATCTCAACTGCCCGGTATAGATATTTTTCTTCTCTCACTACTATTTATATACTAGTGTTTTAGCGAGACTGTTAAGTTGAACATCCGCCTAGAGCTTCAAGTTACACTCATCCACAACTTGAACAATGGAGTACGCGTTGAATTGCAAGTTTTGTGCGAATGAGTTTTACTCAAAGTCAAACTAGTACTTAGCTGCCGTAGTCTTCCCCGTGGGTGGAGTATATACGTCATACTCCTTGGTCTCTTCATGAGCTTACTAGAGACCACCCAAATCTCATAGATGCGACGTTTAACGGTCAAACTCATATAGGTATGCTCTTTCAAGAATGCTCAGAGGGCCAGCATCTTTACTTGTTAAAGTCAAGGCATTCTCGCCAACCTACCATACTGAGCCTCATCGCTCTTGAGAGTATTACATCTTCACATAGAGAGGGTTATTTAGTTTACTCTCCTCGGTTTACCAATAGCTTGTTCTTCCTAGATCCTTATTCACGGGATCTCCGATCAAAAAGGTTGGGTTACTACTCACAGAAACTCATATGGGTCTCATACCCATCTCCCTAGATGCAATTTCTATCACATTACGTGATAGCCCTTTTGTAAAGGGATCTGCCAGGTTTTTATCTGTCTGTATATAAGATACAGTTATTACTCCGGAGTTTCTCAACTTCCTGACAGCTTTCAAACGTTTTTTAACGTGTCTTGTTGACTTTGCATTATCCTTAGCACTATTCACTTTAGTGATCACTGTTTGATTATCACTGTTCATAAGGATAGCCGGTATTGGTTTTTCAACCACCAGTAAGTCAAACAAGAGCTCACGCAGCCACTCTGCCTCTGCAGATGCTGTATCCAAAGCAGTAAGTTCTGCCTCCATGGTTGATTTAGTCAATATAGTCTGTTTACAAGACCTCCACGACACTGCGCCACCTTCAAGAGTAAAGACATACCCACTAGTGGCGTAGATTTGATCAATATCAGAAATCCAGTTCGTATCACTACATCCCTCTAGCACAGCTGGGTGCCCGAAATAGTGAATTCCATAACTCATTATACCTTTAAGATAGCACAATACCCTTTCTAGTACATGCCAATGATCATCACCCGGGTTGGACATATACCTACTCAACTTGCTCACACCAAAAGAGATATCTGGTCTGGTTGCGCTAGCTAGATACATGAGTGAACTAACAATTTGAGAGTACTTCAATTGATCTCTAGTACACTTCTTATTCTTTCGTAATGTCACACTAGGATCATAAGATGTTGGAGAAGGCTTTCTAAGCCAAATCGGCTCAGGACCTTCTCAACATAGTAAGATTGCGATAAAGTAATCCCACTCTCTTCCTTAATAAGTTTAATGTTTAGAATTGCATCAGCTTCTCCTAGATCTTTCATATCAAAACTCTTTGACAGGAAAGACTTGACCTCATTAATAGCATCCATGTTTGTTTCAAAGATTAGAATATCATCAACATATAAACATAGTATAACAGATTGGCCCCCACCATGTCGATAATACACACACCTATCAGCTTCATTAACAGCATAACCGGCACTAGTTAACGTATTGTCAAACTTCTCATGCCATTGTTTAGGTGCTTGTTTCAAGCCATACAAAGATTTTAATAATTTGCATACCTTTTGCTCTTCACCTTTTACTACAAACCCATCAGGCTGATCCATGTAAATCTCCTCATCCAACTCTCCATTAAGAAAAGTTATCTTCACATCCATTTGATGAATGATCAGACCATATGAGGCAGCCAAGGATAGTAGTGTTCGAATTATGGTCATTCTAGCAACAGGTGAATAAGTATCAAAGAAATCCTCGCCTTCCTTTTTGAGTATAACCCTTAGCCACAAGCCGAGCCTTGTACTTGTCAATAGTATCATCGGTCTAAGCTTCTTTTTAAACACCCACTTACATCCAATTGGTTTACAACCGAATGGTAGATCAGATAGCTCCCAAGTTCCATTAGAAAGAATCGAGTCCATCTCACTATGAACAACTTCTTTTCAATCATCTGCATCTGGAGATGTATAAGCCACTTTACAATAGAGGTGGGAGTATCATTCACAAGGTACACAATGAAATCATCACCAAAAAATTTTGCAATCCTTTGTCTCATGTTCCTCACAGGAACTTCATTGTCATCCTCCTCAAGTGGTTGCTCAAATGACTCAACAGGAGACTCGATAGGTATAGTAATATCAGGAGCTAATTCAATAGAAAATCTAACATTGCTACGCATATCTTTCAAAGGAAATATATTCTCAAAAAATGTAGCATCATGAGATTCAAAGATTGTATCAACATGCATATCAGCAACTTCAGATTTTACTACTAAAATCGATAGGCAATGCTATTATGAGCATATCCTAGAAAGACACAGTCTACCGTCTTTGGTCCAAGCTTACGCTTCTTATTAATTGGAACATTGACTTTCGCCAAGCATCCCCACGTGCGCAAGTATGTAAGTGATGGTTTTCTTCCAACCCACATCTCATATGGTGTTGTCTCTTTATTTCTGTTTGGAATTCTATTCAGGACATGACTCGCAGTCAATATAGCTTCCCCCACCATGCCTTAGATAAACCAGTAGTATCTAACATGGCGTTCACCAAGTCAGTCAGCGTGCGGTTTTTTCCTCTCGGCAACCCCGTTAGACTCGGGCGAATAGGGAGGTGTCCTCTCGTGAATGATACCATGTTCCGCACAAAACTCATCAAATATTATAGGAAAATATTCACCACCACTATCTGACCTTAGATGTTTAATCTTTCTTTCTAGTTGATTTTCAACTTCATCCTTAAAGATTTTAAAAGTAGTCTAATGCCTCATCTTTAGTTTTCAGAAGAAGTAAATATAGCAATATCTAGAAGCATCATCAATTAACGTCATGAAATATCTCTTTTCGCCTTTAGTCAACACACCATTCATCTCACAAAGATCAGAATGTATGAGCTCTAGAGGTGCCAAGTGTCTCTCCTCCGCTGCCTTGTGAGGCTTTCGAGGTTGCTTAGATTGCACACAACTATGGCACTTAGAACGTTTGGCAATAGTGAACTCTAGAATTAACCGCAAGCTAGATAAATGTGACATCAAACCAAAATTCATATGACATAAACGAGAATGCCAAACACTTGAATTATCATCAATTGTGCCATAAATATGATTGACCGACTTATTGCAAAAATCTGCTAAACTTAGGCGGAACAAGCCTCCGCAATCATAGTCTTTACCAATAAATTGTCCATGCTTAGACATAACTACTTTATTGGACTCTAACACTACTTTAAACCCATCTCTTAATAATAGAGAAACGCTAACAAGGTTCTTACGAATAGTAGGGACATGCTTTGCACGTTCTTTAGCTGCACAATCTTTTCCGGCAAAACTTCGGATCTACTTGTGCCAACACCACGAACGTAAGTATGTGATCCATTCCCCATCGGGACGGAGGAACCTTGGAGCCTCGGTAAGAAGAAAACAAAGAGATGTCAGCACATACGTGAATATTTGCACCTGTATCAAGCCACCAATTAGGTGATTGAAATACTGAAAGTACAGTAGAAAGATTACCATACCCGTCATCAGCATTCGTTGCAGTCACGAGGTTGACCTTCTTCTCTTTACGGTCCGCACGCTTAGGACAGTCCTTAGCAAAATGACCAAGATCACCATAAGTGAAACAAGACATCTCAGACTTGTCTTTCTTCTTCTTCTTGAAGGTAGTAGTAGCTTTGGCATTGAAAGGTTGCTGTTTCCCCTTTTCTTTGTTCTTGCCTCTGAAATTTCTCTGGACAAAGTGAGCGCTATGATCCTCGTTCCCCTTCTCAGTATTGTCTTTAGCCCGAGCCTTCTCCTCAACATCAAGAGACTGAATCGGGCTTTTCACCGATATTTTCGTAAACTTGTGTTTAAGGCTTGTGGTGAAGTTCCTCTATGGAGAAGGCAACTTTGCAATGATGCAACTAGCCACAACTTCATCGGGTATAACATACTCAAGGAGTTCAATTTCCTTAGCCAGGCGCTGTATCTCACGAGCTTGATCGACTATAGATTTGTTTGCAACCATCTTATAGTCATGAAAGCTCTCCATGATATACAATTGTTTGCCTGCATCTGACGCACCATAGGTAGTGTTCAGATGTTCCCACAGAGCTTTAGCATCTTTATAGTGCATCACAAAGATCGAGATATGATCGATAGCACATTACGCCTGACTCCCACAAAGATGTCATTTGCTTTCTGGAATCTACTCGATCTTTATCGAGAGATCTCCCTCGGGTAAGCCATCTTTGACCCGAAAAAACTTCCACGGCAAGTAAGCCAATCTATGACCTTTATAGACCACCTCTTAAAGTGCGCACTGAGAATTTCTCCGGCCTCGGCGCATCAACAAAACTAGCCATAGGTACTTTGAAAAGACCTAAAATAAGGTTTTTGGATTGTTGAAAATATTAGGCAATTTCAGATTAATTCCATAAAATAAATCATGACGAACCGAAAGCAGCTAGATTAAACATGTGAAACATACTAGCATAACACAAAAGCATATCACGATGATTCAACATCATATAGCAAAGCATGATCATAGCAACTAGTGTAAACATGTGTATCATACTAGCATGACTTAGCATCATATAACAAAGCATAGCATGATCTAAAAGCATATAGCGAAAGCATGACATGATCCAATAGCATATAAGAAAGCATGATCATGGCAACCCGATGTAAACATAGTGGTTCGTACACCGCATGCATTAAACATGATGAACAATAAGATTAGAACACATGTAATACCAACCGATGTAGAAGTACTTGGTGGTGAAGATGCGCACGATGATCACGTGAGCTTAGTCGATGAGTGTTCCTTGTTGATGATCCCACGCGAGAGCCTTACGACGGCGAGATGATGTCCCTCGATGAAGACAAACTGCCGTGAAAGATTTGGGAGCGATGATCGCGGAAGAACGCTTCCCAAAAACCTTCTTCGCCTTCTCCCGCTATAGGATCGCAAAGGCAAGGGTTCCGGAGACCTACTCTCCCGAACGTCGGTGCACGCTGACGGACGGGATGGAGAGACTATGCAACACAGTAGTGAGAAGAGTAAAATATTATTTTACTACTTTAGGATTTTCTAATTGAAACTCCCAATTATAGTTGTGGTGTTGTGTCTATTTCCAGGAGGCTTGGTATAAATATATAGGGAGGAAAACTCTCTACCTCCACATCAACTAGCAATATGGTACTAATTGATATTGCACCTCCCACCTTTACTCATGGACTAAAATAATAAAGCCCATTAGGGAACACAAATATTGGGCCTTTAAAATTTATCAGAATTTCTTCATATGAATTTTGGAGTAACTATTCATACATAAATTCTAACATACTCTACTCGGACTCGACTGAGTACTCAACGATGGGTTCCGGGTACTGGACGACACGTTCCAGGTGCTCGACGAGTCAGGCGGCTGACTGGTTTACTTCATCAACATCGGCTACTACGACTCGCCGACTATTTCACTCGGCTAGGAATCAAGCTAAGTCACACTTTAAATTTTAATCTTCATATATCTCCGGATATTATTTGTGTGCCTCTGCGGCTATACTATAACTGTATCCCTGACTACTTACACAGCTCCGAGCTTGAAAGTCGGGATGACACATGGGTGTATAACATGCGCTCCACGCGCATTTTCTTATCCCCGACTACTTACACAGCTCCGAGCTTGTAAGTCGGGATGACACCCAACGGGTGTACAACATGCGCCCCGTGCACATTCTCTTTCTTTCGCACAGCACAACTGCTCTAATCTTCTCTTAACGGCTGTACAATTACTTGAGTAGCACGACTGCTCTAATCTACTCTTTCTTTTGCGCAGCTTGACTTGATATCCGGAATGTCAATTACAACATATTTTTATATTTATCTTGCAGGGCACCAGATCTGGACCATACTGCCGATTGGGGTACGCTCCCGAGAGGGATCAAAATCCTCTGCAGTCGCTCCCACCGACGACGCAGTGCAGTCACTGGATCTCAGCCAATCGATGCGGATCCAACGGTAGCCTCACCAAAATCGCGTAGCAGGCCACTTTGAGCGGCCCATTCCAGCCCACAGCGCCCATAATCAGGAACGACGGTCTCTTTTCCCTTCCCTTCTGCCCGTCATCCCGTCGTCGTAGATGCGCTCCTCCTCCGTCCTCGCCGCCGGTCTGACCCGCGCCATCCATCTCCCTCCTCTCGTCGCGGTATAGAGACAGCTCGTAGCAGGCGCATCAGCTGCCTACCATCTAGGACGTCGACCGGCTCACGGACGGCGCGCAGCGCAGCTGCATGGAGTGGCAGCAACCGCCGGTGAGCTGAGTAGTGGAGGCCGCACGGCCAGGGGCCGTCGCCCGCTTCGGTGTTAGCATGGCACTGGTTGCCGGAGGCGGCTGGGTGCCCACAGCGGCCGCGCCCGATGACGAAGAAGGCCATGGCAGGGTCGCCCGTGGCGGTGGCGAGGTGCGCAACGATGGTGAGGGTGGCCTCCTTCCTCAAGCCCCGCCGCACGCCCTGCCCCCGGCCATGCCGTGGAGTCGGTGGCGCGGTGCGACGACGGCGTCATGGCGGTCGGTCTCGCCCGGTGGCGTAGTCGAGAGTGCGGGGCTGTGGCCTATGTGCGCGCCAGCCAGCGCTCACGGACTGCCACGCCCAGCAGGTGATTCTGCTCCTAGCACCGCGTCGGGCGTGGGGCGGGGCGCTCGTCGACGTTATGATCTGCGCGCGCTGGCCCAGACGTGTCGAGATGCTGCTGTCCCCGTCCTTGCTGGGCGCGCGTAGTGGAGGCAATCCTGCCAGCGAGCTCGCAGCGGAAGCAAGCCTCGCGCCCTTGCTAGCAGAGGACACGAGCTCGCAGCACACGACGGCGGCCATGCATGGCGGACAGCAGTGACAGGATCATCAAATACAGTCCCTACCCTTGATCATTCTAGATAGGGTTGCTTGCAAGAGCTAGCTCTCGACCTTAATTACTCATTGCTAAAAGCAATCAAAACGAGATGGCTCGCTCGTGGCAAAATTTTGAAATATGCAGACGGTGGCCATGGCGGACGCGTTCTGGCTGCGGGGCGTCCACTTGCGGAGATAGTGGCGACGCGGACAAGCATGCCGCGCAGGGGAAGCTCGCCACCGCCATGGACAAGGCGGCCCGAGGCTGCAGCACCGGTCCCCGCGATGGCAGAAGCTTCGCCGCCATGCGCGCCGAGGCGGAGCTAAGATCGCGGTCGCCCCGGGGGAGGAGCCCCGCCCCGCGCGCCGTCGCGGTGGCCGGACACCTAACCACGCGACGTCATCATGGTCGCCGGGGAGCTCGCCGCGCCGGTCACGGTGGCCGTGGAACTCGGCTGGTGGCAAGAGGCGAGGCACGCGGCGGTGGCAGGGGCGGAGCGCGCGCGGGCGGCCATGGAGCGCGGGCCGGGGTAGGGCAGGCGTGTCGGCCGCGTGCGGGTGGCCAAGGAGCTTGGCTACGAGAGGCGGGGCGCATCCGTGACGATGGGACGACGAGAGGAGGGAAGCGGATGACGAGAAGCGTGATGCTCTTGTTGGGCGAGGCCCGCGCAGCGGAGGAAGCGTGCCCTGAAGCTTGGTTGGAGCCCATAGCCAAGTGGGATCCGCATCCATTGGCTGAGATTCACTATCGATCTGCGCCATCGGTTGGACCGGGCTGCAGAGGATTTCGTTCCCGAGCGCCTTACTAGGCCACCACGCCACTTTGGGTAGGGTACGCGCTCCCGGAGAGCGCCTTGCGGCCACCACGCCACCGGTGGGGTACGCTCATGAGAGCTGCCTTACTTTCGGCCAACACGGCGGCTATTTCCATCGCTCGGATCGGGCTTCTTTGCCTCCATGACTTAGTCGACACTAAGCTCAAGGGCTTGGCCATTGCACAGTGAAAGCCCTTATTTGGTTTTGGATAATTGATGACACCATGTTGCTAATGATTTCTCTAAGTGGACTTAAGATAGGTTAGCAACATATGATGATGTGGAGCAAGGTGGTTAGGATGGTGATGGCCACAAGATCACAAGATCATGGACATTGGAGATGGACATAGTGATCAAGCTCTAAAAGAAAGAGAAAATCAAAAAGACCCTTGGACATCAAGGCAAAGGTATACTTAATAGGGCTTTTTGGTTTACACTCAAGACATCAAGTGAATGTGAGTGACTTAGGATAGATAGCCGACTATCAAGAGGGAAAACTCATGGCTAATCCGAGGTTGAAGTGCCACTAGGTCCATTCATCATGAGCATATGCATTAGGATCTAGAGCACTAACATCTAACCCTTGCAAAATATTTTGAAAAAATGCTAACACTTGTGCACTGTTGCTATGCCTTATAGCATAATATTACTAGCCAACTAAACATGAAATAAGGGTTTAGAATGAATATCAACATAAGTCTAGGGGTCCAACTAACATATTTCCACGAGTTTTGGTATTTCATGACTTTGCGGGGGACGAGCGGATAAAAGCAGAGAAGAGCAGTGAAAACCCTAAGAGTTTGCATCCCATACGATGACAAGACTTGACCGGTGAGGCAACTCAATCCGAAAAGTGGACTAAAATATTCTAGAAGACACCAGAAGACACCAGGAGGAAGTAGAACTCACCAGGAGATAGAGTCCTCGCGATCACCGCCAAGTTATTGGCGACCGCCCAGTGGGTCCCACTGCCGGCCTCACCTTTCTATGGCGGTTTACCACCGACATTGAGGTTGCATCTATACCATTGTTCAAGGTCGGTTTGATCCAAGGGTTCATGTTCATCGCCAAGGGCTATATAAGCGGAACCACGACCCCCGGCAAAACCCTAATTCATACCTATTCATTATTCATCAAGTCCCATCATCAAGACCCCAAGTCTAGATCCCAAGCCCTAGTTTATCATATTAGAAGCGCTTAGCTACCTAGTTAGATCTAGAGGAAGTCAAGCTTGCCTTGGATTCCGATAGTCAAGAAGTAGCGGGAGCCGAGCTTCTCGTGGCTTCTCTCTTGTATCCAATCTATAAGTATTTTTGTTGGAATACATTTGCTATGACTTTTGCTCTATTTAATGATTATATTCTTAGTGATATGTATCCATGCTTGCTATGATTATATGTCTAGTTTAGTAATTTTGTCTTATATTTTATGCATGGAGTCGTATAGCATCCACTTAGATGATCACTATGTGGGTGGTAAGCAATGTGTAAACGTGGTGTTTATACAACGTTTACTGTATTTACCGCACCCTACATTTCGGGTCGTGTGGTAGATCGCGGGAGTGACAGGTCTGTTGAGTCCTTTGTAGTCCACCCCCCGAATGATAGGCCAAGTTGAGCCTTAATTACGGTGATGATCTGTTTAGGTCCTTGATCTTCATTGGTAATGTTCACCATACGTAGATGTATTGCAACCTTGCCATGATAACTAGATGTAATTGCACTAATTGTAGTATTCATTGACATATGATTATGAGTAACTTAGGAATATTCTTTCTACTCTCTCTATACCATGTTAATAGCTCATATGATACTAGTGGCATACCATGATCTTAGCCTTGGACAGTTACCATTTATTATTTATCATTTATCTTTATTATGAGACTTATCCTCTGTTATGAGTTTTGTTAGATGCATATGGCTACTCTGCATTATACAACTCGCAAGTGAATCTCAAGTTAATCTATCAATGCATTTCTTAAATCATTAGACATACCTATCTCTCTTACTTTCCATAGACTACCCCTTCCACGTGGTAAAATATAAATACGATACTGGATAGACTCGTGAAGTGCTATAATGGTATTTCTATCTGTGGCGCTTTGCGGATATCATGATCATCTTTTATCAAGGCATATCAAGAATACCATACACGCATTTCTTAGAGCGTTATTGCTAGGGTGACGGACTGAGTACGTAGATAATGCCTAGAAATGAGTGGTACACCTCGTGTACATATCCTAGTGAGATTAACTCCACTATGGATAATGGTGCTGAGATTACACCCCACAAACTAACACCGCCTAACTCCGCCTTTGTTGGATCGTGAGATTAACTCCAAGTCCAAAGGCGACAAGTTCTATAGATACCATATACATTTCTTTTCGCCTTCCTATTTTGGATCGTGTTAGAAATGTCAACATGCACAAGAGATGCACACTTTGTGATTGGCATCTTGGAGGCAAGGGTGAAACAAATCGACTTGGGTATCTTTGGATTTGCTATGAGCGGACGCCGGTCCCGGTCTAGCATCCATCAATACAACTCTTCACGCAAAACTTCTCGACGAAGACATGATGATGAACAATGATCGGCCGGTGTCGGGTGTAAGACCGGACATTGCGATTCCGGTCACCAACGGTAGCGTCCGGTCATGGCTCGATGGCGAGCCTCGATGTGGCAATCGGACCGGACGCATAGGTGGGCAGGACCGGACGCTGGGGGTCCAGCGTCTGATCGTTTCCAGAGAGGTCCAAAACGACTTTCTTCGTGACCTAACGCGTCAGTTGTGGGGTGATCGGACGCCGGCGGCGTCAGTGCTCCAAAAATTGAGGCAAGCTACGGAGCAATGACGAGAATTGAGTACACCAAATAGCGTCGGTGTGAGGCACCAATGCGCGTCCGGCCAACGTCCAACGGTCGGATTTCGGTTGCAACGTCAAATGAATCGCCAAACACGTCCGGTCAAGAAGGACCAACACGTCCGTCCAGCCCGATTTCAGCGAGATTTGAACCCCACTATTTTCTTTAGACATGGAGGTCTATAAATAGGTGGTGGCCGGCTTCAAGGTGTCTCTCTTGACATTTGGTGATATTGAAACATCTCTTTGAGCCGGAGCTAACCCCTCCACTCATCTCCTTGCTTGATTGCTAATCTTGAGTGAGGCCGAGTGAGATTCAAGTGCATTTGATCAAGAGTTTGCGTCTAGTGGCACTTATTCTTTGTGGTTCTGCGATTTTCTTGTAACTCTTGGGAATTTGCCGATTCCCTAGATGGCTTGGAGCAACGGTGGTGTTGAGCTTGAGTTGGTGATTGTTCAAGGTCACACCGGTGGATTTGTGAGGGGTTCTTGAGCCTTCCCCATGGGAGATCGCAATTGGCTGCTCTAGTGGATTCACTACAAGAAGTCTGTGGTTTTTGACCTTCTATTTATGTCACAATATATGGAATTAATGTCACAATATAAGGTTAATGACATCCGGTTGACGAAAATTCGAATGTCAAAAAAACCCACGTCACAAAGTTATTATGTGACGTTTGTATAGTCAATGTCACAATGTTATGACAATGGATTTTGGTGTCATATATGCTTATGACATTGGTTTATTATCATAAAATCTTAGGCCTTGCCACATGGGCAAAGGCCATGTAGAATCAAATGCTGACATGGCAAAGGGACAAAAATGTCACAAAATGAATTTAGGCCTGCTAAAGCCCAGATAGTAGGCAACCTCTTCATGGGCCACAAACTTTTTTGGACTGATATTTCTTGGCCCATTATTTCATTTTCGTTTTTTTGGCCCATTATTTTAGCGCACAAAATTTCAGCTCGTACAATTTTTTCAGCATGCATATTTCAGCCCATATTTTTTAGCCCACACATTTCAGCCCATACATTTTTTTTCAGCAACACAAAAATTCAGCCAGTACAATTGCATGCATTTCAACCCACACAAAAATCAGATTCAAATGAATCAACATTTCCATATGATTCAATATCACAAGCATTCCACAAGTTTTAAAATGCAGTACATTACATCCATCTACCAATTCAACGTACATCCAGAGTCTCGAAGTTGAACATACAACAAGAGTCTTGAAGTCTCAGATTTCTACTTGCTGCTACAAGCGGTGGCGGCGATAGATAGCATAGCAATAGCAGCAATAGCGGACACAAGAACAGAATTGTCCTGTTGCTGCCGTTGTAAGTTCACTAACCAAAATAGCATACTCAGCCTCTTCCCAGATGTCACCAAAATATGAGCCTAATTGAGTTAGAGAGCTTACTGCTAAGCATCAGGTGATGCAAACTTGTTGCCAAACAAGGTACGAAGGAAACCTTGAATTTCAAGGCCTTGCTGCTTCAGCTTCTCAGTTTCTTCTCCATTCTTCCTTGATGCCTCTTCATTCTTCCTTGCTGCCTCTTTCTGATCCTCTAATTGTTTATGCACATCATCCAACTGTGATTTCTGTCCTGCTGATCCCAACTTCTCAGCATGCAATTCACTCTTAAGCTCATTTACAAGATCATTCAGTGCGTCACCATATTACAGGAGCATGTAAATCAAACTTGTTCTCACTAAGTGCATCAACAACAGGGACACCTTTCCAAAGCTCCAGCAACTCCTCAACAAGTGGCTCCAAGAAGACATCAATATCCTTTCCTGGGCATTCTCAATCAGGGATAAGCAGGCCCATAATAAAGTTGGATTGCTCCACACATTCCCATGGAGGAAAGTTGTACAGGATAAGAAACACTGGCCACATGTTACACGAGGAGCTCATTTTACCAAATGGATTGAAACCATCAGTAGCAAGGCCAAGCCTAATGTTCCTTGCATCTTCTGCAAACCATACATACTTCTTGTCAAAATCTTTCCATGCCTCACCATCAGCTGGATGGTTGAGCTCATTCTCCACTGGCTTCCTCTTCAACTTGTGCCATTGCACCTCCTCTGCTGTTCTTTTCGAAGAAAAGATTCTCTTCAACCTAGGAATCAATGGAAAATGTTGCAAAACAATCTCAGGAATCTTCTTTCTTGGATCATTGCCTTTCCATCTTGATGCATTACAAACCGGACAAACATCACTTTTTTCTAAATTCTTCGAAAACAGAACACAATTATTTGGGCACACATGGATTGAATTGTATCCGAGCCCCAATGCACGAATAATTCTCTTTGCTTCCTGGTATGATGCAGGAATAGAGCAATTTGGCAATGATGATGACAAAAACTTCAGCAAAGCTGTGAAGCAACCATTAGACATCCGGTAAAATGACTTGATATGAAGTAACTTCACCACAAAAAGAAAACCTTGTGCAAGGACCACCAGGGCACAATTGTTGCTTCATCTCTTCCAATAGAATTGCAAACATAGACTTTTTCCTTTTACCTTCATCTTCAGCTGTGTACAACTCCTGTACCATTTCATTAATTCCATCATCAGGGTCATCTTCTTCATCCACATTCATGCCAAAATCATCATTGAGACCAGTATGTTCATCAACATGGTTATCAATTTCCTGTGGTACAACCTCAATGGTTCTCCATGATGTATCCATCTAGTGTAGGTAGTGGCCATCCCATTAAAAATCAAGTGATCCTGCACCTGTCCTTTAGGTTTGTGAACCCAATTCAAACGCTTGCGACATGGACAGAGCATCTCTTCATCGTCATTGAATCTCTCTGAAACGAAGGTCATGAATTCATTCACCCCATCCATGTGTTCGTTGCTGAACATCCTACTGTTGATCCAAGATCTATCCATCTGCACAAAATCATAAGATATACTTGCTTTAAAAATTTTACATATATATGATACTTCTTATGAAACATGTGACATGTCATTATTTATATAAAATCTGTACACAATAGTTGAGCATTGCTTCATCTCCATTAATGGGTTAAATAAATCTACACTAACCTTTATTTTAATTCTTGCTAAAACACAAACACTAATTTGGTATTATCATGAACTGTTGCCCTGCAATTGGCACAAAGCCGTAAGCAACTACTAAGCACTAAGATGCAAGACTATTTTAGTAAGCAAATCAGTACCTTTCGTGCAGGCTAGCACTACAGCAGAACAAATCAAGAAGGTTCTGGTAGCTTCTGGGAGATCAGCCCTCGATGCGCTGCTCGCCAAGCTGCTCCGGGTCGCTCAGCTCGATGATGGATGCAGTCTGCGCAGCTCCACGCCGCAGCCCGCTGGTGGCCTGGCCACGCAGCTCCGCACCGCCGCCCGCTACCGCCTGGAAGCTGCAGCTCCGTGCCCCGCCCGCTACCGCCTGGATGCGCAGCTCCGCGCCGCCGCCTGCTGCCGGCCTGGACACGCAGCTCCGTGCCTCGCTCGCTGCCAGCGTGGATGCGGAACTCCGCGCCACGCCCACTGCCGGCCTGGATGCGCAGATCCGCGCCGCCGCCGTGAACGGGTCACGAACCCTCTGTTTGGTTGCGGGATCAATGGGTTGGGTTGGATCCAACTCTCTTTTAGGGGACGGGCCAGCCCATCCATTGTTTGGTTCTGCACCTCCGATTTTGGGATGGAGTCAACCCATCACATGTTTGGTTGAAGGAATTGGGAATACGGGTTGGATGGCGGGAGTTGGATGGCATGATAACACCATTCTATCTCGGTGTTTTTACATCGGGGATACCCGAACTATTCAAAAATCAACCAAGCCTATATCGGCAAATCTTTCTCTCGATGTTTTTGCATCGGGACCCCTAAAAGAGCTTCTAATTAAATTTTACACCTGCCTTCTTGTATCTCGCGTACGGGCGGCGTCGCCGCTGCGCCACGCCGCCCAGTGAGCGTGCCAAGCCCGCCGCCACTTTTGCTGTCGAATCGGGAGGGGGCAAGGAGGCACGGGCCGGCGGCCGCCCCACCGCTTTGCCTGACCACCGCCACACCGCCTCGTCTGCGCGCCAACGCGACGGCGTACGTCGCCTCGGCGGCGCTGTGCCGCCGCAAAGCTTGGGCGGACGCGCTGGAGTTCCTCACTACCGCGAACTCGGTGCGGTGGCGTCGCGTAGACGCCGGGCGACCGGGAGCAACGCGCCCGGACGGCGGGGAGGGGGAGAGCATCGACAGCGCCGAATCAAAGCTCCATGGCCGCCCGACCAGCTCCTCCATGCCGCCGGGCGCGCGGCCCCGGTTGCGTCGCGGCCGGGCCGAGCCACCGCCTGCCGGCGGCAGCGGCCGCGACGCCCGGCCGCGGGCCGCGCCGAGGTCCGCACGCCTGGGGAGAAGACGGCGTGCAACGGAACCCCCCGACCGAGAAAACGGGGGGTTCGCTCCGTCCGCCGGTTTTCACGAGCGCGAACCGCATCTGGCGAATATTCGCTCCCGGGTTGGCTCCGTCCCCCAGCCTCCTCAACCAAACACCCCAAAAGCGGATTGGCTCCGTCCGGGTTAGACTTATTCCACCAACCAAATAGGCGGGAAGGTCTCCCGCGGCCGTCTCTGTACGTGTCCACAAATTCACGAGAAGTCCACGGGACATAAGTTACTTTGCCTTGTAATATTGATATCTATACCTACTAATAAAGAGAGAAAATTTCCCGTTCACCTTTTTTTTTCTGTCTACCGCTATATGGGCCTTAATTGGGCTCGCCGGCGTTCGTCGTGGTCATAAATAAAAAACAAATAAGTTAAATCAGGAGCCCCATAGATATCGTCGAATATCTTCGTATGGAGCGGACACATATACGATGGCATGGAGAATCACGACGAAATCTATACCTACTAATAAAGAGAGGAAATTTCTTGACCAACAAAATTTGGGTGCACCTTTGCCCTGCCTCGTGTACTGCACCCGAGCTATCCGTGTGAGAGTTACGCACGTTCGCCTACCCCCACCGAGTCCGAGTCAATTACGCCGCACAAGTCTACCTTCGTCTCCCCTTTTTTCTTTTTCTTTTTTTATGTCCGGCCTCCCTGATCACCTGTACAACGTCGGCATCCTTTTTATTTCCGTTTTTGTATCGTGGGTGTCAGGGACTCAGGAGAGGGCACGGGAGAAGTCTGAAGAAGATTCTTTTTTTTTTCTAACTAGAAATCAACTCCAATATCAGTCCCATGAATCCATAGAGATCAAAATTATTAGAGGGACGAACAATAAAGAGATATACATATACGCTCCTGCTCGGATCTGTATGCCCCGGCCCTCGGCGTGAGCACCGGCGGCGAAAGATGGGTGTTGTCGCCGCCTTGCCGGCACCGAGATGGAGCCGCTAGCCGCGACCGTCAAGGGGTGCAACACTCCCACGGAGATCGAAACACCAGGCCGGGCGTGGGTGTGCGTGGGCGCGGCCGTTAAGGTGTGTGGGATAGTCGGGGAGATGCACGGTCGAATTCACCTGCGCTTCCACGAGTTACGGATAAAGGTTGGGAAAGAATGGAAAATAAGAGGAAGGGAAAGAAGATAAAAGAAAAAAGAAAAAAAGTAAAGGCATGATTTTTTTATCCACTTGGTTTTCTGGCTAGATTGTTGTTAGGCTCTGTTGGGTTTTTAGGCCTGCTTCTGCCTGTTTCTTCTCCATTTCTGTCGTGGTGTTTTTTTTTTTTTAAACGGGAAAAACAATAAATAAATAAGACATAGACATTTACTCTATTAACAAAATATTTATCTTTGTCTAAAAAAAAAACTTACACTATCAAATTATTGATGTAGTTTTTGGGTAGAAACAAAATTTATAATTACCCTAGACAAAACTGAATCTAGCTAACAAAACTGAATCTTGAACAGTTTGTTGTGACTATAGATAAATTATCCTAGACGAGAGTTGCTATGTGACAAATCTCAAGTGATTTCCGAACATAATCATAGACCAATCTTTAACATATCAACAACTAACTTTAATGAGAGATTAGATTTGCATATTAATCGAGTCCTCAAAGAAAGTCATGGAGCATGATATTTAACCATGATTGAGTAAGAAAATTGAAGATATAATATATTTTTCTAAATACTTTTGTGCTTTGCGGATGCAGTCTTAATATGACATTCTCATATTATTGACAATATTAACTTGTAGTATGGTCATAGATTTGAAATTTTATGCGAATTGGCTTGCGAGTCTAATGGTAGGATAGTCTAATGGGACACTACCCACTAGGGTTCAAAACCTGGTGCTCACACCTCTTCTTGGGGTTTTCCCGAGATTTCGCCGGCGTTATGCATTAAGTGGTATAAGCGACATTCCGTCGACAAACAGATACATACAATTTACTTTATCATGTCACATGAACATGTGATAGTTTTTTTCTCCCGTTGCAACGCACGCGGGCAAGTTTGCTAGTCAATAAAAATAAGAAGGCGTGATCCAGATCTTTATAAGCTTTGCAAGAGACGTGATCCAGATCTTTATAAGCTTTGCAAGAGACAACATGCAAGATGATCAAATCAAGTCATGAGCCTCCAGGCGCAGCACTGGAGACATCCGCCTCCCGAGCACGCGCCGCCACAGCCTCTGCCTCACGAGCTCACGCCGCCGCAGTCCCCTAAGCACGTGCCACCGCTGCTGCTGCCTCCTGGACCTGATCCGCCGCCAAGGACGCCTCCTCCCACGGCCTTCCGCCCTCAATGGATCTGTGCCGCTACAGCTCAAGAGGAGAACGTGAAGACTGGCAGGCAAAGTAGTGAGCGAAGGCGCAGTGCATGTGTGAGAGAAGACTGGAAAGATAGCTGAGATGCAGATGGGTCAGATGTTGACGATGCTAGATATAACTCATCTTAAGAGCTAGCTAAAATAGACACCGAGTATATATGTAAGTGACACAATAGGCTTATCGCATTCCTCTAGATTTTTAACGATGATGAATACGGAGTCCGATCACAATTCATATTGGACTGCACCCTATAATCTCATATGTGACCAGAATATGGAGTCCGATTTCAAGGCCTCGTAGCTATGTGGTACAGTCGCCTCCTGGGAACCATGAGCTTGTGGGTTCGAAAGTACTGATGTCTGCTCTATTTTTGGGTAACATTTTGCTTGGCGCGTGGTCTGTTGGGCTGGTTGGGGTGCGGCCTGTTAAACCAAGTGCCTGGTGGCCCATCTTGTTTGAAGAAAAAAATAAACAAGGTTTGAGATAAATAATAGAAAAAAATCCAGCCACGTGGCAATGGGACATGCCAACATGGACAAGTGTATTTAAAATAATTCAATAATATAATTTGTGACACACAACTTTTGTCATATATTTATGACATTCAAAAATAGTCCTATTGCACAGCAAATATTGTCATCGTATAGAATTGGACTACTAATATGACATTTGTTGTGACATACAATTTTTTATTATCATTAAGTCAAAATGCCTGAAACAGAATGTCACAAGACGGATGATATAATGACATTATCACTTGGTGTCACACTAAATACGTCAAAAACCACATATTTCTTGTAGTGATTGCTCGTGGCTTGTGTGATCCCCATCTTGTGTTGGTTGTGCAGTACCCGACTACGGGTTTGACATTGAAAGCCAATTAGCTCGTGAACCTCAAGTGGGTGAATCGCCACAACGAGGACTAGCTTGTTGGCGAATAAGTGAACCTCGGAAAAAATCATTGCGTCAATCTCTTGCCGAGGATTTCATATTGTGATTGTGATATTGATTGATTGGTTCATCCCTCTGCTCTACACCGGTGGTATAAACATCACAATCCTTCCCTTGTATTTACATTGCATATATATCTTGTGTAGCTTGTTTAGCTTGTAGCTATCTAGTTGCTTAGCTTGATCATCTAGGAGTAGAGTAAAGTAGCAACATAGCCTTGTGTGTATCTAGAGATCATAGCTATATTAGAATTGTGGTATAGGTGGCTTGCAACCCTTGTAGTACACCGCATCATTAAACCGCCGTCTTATATACTAAAATTAAAGTTGTTACGTGTTGTTGTAGAATTTTTATTAGGTTATTCACCCCCCTCCCCTCTAGCCATTTAGGACCTTTCACTCGGCTTAGTCGGTATCGCTCTGACTGCCCTAAGGGCTCGGAGATTCAAGGACGGAAGACCCAATTTACAAGCATTCAACCACTTGGCTGGACCCTTGAGGACATCTACAAGATCCTATAAACGACTACCAAGTAGTCGGATTATAGACTTCGGGGGCTGCGGGGACATATATCCTCGGGATGCTTTCAAATTTCTTTGACAAGGAATTGCGGAGACAAGACCCTCAACTCCTTGTTCCAAATAGCAAGAGGCTCAGGGGCTACACTCATGAGTGCAATTTTTTGGAATTGCACACCACTCGAAGATCTCAATAAGCGCTGCATGGTTTCTCTATAGAAAGCACTCAGACAACGCTTGTTTCTACTCGAGCATGACACGGAGGAACAAGAAGAGGCTTCCAAGTTCAACTATACGATTGCTTTCGGGGGCTTGTCGGTACATAGTACCCGGGTACCCGTGAGGAATGGAGAAGATCTAGTCGACTAGGATTCCTCCTATGTAATCCTAGTAATCTGTAATCTTACTAGGACTTCTACATTGTAACCGACTAGGACTCCTGCCCCCCGGACTATATAAAGGAGGGCGAGAGCTCCCTAGATCGACACCTCATAACACAACAGACCTCACGGTCCTAAACCCCCAAGCGCGGGCGCGACATACTATACATCCTAGGCGGGCGTAGGGCGCTATTCTCGCATACCAAACCATTATAAATCGTTGTCTCTCTACATTTACCGTCGAGTTCTGCATATTCCAAAGCCCCAATCTTCGTCACTGGGTAATCCGTGATGGCTGCCGGGTCTCCAAACACCGACGACCACCTAATGCAAATAGGAACTTCGGGCCATGAGCCTAGTGTTGGTATTTGTTAAGCCTACAGAAATATTTATAACTTGTATAATCCGCAAGCGAACGGATACCGGTGAGCACTTCACCTGGGAGAGGGTTTTAATATCGAATCCACAGGGAGAATGATGTGAGGATAAGCGAGGCATATAACTAATCCATATAACTAATTCTGAGGCGGCAATCAAGGAATGAGAGGATAAAGAGGTAAGGAGATTCCTACGGTTGTCTAGTTCTTATCCTTGTAAGCTATGTTGATATTGTCTTAGGGGGCGTACTCAAAGGAAAACATGGGCGAAACATGCAATCCTCCGAAAGAGGGTCTGCTTGGCCTATCCAGCGGGAGGTGGAATCCAAAGGAATAACGCGACTATAAAGTCACCTACGTTAACTACCACACTCCCGGAAGATAGGGTGCATCCACAAGCAACCTCAGTCTAAGCACCACGCCTAAACCTAAGCCACCCCTCTAATCTATAGGGTCCTGATTAAAGTACTCAAACAAGAGTTGTGAACAATAAGAACACTAAGAACAATTACTTACTCAATAAGAAGTTGATCCACCCTCAAAGTCTTAGAGGTAGGCCCCAATGCTAATGGGACTTGATCCCGAAGTTACAAGATGTAGAGGAGTCACCGACAGGTCTGGTGCTTCCTCAGCAGCTCTTCCCTTCACCCACGCTTTAGCTCTCCGAACAAGATTAGCTCTAGTCTCTCTCATGAGAAACTATGGCTCTAATCTCTCAACTTGATGCTTGCTCTTCAACTCACTCTAGGGCTTCTACATGGTGTTCTAGTCTAAATCTGGAACTAGAGAGGAGAGGTCAGGGCCTCAGCTGTTGAGTATTGAGTTGAATGAATTAGGGTTTCACCCAGGGGTCAGGGGGTCTGCTTATATAGCCCCGGGCGATGAACAGGAGCCCTTGGATCAAACCGACCTTGAGCAATGGCATAGATCTCATCCCAATGTCGGTGGTAAACCGCCATAAAAATGTGAAGCTGACAGGTGGGACCTCCACGGCGTCGCCATGGATGGAGGTGGCGATCGCCCGGGACTCTATGTCCTGGTGTATTCTCCTTCCTCCTGGTGTCTTCTGGTGTCTTATAGAATGTTTTAGTCCACTTTTCGGATTGAGTTGCCTCACGGTCACGTCTTCTCATCGTATGGGATGCAAACTCTTGGGCTTTTCACTGCTCTTATCTATTTTTATCTGTTTAGTCCCTGCAAAGATATGAAATACCAAAACTCATGGAAATATGTCAGTTAGACCCCTAGACTTATGTTGATATTCATTTTATGCCCTTATTTCATGTTTAGTTGACTAGTAATATTATGCTATAACAAGTGTCAACAAGCTCCCCCAAGCTTACCCTTTGCTAGTCCCTAGCAAGCCAATCTTAGCAATGGATCAGGAGTTGCTACAACGCTTTCATGCCTCAAAAATACACATGCTTTCAAACAAAATTTCTCCCCCAGATAAGAATAAACCTTTTCAACCTTCAACTTACCCATATTACCTTTAACCATGGAGCTTATAGCCTTTTCTTGGGATCTTGGGCAATTGAAAGATAGAACAATCAAGTCAAGCACCATATCTCAAACTCTTTGTTCAACTATCATTCAGGTTTTTGCAAGTTTTTCGGAATAAAACTCAAAGTTCCTTTGTATGACCCTCTCAAGTCTCTCATTTGTGGTATTTGTGGATCCTCACTAAGGCAACAAGGTTGTTTTGCCTTTCTCTCATAATATGTGATATTTTTGGCTAAGGCAGTAGGACTCTATGCCTTCTTCTCTCTCACCCTATATCTAAGGCTTATATCCGAGCTCTAGGTGGGAGAAAAACTACATCTACTTACTAAGCATATATTGTAAGTTCAAGCAATGGATCCAAAGTCACGAGTCATACTTGATCAAGTGATGCATGTGTATGGTGGAAAGAATATGGTGGTAGGTGAATAATGAGGGCTGATGCGATGAGGTGTATCTAATGAATAAGGGGAAAGCCTAATTTTACTTTTTTGCTCCTTGAGAACATCATCTCTCTTTGGAATTTGGAATATTTGTGAGAACTTGGGTTGTATACTCTTTTTCTTTCTTTTTTTCTTTTTTTTTTTTTTTTTTTTTTGGAGGCGGGCATCTAAGTACTCATTGTTTTTCAGCGGACACTTGTCTATTTTTTTAACTCTCCTTTATTCTTCTTTTTTTTTAATACAACCCAAACCTCTTTTGCAATAATTTTTTGAGAGATAAACAAGAGTAATGGAGCTTTGTAAGATGTTGGATGGATCTGAGATGAGTGGCTGAGTGTAGGAATATTTTTGGTTGCTCTATCCCAGGATAGGAGTAGAACATTTTTGGTGGATATATATAGTGGATGTTTGTGGTGGTGGATGCGTACTTCCAGGGTAGAAATAGCATATGAATGAGTGGAGTCGAGTGGAGTGGAGGGGAATGCAATAGGGTGGAATAAGATGGAGTGTACATGATCAGCATGACAAGTTTCTAAGGGTCGACAAAGATTGAACAAACTCAATGCAAAGCAAGCGACCTATATATATATCAAAAAGGTTTTTCCTAATCTAGGGAGCATGTATACATGGGCTGTGGTAGGAGGTTCAACACTCGTCATATAGGAACTTATCATGTGCACTTTTAATTTTCAAAATAAATCTCCAGAAATCTAGTATCACTAGGAGTAAGATCAACAGTAGCTCAGACTCTCATATATCATATCCGTCAATTACCTAGACTTTAGAGCAAGCAATTTGCAACCCACAGATTTAGGTTCAGAGTAAGTCTCAAGTCAAAGCAGTTTTGCATTTAAGGCTCAAGAGAAATTAAGCTTGAAGGCTAGGTACTAAAAAGGTATTACGGCGGAGCAACTATTCATCATCTCCAAGTTGTCAATTTTAGGGTTTATTTTATCTTGGCAGAAACAACTTCTTGTATACTCTCTATACTTATTATTTTTATTCCCAAACCTAAAGATCACACTCTACTAAAGACTCTTTTAACGACCTTATGAACTAGACTCTTAGCAAACTAAGCAAACCAAAATATTAGCTAATAGTAATAACATAGTAGGGATACTTATCATGATAACCAGGGGGTGCTCTCCCCCAAGCTGGATTGAAGTGTCGGGTTTATCGTAGAAGTTGAGGTAGATGGTGACGATGAAGTCGGCCTATCATGTCTCTCTCCCTTGAATCTGTTAAACTCAAATAGACAACAAAGCTAGTGGAACTTGATTAAGCGTTAGTGGTTGGCCACATATGCCTCATGTGTCTAGAGATTTTCAAGATGGATGATTCTTCTAGATAGAACTTCAAAGATTTCTATTCTAAATATTTTTAGAATTTTATAATTTTATATGCATGCAAAGGACTATGATGCAAATGCAACTAGATGAATGTATATTTATTTTTATGCCACCACAGTGAGTATCCTCGTGGGTTGTTACACGCCACAAAAATTATCCACATGGGGCTTAGACTTTAATTTTATGTCTTTCTATGTAATGCCGATGCGTAAATGTAAATATGCTAATGGAAAATAATTATGCAATGCAAGAAAATAAATATGCTATGCATTTAATATGGATAACTACCAATCTTACCTTCCGGTGAGGGTTCGTGTTTTAAGTCCTCTCGAACAAGACTTCTTACCTTACTCACTCCTCAAGTGCATCGTCGATCTTGGTGGTGCGTCTCTGAGATAGTGATCTCGAGGATGGCATCACCATGTTGCTTGCTTGTCCCATAGTTTGAAGTGAAGCTTTGACAATGGAAGCGCAACATCTTGTTTAGTGTGCGTACTTTGTGAGTTCGGGACATTTCCTTGTAGAATTTTGGGGAGTGACGGACTCCTCCACATTTTGCTCAAAGTATGTCCTGCTTGCAAAGACAAGATAGAGATCAAAGTGCATGGGCCCCGTTGGTGGGAAAACACCAACGGAACCAAAACTTCATTCGTTATTCTCTAACCTTAGGCACATTAAACAAGATAGAGTTAATGTTTATTTATTTCCTTCATTTATGATGAGGGTGATAAGATCACAAGATAAAGCATCAATGGTTTTAATGATTATAACTATCTTCCAAAGCGGGATGAGCAACATTTTAGCTTACATGGTTGGGGACTATAGGATCGAGAGTGGTGTTTAGGAACAATTAAAGAACTAGACATGTGGAGTTAAGCAAGATGGGTAAAGTTGGGTTATAACTCTAACATGTTTGATTATTTATGAACATGCCAAAATAAGGAAAAGCTTAGTTAATGATAACTTACCTCAAGATGCTACCTTTTATTGGGCGTGTTGGCACCGTAACACCTTCGGTGGTTCTTTCCCTCTGCTTGGAGCTTTCCTTATTTGGCCTCTTGTATATCTTGCTCCTGACTTGTTGTTGGTATTTGTTAATGCATACAAAAAATCCGCAAGCGCACACGGATACCGATGTAGCCTTCACCTAGGAGTATTCCAAGGTATCGATTTCCACGGAGAAACGTGAAGTGTACTAATCAAGAGACAAGGCCGTCTAAGGACAACTAAATGTTTTTGTGGAGAGAGAGAATAAGGTTCTAAGTCTCTAATTGATCTAAGAATTAAAGATACTCCAAGGTTTATTTATTTTGGGACGTCAGAACACTAGCCACAGAAATGGGTGAGAAAGGGGCTAGGAAGGTCTAACTATAGTCCTACAAACACCAACCCGAACGTGGTGGAATACGTCGTAGGCCGTCGGGGCTATCACCACACAGGGCTACCACAAACTATCCGTGGGTTTGGGTGCAATTCCGGTAACCACTAGACTAAGCATCACGCCTAATCTAATAATTACTACTCTAGCGTTATAAAGACTAGAGCACTTGATGCAAGCGAGAATCAAATAAATAAACTGAAAGTAAATACTAAAATAAAGTAAATAGAGAACTTAGAATATTAAATAAAGAACCTGAATTCAATGAAGAAGTAGATCCGTAGAAGTACAAAGCTCGAGGAGAATCCGATAAATCCAAAGCTCCTTCGATCTCTCACCTCTCCTCTCTCTCTATTTTCTAGATTAGATCTAATGAGAACTAATCCTTTATTGATAACTAGCTAAGAGGTAGATCCATACAAGGGACACCTCTGATCCAAAAAAAGAATAATGAATTAGGGTTTCAGGGGGGTGAGGTCTGCCCCCTGTATTTATAGTCCCGAGCGATGAATCTGAGCCCTTGGATCAAACCGATCTAAAACCGACTTAAATGGACGGTTGGTATGAATTCTAGGGTTCCCATAGGTCAGTGGAGGAAGCTTCCAGAAGCTGGGCCCGAGATTCCTCTGGGCCGTGCCGGGCGGCACCAGGGGCGTGCTGGGCGGCACCTTGTTGTGGAGATAAGTCCCGGGCCTTGACGGGTGCGTAGGCCTCTGAATAAGCTTTCCACAGAGTACTCACAATCGAAAAACGGAGTTCGTATGAGAGAGTTATGGCCAAAATACTAGACCCTACTCCTCGCGTTCGATATCTTTTGACTCGGGACTCCAAATGTGGCAAGTAATATATCCGTTTCGATCGTCTCGATGAGCTCTTCGCAATGGTGCATTACAATCCATCATTCAAGATACTTTTATTCAGTGAAAACCTATGAAAACCTGCAAGACAAATGAAATCACAAAACTCGTGGAACTTGTTAGAATCAAATCCTACATCTAGTGTTTGTAATCCTTTGTGTATCATTTTATGTAGAAACTGCTGGTAAAAAGTTGACGTTAACTACCGTCAACACTTGTCTCTTTTATTGCATCATCCTTTCTTCTCTTTGAATTGTGTAGGACCTTTTTGCTCCTTTCATGGTTTTATTCCTGCGCCATTAGTAGACAACACATACCCGAAGGAATATACAAGTAATAACCAGGATAGTGTTCTCACAGGGCTAAAGGTCACTTTCTATGCTATAGAAAAGTTTGGTTGAAAATTTTAGCATAGATCTTTTATCTCATGTTTCACCTTGCTTTTCTGAAGGAATGATTTTATTCTGTCTTAGGTTTGCTTTTCATGCATCAAAAACATTCAAACTTGTGAAAAAGAGCAATAGTGAATAAAGAGGTTGCAAACCAGCGTGTGGAGTGATGGGGGCATGTGACGAAGAAGAGCACGATCGGATTATCCTTGGTGGAGTTCGTCTTCCTCTTCCATGTGCCAATCACCCTTGAGTTCATCCTTGAGCGAGTGCTTTTGTTTATAGACATTGTTTGTGGCACTCCTCTTCTTTCTCTTGCTTCATCTCTAATGTGAGTTCATCTCAGGACTTCCCCCAAGCTTGTTTGAGATCTTTTCTTTCTGTAGGGGTCAGTCCAACAAAATATACCGTTGTCTACACAAGCAATTTTTAGTTCAATAACCAAACTAGACTTCATGTCTAATCTGATTAAGGAAGGCTACTTAACCTAAGCACCATGCTTAATTTAAAAGCCTTTGAAAATACCCTATAGAAGTAGTTCCAAACTAAAGCATACTATGGTAAACAAAGGGTAGCATGAAGGCATTATAGGGATTGTCGGGGACGAAAATAATCGGCCCACGAATAATTCTAGCCCAAGAAGGATGATGCGGCCCATAGGCCCCAGAAGGGATCTGGTCCAAAACCAACACCGGGCCAAATGACCCAGGACGCGACCCGGGCTGAAAACCAGCTAGAAAGAGAAGATCGACCACTGGCCAACTGATCTACAAGCTTGAAGGAATCAGTAAGCATATCACCTTTCGGCCCGCTAAGCAGCCCCTGACGGCCCGTCTACAAACACTTGACTAATGGGCCCAACACACCAAACCGTATGCGGGCTGATGACCCATAGTTTGGCCCACAACGGCCCGGGGAAACATCGAAATAGCCCAATATGGGTGCTGTTGGAATCATCAAGAGTGTGGAGAAGAAGGACCAAAGGTAACCACCATACCAGGCTTGATAGAATCAGTGGCCACACGGCCCAGTTCGTCCCCTGCCAAAGGGTATTGACTCAACAAACCAACCCGCACCACGGCTATTTCCTTATCCGAGGACAGGGGGTCCCCGGGACGCAATCTCCGCCTCGCCCGGGGACGAGAAGCCCCCCGAGGCTGATCTCCATCTCGCCCGGGGGCTGGAGGACCTCGGGCGCAGAACCTCCGCCTCGCCCAAGGGTAGGAGCCCCCGGGATAAATTGTCTCCACGCCGCCTGAGGGCAGGAGGCCCCGGGCACACCTTGGAAATACTAGCCGGGTAGTGGGGGGCAGCCGCATTTAATGCCTCTGCTTCACAGGCTACAGTGACAGGGCAATCGATTGCCCTGTCGATCCGCCTGCCCCGTTATCTCCTCGCGTCCCCCGTTGATGGGACGTAAAGGGAGCGGTTACTTCACACGCCACCGCGCACGGGAAACCATGATCGCACTGTTCATCTGCTAAACGTTCCACCTCCCCGCCAGGTATCCGGTGGCCCTCAGGGTGATGACACGCAGCTACGACGCTTCCAAGAGAGGACGATTTCATGCAGGATTCAGAGGACCCCCCTCGGGTCCTCAGGGCTCACCGCCCGGTTGAAGGACACGTACCCTGATGACCCAAGGACGCGCGTCCACAAGACAACACTCCAACCAGGACACCCGAGGCCAGGGCTCGGACATGCACCTGCCAAAGGGCATGGATAGTAGACACCTTGACACATGTATTTGATATGTATTGTACATTTTATCTCTCCTTTCTACTATAAAAGGGAGAGTAATAGCACAGGAAAACGGATCGACTCTTTAGGTATTCACACTTAGCTATCTCAAACCCCGGGGTTGAAGCTCTCCTTCATCCCCAAATCTGCTTTGTAAATCGCTTTGGTTCCCGTGCACATTGGTGCGAGGTAATACGAGAAGTCGCAATCTGCTTTGGATGTAGGGCCCAATGGCCTGAACTAGGATAAACCCTTCGTCTCCATCTCGCACACGCCATCGGGTGGGAGCGCCACGGCCTTATAAATTTATTGCCGGTTCTTGGGATACCCCTTCTCAAAACACCGGCGTTGGTTGGCGCCGCCAGTAGGGGAGGCGTGTCGTAAACCGCATCCCCCGTGACCTAGATAGCGGTTCCTCCATCCTTCCCCGTCACGCTCACCGAAGCACGAACTCCGCCAAGGGACACCGCCAGCGATTCGGCAGCCCCTGAGTTCGTGGCACTTGGCCGTGACTACGGCGATCCCTCCTTCCGACCGAGTCGGCGAGCAACTTCCCCCTCTCTCTCGAGCAACACGCCCGCCACCATGGCCGCCGCATGAAGAAGACGGCGCCCCCGCCGACGCGCGAAGGCGCTGGCTTCTTCTTTGACCTCTTCCCTGTTTGTCAACTCCGACGACGAACCAAAAACCGCTAGGCTCGCGCGCACAGCGGCGCGGCGGCCGGGCACTCCCGCTGGTGGCGGACAAGGCGCCGCCGGCCCGCGACCCAGCGGCGGCGAAGCGGCGACCGGGCGGCGTAACAACCGAGGACCCCAAGCTTGCGGCTGCGGCCGGTGGCACACCAAAGACTTCACGGTGACAACCAGGAGGCCCCGGGATCTGCCGTACTAGGGGAGCCGGAATGGGTGGCGGCGGCACGGCGCGCCACTACCCCAATGCGACTAGCCCGATTGGGATGATCTCGCTCCGCCGCGGACGGTGGAGCCTCCCGGCCGGGGATGATCGGCGCCTACTTCGGGAGATCCACGACTAGCATGCTAGTCTAGTGTTATGTTCAAGCGCCGTGTACACCTTTGGTGATCCCGACTTTGATCCCCTTGATAGTGATTATTATGATCCCACTCGGGAATGCTATAACGTTGAGCTCGTGGATGGACATATCTTTGATCTTTGAGGAAAGTAGTAATGATGCGTGTTCCGCCCGACGACGCGCTCCCGGCACCAGCCGCTTCGCTTCCGCACCAAGACGTCCGGTCGCGCCCCACCGGGGGCACACAACCTGCAGGGACATCGAAGCACGACTCAAGGTAGAAGCCACACGACGGTTGGAGCAAACCATCCATCAGGAACAGGCACGACGAGAAAGGAACCAGCGAGCGCCCTACGCCCTGAGTGGCCGGGCCAACACTGGGAACGATTCGCTTCCCCCGAGGGTGTCGGCACCCTTCAACCGCGCAAATCTCAACATAGCCGCCGCCGTGATGCTTGTCCGGGAATGCCCGAGCCCTCGACAACCGAGGGCGAAGAGTACGAGATGGGCTCAAAGAGCTCCTTGACAGGCAGCGGTCCAACAGCCGAAAGCTTCGGCCTTCGGGAACTACGCGACTTCAAGGCATCGGGCGAGTCAAGGCCAGCAACCCGGTAAGCCTCCGCCGAGAGCCGGGCAAAGCCAAGCACCGGCACGCCCGTTAGGGAGCGTCCCGATTGACAATCATGCCAACCGGGACGTCTAGGAACGCCTTGAGGAGAATCACCCCGGCCGAAGCCGACGGGACGACCGTCGGGCCCCTGATCTCAGGGAGGAAATCGAACAACGTCGAGGAAACCGCGGCAAGCGAGGCCACTCTCCCCGACCCTCCCGGCCACAAGTCTTCACCCGGAGATCGAGGAGAGCTCCACCCGATCACATTTTGACCCCGAATCATATCGAAGTACTACGCGAAACACGCCCGAGGTCCGGCCGGATGATTATCGACTAGCATGTCAATTTGCGGGTGCCCATGTCGACAAGGTCATCATCCGCAACCCGCCGCTCTACCAGGAGGTGGCGCGGGCATGGCTCGAGCATCCGCCACCCGACCGCATCGCCGTACGGGAGGACCTGGTCAGAGTGTTCAAGGGAAACTTCCAGGGCACATACCTGCGTCCCGGGAACTCACGGGACCTCCGAAACCGCCGACAGTCCGATGAATCCTGCGTGCGTACATCCGACGCTTCTCCAAGCGGAGAGGAACGAACTCCCCGAACGTGAAGCGACGGACTCCGACATCATCGGGGCCTTCTTGGCGGCACCACTTGCCGAGAGCTCGTGAGTAAGCTGGGGCGTCGAACCCGACCGAGGCCAACGAGCCGATGGACATCGCAACCAAGTTCGCCCGAGGGTGAGGAGGTCGCTCTGAGCCCTCTTCAATCAAGTCTCCAACAAGGGAAAGCGAAAGGAAGACGAGGCCAAGGGGTCCAACCCCCCGGAAGCCAAGAAAAAGAAGAAGAACAAGAACAGGTGGGGCAAGGGCCTGGCCCTCAATGACGCCGCGAGGAAGATCTCGTCCACGCCGTTGGCCAGAAGGGGGCTCGGGCACCCCCGGGACGTTCGATGACATGCTCAAGAAGCCGTGCACCAACCACAAGTTCCCTGTCAAACACACCCTCGAGGAATGCAAGACCCTTCGTAAGCACTTCAACAAGCTTGGGGCTATTCCCGAGGAGGATTAAGAAAAGAAGGACCCCAAGGGGGAGGCCGGGGATGACCCAAAGTTCCCAAAGATTGACAACTGCTTCATGATCTTCGGGGAAGACAAGCAACATGACCCTCGGCAGAGGAAGAAGGGGGCGTCGGGAAGTCTTTTTGGTGGAACCGGCGACCCCCAAGCTCCGCAAGTGGTCGATCGGGCCATCACGTTCGATCAGACGGACCATCCTTGCCACATCCCGAGCCCGGGGGCTTACCCATTGGTGGTGGATCCGGTCATTGGTAACACAAGGCTGACCAAAGTCCTCATGGACGGAGGAAGCGACCTCAACCTCATCTACGAGGAGACCCTTGATCCGCTCAAGGTTGACAAATCCAAGATCCGCCGAGGGGGCCAGCCTTTAATGGCATTGTCCCCTGAAGCAAGTAAAGCCCCTCGGGCGGATTGACTTACCAAGATGTTTCGGCACCCCCCCTCGAACTTTCGTCGGGAGACTCGACCTTCGAGGTCCCTCGGGTTCGAGGGATCTACCATGCGGTGCTCGGTCGGGCCGTGCTACGCCAAGTTCATGGATGTTCCAAACTACACCTACCTCAAGTCAAGATGCTTGCCTAAAGGAGTCATCACCACAAAGGCCCGACGTATCGCCATCCGTGCAGATGTGATGTCGAGAGCGTTGAGTACGCCGAGGCCCTTGTCTTGGCAGAGACTCTCGTCGCCGACGTCTCCAAAAGCTTCAACAAGATGTGCGGCGAGCCCCAAAGCCAAGCGCCACGGCGGCGGCTTTGAGCCCTCCAAGGCAACGAAGACCATTCCGCTTGACCCCAAGTGCCCAGCGAGAAGCTCGCGACCATCGGCTCGAGCTCGATCCAAAATAGGAAGCGTGCTCATCGACTTTCTCCGCACGAACACCAAAGACGTTTGCGTGGAGTCCCTCTGACATGCCGCATACCGAGGGATGTCGCCGAGCACTCCCTAGACATCCGAGCCGGCTCCAAGCCCGTGATGCAAATAAGCTACGGTGATTCGATGACGCCAAGCGCAAGATCATTGGGGAAGAGATCCGAGAAGCTAATGGCGGCCGGGTTCATCAAGGAGGTGTTCCACCCAGAGTGGCTTGCAAATCCGTATTAGTAGAGAAAAAGAATGGGAAATGGAGGATGTGCGTTGACTACACTAGTCTTAATAAAGCATGTCCTAAAGTTCCTTTTCCTTTACCTCGAATCGATCAAATTGTTGATTCCACAAACAGATGCGAAACACTTTCCTTCCTTGATGCGTATCTCGAATACCATCAAATAAAAATGAAAGAGTCCCGATCAACTCGCGACTTCCTTCATCACACCCTTCGGGATGTACCGCTACCTCACCATGCCCTTAGGGACCGAGGAACGTAGGTGCGACCTACCAACAGTGCATGCAACACGTGTTTGGTAAACTCATAGGAGAAATAGTCGAAGCCTATGTAGATGACATCGTGGTAAAGTCAAGAAGACGTCAGACTTGGTGGGAGATTTGACGGCAACATTTGGGTGCCTGAACAAGAAAGGGGTCAAGCTAAACCCGGAGAAATGTGTGTTCGGGGTCCCTCGCGGGATGCTCCACGGATTCATTGTCTCCCAATGGCATTGAGGCTAATCCGACCAAGGTCTCGGGCGGTCACGAACATGGAGCCCATCACCAACATCAAAGGAGTCCAAAAGCTAACGAGGTGTTCGGCATCCCTCACCGGTTCATCTCTCGGCTAGGGGAAAAGGGGCTGCCTCTCTATCGACTCTTGAAGAAATCAGATCGGTTCACCTGGACCCCCGAGGTGGAGGAGACCCTCGGCAACTTGAAAAGGGTCCTCACGAACGCGCCAGTATTGGTACCGCCAAACCCCGGAGAGTAGCTACTCCTCTATGTAGCCGCCACCACTCAAGTGGTCAGCATAGCCATAGTAGTCGGGCCAAGAGGAGGGGGGCACGCCTTACCAAATCCAAAGACCGGTCTACTTCAACAAATGAGGTATTATCCGAGACAAAGACAAGGTACCCTCAAATGCGTTGCTATATGCCGTAGTACTAGCTCAAAGGAAGTTGCGGCACTACTTCCCGCACATCCCCGTCACGGTAGTGTCGGCATTTCCCCTGGAGAAATCATCCACAACAAGGAGGCCACGGGAAGGATAGCCAAGTGGGCGGTGGAGCTCATGAGCGAAACCCCGACGACGCCCCACGGAAAGCCACCAAGTCCTAGGTCCTTGTCGACTTTTGTCGCACGGATAGATACCCAAATTCGACGCCAATTCAGGCCGAGTGCTAGACGATGTTCTTTGACGGGTCTCTTATGAAGATGGGAGCGGGCGCCGGCCTGCTTTTCATCTCACCCCTCGTTCATATCCGCTACGCGATCGAGACTACACTTTCCAGCCTCCAACAATGTAGCGTATCATTCTAAGGCACTCATCAACGGCCTCCGCATCGCAGCCGACCGGGGATCCGACGCTTGGAGACAAGGGGTGACTCGCAGCTCGTGGTTGATCAAGTTATGAAGGCCTCGGCCTGCCACGACCCGAAGATGGAGGCATACAAGGAGGTGAGGAAGCCGGAGGACAAATTCCATGGACGGAACACGTGCACACCCCGAGGAGATACAATGAAGCCGTGGACGAAGCTCAAAAAGATAGCATCGACCAGGCAACGGGTGCCCCCAACATATTGACCCGAGACCTCTACGAGCCATCGATCAAGTACCAAATCCAGAGACCCTCTGAGATGATACAACCCCTGGGTTGATATGACCCCTGGGGCCGAAGAAGAACCCTCGGGGTGAAGAATCCCAGCCAAAGAAGTCACTACAACCCGAAGCCATGCAAGTCGACGAGGAGCCACAAGATCGGGCGAAGTTACTTCTCGACCGCCTCATCCGAGGGAGCTACCCGAGGATCCAAATGTATAAGGCGGATAGCTCCCCGGGCCAAGTCATTTGTGCTAATTGGCGCCGACAAGGAGTTGTACAAGAAAAGGGGCCTCGGGGATATTCCAACGATGCATCTCCAGGGAACAAGGCAAAGAGCTCCCCGGTAGACACCCACAAGGGAGAATGTGGGCACCATGCAGCCCTGACACAAGTGGGGAAGGTGTTCGTGCAAGGCTTCTATTGGCCAACAAAGGGTCCGAGATGCAAATCACATAGTCCGGACCTCGCAAAGGCTGCCAAGATTATGCGCGCCAAGACACACCACCCTACGCAAGCGCTGCAAACCATCCCGATCACTTGGCCCTTTGCGGTATGTGGTCTGGACATGATCGGACCGCTCAAGAAAGCGCCCGGGGGCTACACCCATGTTTTGGTGGTGATCGACAAGTTTTCCAAGTGGATTGAGGCCCAACCCGCCGCCACCCCGCGGACAGAAGAAACATCAAGCTCTTCAAGACCTCATCTCACGATTTGGTGTCCCCAACTCCATCATAACGGATGATGGGACCAATTTCGTTGGGAAGAAGTTCCTGGACTTCTGCGATGACTACAACATCAGAGTGGACACGGCTGCGGTTGCTCACCCAAAGACCAACGGCCAAGTAGAGCGAGCCAACGGCATGATGATCTTACAAGGCCTCAAGCCAAGAATCTTCAACAAGCTCAATCAATACGGGCAGAAGTGGTACCGTGAGCAGCCCCTCGGTGCTTTGGAGCTTAAGGACAACCAAGAGCGAGCCACGGGTTCACACCTTTCTTCCCGATCTATGGTACCGAGGCCATCCTACCCTGACATAGAGTACCTGGATCCCCAAGGCTTCGAGCTTACAATCGAACAAGGCAACCATGAGGCAAGAGAAGACTCCTTGGACCAGGTGGAGGAGGCCAGAGACATAGCATTGATCCACTCAGCTCGCTACCGCTAGCCGCCCGGCAATATCATGCAAGAAGAATGAAACCTCGAGGCTTCCAAGTTGATGACCCCGCATAAAGCCGAGCCGATAGCCGAGGGCGCCACAAGTTGACTCCACCTTGGGAGGGACCATACTTCATCGCCGAAGTACTCAAACCAGGAACATACAAACTCAAGAATGAGAAAGGCGAGGTGTACTCCAATGCTTGGAATATAGAACAACTATGTCGTTTCTACCCTTAGAAGCGTAGTGCTCTACCTTGTACTCTCAAAACTTGTACAGAAGCAATAAAAGGCATCTTTTTCTCCAAATCAATGAGTCAAAGTGTTTTTTAGGTAGGTTTTGTCTTAGCTACTACAAGACCAAAAACCTCCCTCGGGGCTACCAGGGGGAACCCCTCCCCACGACGGTCCCTCTGAAAAACTCGCTCGTAAAAAATTTGAACACTCCAAAATTTTTTGCCCGAGTCGCAAGGGTCTTTCATAAACGTTCTGAAACGAGACAAAACGAGCTCATGGATCACCCCCAGGGGTACCCATACTCATTCAACTCGAAGGAAAATACGAAAAACAACTCAAACAAGCACTTATCGGCATAAAAACAAAGGAGCATCAAGTTTTCACGCACACCAAGTTTCCAACCATTCGGATACAAAGGCCCCTCGGGCCACAAACCACACACATTACAACCAAGTTCTTTCTTCACAAGGGGCTCACGGGCCGGAGCGCCTCACGACCCTTGCCCGGAGCGATGGCCGGGCCGAGGAGCCGCAGAGGCGCCATCTCTTCATCACCATTCCTGGGTACGCGCGTGAAGGTGTCCCCTGACGACATCCATAGGCTCTGGGCTGCCTCAAACCCGACCCACCTGGAGAGTAAGGAGGATGACCTCGTCTTCAAAGTGAGTGGCCAGCACGCTTGTCGGCCCCTCCGCCCCGAGTATAAAACTCAGCGATCTTCTCCGTCGGCCTTTTCTTCTACGACACCCTCCTCGCATCGTGACTAAGGAAGAACCCATTCGAAAGGATCCGAGGGTCTCTTCTTCCGTAGAGAAATGCAAGCACATCACCGCCAGCAAAGACTTCATCCCGCTCCAAATGCGTCCTGATCCCTGATGTACCCCCCGAGGGCACTCACCGTTCGAACGGAGGTCCCCAAGACAAGATCTCGCGGACCAACCGGCGTGAGATGATCCGCCATGACCTCCTTCGCCCCCGTGAATTCTCCTCCTGTTGAGGCACCGACATGTTGGTGGAGGCCTCCACGGCCCTCCCGCCCGCGCCTCTTGGCTTCCGCAGAAGACATGCAAGATAAATACGACAAGAAGAAACTAGTTTCGTACATGACACAAGGTGCTGTGGGTCGGGAAGAAAAGCATACCTTCATCCTTCTCCTTCCACTTGAGCATCTCGTTGTGCTCGTTGATGTACAAAGTTCCGACCAAAGACTACATTCTTCTTCTCGTATTCCAGCTCCTTCACCGCCTCTTCCACACGGACATTCAGGAATTGGCCATCTCTCGATTTCCTCTTGGCCTCCTCCCAAGCTTGGTCACGCCATCACGGCCTCCTTGAGCAGCTTGAGGGACTCGGCCAGACCTTCTTCGAAATCGCGTGCCGCCGGGCCACCTGGGTCATGCTTTGTCGCCTCGCTTTGGTCGCAGCCTAACTCGCCGACAAGGATCGGCATTGAACCTCCCACTCATCGGGCAGGGGCTAGTCAGCGGGTCACCATGCCCTTCGCCCGATCACAAAATTTCGCACGCCCGAGGGCATCCCAGCTTTAGAGCATTATTGCGCAACAGCCCGGACTTTTCTCGGGCAAACCTCTTCAAGCTCTGCAAGTACCCCAGCACCCATCAGGCAATGGAGAACAAGTGAGAAGAAGAAAAATCACACAAGGAGGGTGAGCAAACCTCGTCAGTCTGGGCCAAACGGTGGCACAAAGTGTCGCCGATCTTTTGTAGACCCTCGGACGCCCACCTCCGAATCTGGTCATGCTCGGTCCAGGCGGCAACCTCGGGGCGGTCGTGCACCACCAAGGTTGGAGCGCCACCTACTGCTGGCCTCCCGAGCTCGAGAGCAGGACCACCCCAAGCCTTGGGGTCACTGGAGATTGGGACGCCCCAGGAACTCTCGCCCATACCGGGGAAGCTGGACCAGAAGAAGTCCTAAGGACCTCACAACCACCACGGCAACGTGAGGCCTAAGTCCCTGCACACCGGGAGCTTAAGGGCCCGAGAGGGGCGCCTTGAATAGAAGATTGGAGGGCCACAAGCTGGTGAGCGCCCTCCATCGCCGTAGGAGAGGTCAGAGCCTCTACTGCATCAAACAACTCCTGAGGAACTTCCCCGAGAGGACCTATGAACGCCTCCGTCACAGGGGGTTCAACGCCAACCACTAGATCAACCTCCATGGAGCTCGCCGCAGGCGCTTCTCTTGCGTGCACCACCTCCGAGATCAAGCCCTCTGCGGCCGTCAAACACGGCGGCGATGACCGAGGGGGAGACGCTGGCTTCCTCAAATCAACCCCACCTCGGGCTGACTCCTGGCACCTTCGGTGGCGTGATCTCGAGAACGGCCGAAGCAGAGCTCGCATAGCTTTACGGTGTCCTTGGCCTGGCTTCACCGGTCACCACCGATGGGATCACAGGAGGAGGCAACGATGTCGTCAAGAATCGGTGTCGACTGTCAGGCGTTCCGCATCGAAGACCGGGGGCGCCGGCTAAGCTTGGGCGCTAGACTTAAGCCGCCTCGAGGGTGGAGAGTGAGCACCTCGGCTCCCTTTTTCCGACGAAAAGAAACGAAGGTGTCATAAGATCGTAATCATACCAAGAAGAAGGGCCGACCGAAACGCCCACGAAAAGACAAGTGGAAGAGGATCCGACTTACAGCTGACTTAGGAGTGGCCTTCTGAGTGGTCGCAGCCGGGACAAATAGGGACTTGGCGCCTCGATCGCCCCCAAAGACCGAGTTCGACTCAACGTTGTACGTGATGGAGCCGAGGAGCCTGATGGGGTGACCGGCTCCTTCCCAGCAACGGCAGGGTGCTGGTCCGATGGGCCGCTCCCGGGGGTGGCCTCGGCACCACTATGACGCCCACCGGGAACCATAGGGTTCGGAATCATCGGGACGTGCACCCTCTTCGGGAGCTCCACGCCGCCGGCAACCATATACTTGGCGTACTCGATCAACTCCTCAAGCTCTTCAGGCCGTGTGGGCGACCCCATCAAAGCATCCTGGCGCTGCAGAGCGTCGGCGGAACACCCCGACGACGGCGCGGAGTCCATCGACGAAGATTCCGAGGACTCGCCGCGCTTTCGCTGCTCCCAGCGGCGGTTGTTCTTCGCCACCCTTCTAACCTTCTTCTCATCTTCCTGAGCTTTCCTCTTCCGCTTGCGCTCATTCCGCATTCGGTTGGCATCACGCCGAGCCTGGTCCTCGGGTGCCGGCGGGAGCGAATCCTTGTACACCAATCTCCCCTATATGGGGTGAGGGAAGACAGTCTAAGGTCAACGTCCAAGCAAAGAAGATGACTAATCAAAGGATAGCAAGAAGCCAGAACTTACCAAAGAAATATACCCCGTGGCCGGGCGAATCGGGATCTTCGGGATTGTTTCGGGGGTCTTGTCCCCAAGGAACACCTGGACACGACGTGTCAGGGCCTCGCCGGAGAGATCCCCGAAAGCCATTCGGGTACCATGAAGATCCGCCTCATCTGTCATCTCCCAGAGACGGAGAGGCCGGGCCGCCAAGGGCAACACTCGACGGCGAGAAAAGGCAGCCACGACCGCTGCCGCATCGACGCCTCGCTCCCTGAGCCTAAGGATGGCACCTCGAAGGCCGTCCCAGAGATGCCGCCTGCCGCGGAGGACCGTGCCGCCACTTGTCGGGTTTTGCTTTTTTCACTCTCCCGGTGTAGGCAGGGAGTTCATCCCCATCGTTTCGAAGATAGAACCACTCCTCCTGCCATCCTTTGTTGGAGCCGGCGAGCTTGGAGATGATGTACTCATCCGCGCGACTCTTCCGTTTCTCTCCTGTACGGAGTCGATGATGATGCAAGACTGACGCCAAGACCGCCCTTCGCGGCCCGCCTGGGTTCCCCGGTGCCGATAGTGTTCACCTCGCCTTGAAGAACCACCTCCACAGATCCTAGTGGGGTTGAATCCCCAAGAATCCTCGCAAAGGGTGACGAAGATCGCCGCTTGGGCAATCGAGTTGGGGACAATGTGATGAAGCTCGACGCCGTAGTAGTGCGGGATCGCCTGCATGAACCGATGCGCCGGCACACCAAACCCCCGCCTATGATGATCCATCAGACTAACAATGTAGCCAGGCGGCGGCTGGGGCTCTTCGTGGGACGCATCGGGCACCAACCACTCCGGCGTGCATCGTCTGTGTGATGGCGTAGAAGGTCACCGTCCACCAACCGCTGCAACTTCGCCTCCGTCACCGATGACCGCGGCCACGTAAAAGGATCTAGGGAAGAGCGACCTCCTCCTCCCCGCGACATCTCCTCCCTTGACTCCAACCGCAAAGAACAGAAGATCTCGCACAAGTAAGTGCAACCGTCTCTCTCTCTCCTATCTCTCCTTCCTCTCCTCTCTTGGAACAGTGGGGGTTGCAGGAAAACTGGAGCAAGGAGGAAGTGAAAGAAAGCCGTACACCGCCGGCGGCGCCCCCAAATATATAGGGAGAGGAAGAGAATCGCTGCCAGCCCAACCGGCACGATGGTCGATCGACCGGCTGATCCAACGGCGGGCAGCCCCAAGCAACCGGCGGGCCCACGCAGTTAATGCGTCGAGCGGTGGCCCCTGCGAACGCTGCAGCAACCCGTCCCGTCGGACGTGAACAGTCCACCTCCCTTTGCCGGGAGATCGGCGCGAAAAGGCGTGCCAATGCGCCCGACCCTGTCCGGGTAAAATGTCGGCCGTTGCCCGACCGAAATGCCCTCCCCAGGGGAGGGCGCGTCCGGGCCCTCGGGCAGGACCAAAAACTACCGCAAAGCGCTGCCCTCAGGGGCGACGCTGGGCTCCGTGCCCACCTTACGGTCCAGGGGTTTTAAGGCTGGGCCCCCTCGGGTTTCTACAGCTGCCTCAGGACGACCGAGCAAGGGACAGAAGGGAAATGCACAACCGGCCTTGCCCTCGGCCTCGGGGCTCTGGATTTCCTGGATGTATCTAAGATTCACGGTAACCACTTATAAGGATGTCCCATCCGTGGGAGGCCTACTGGCCCTCGGGGTCCGACCTGTCGAAACCCGGGATCTGCTAAGAGGCCCGAGAGTTCTTATGGAGTGCGTCGTAGACCACACAGCCGACCCCTGCTCCGGCGGGGGCACGGGCATTCCGCTTAGATTTCCTGTTACAACGCTCACTGGAGTATGTCGCACTCGGCTCACAGGGCAGTATGACACGTCTCCCCTCCTCCTCCCTTCCAGAAGGGCGACAGAGGAGCGTAAATACAAAAGCCGAGGAGGCTCGGAACGACCTTGCGCACATAAGCGCGGGCTCTGAGCTGCCCTCGCACAACGGACAACCCTTGCACATCTGCACAATTTAGCGGGTAGTTCGGGTCTTACCAAATACAGAAGAAGAAAAGACCTCAGAGGAATCAATAATTCCTCCGAGGCCTCGGGGGCTACACCCAATGGGTGCACTTGCGTGCACCCGTTCTGGGAACGAGAAATTGGCTCTATCACAAGAATACCGCTACCAACCCCCGAGCGAGTCATACCACTCCCTCAGGGGCTACTGTCGGGGACGAAAATAATCGGCCCATGAATAATTCTAGCCCAAGAAGGACGATGCGGCCCATAGGCCCCAGAAGGGATCTGGTGCAAAACCAACACCGGGCCAAATGACCCAGGACGCGACCCGGGCTAAAAACAAGCTAGAAAGAGAAGATCGACCACTGGCCAACTGATCTACAAGCTTGAAGGAATCAGTAAGCATATCACCTTCGCCCGCTAAGCGGCCCCCTCGACGCCCGCTACAAACACTTGACTAATGGGCCAACACACCAAACCGTATGCGGGCCGATGACCCATAGTTTGGCCCACAACGGCCGGGGAAACATCGAAATAGACCAATACGGGTGTTGTTGGAGTCATCAAGAGTGTGGAGAAGAAGGACCAAAGGTAACCACCATACCAGGCTTGATAGAATCAGTGGCCACACGGCCCGCCGTCCCCCCCGCCAAAGGGTATTGACTCAACAAACCTACACGCACCACGGCTATTTCCTTACCCGAGGACGGGGGGTCCCCGACGCACCTCCGCCCCTCGCCCGGGGACGAAGCCCCCGAGGCTGATCTCCTGTCTCGCCCGAGGGCCGGAGGACCTCCGGGCGCGTAACCTCCGCCGCCCAAGGGTAGGAGCCCCCGGATAAATTGTCTCCACGCCGCCCGAGGCGGAGGCCCCGGCGCTGGAAATACCAAATGGGTAGTGGGGGCGGCGCGTTTAATGCCTCGCTTCACAAAGTTACAGTGACATGTGGCAATCGACAGCCCTATCGATCCGCCCCGCCCCGTTATCTCCCGCGTCCCCGTTGATGGGACGTAAAGGGAGCTGGTTATTTCACACGCCACCGTGCACGGAAACCATGATCGCCTTTGCTTATCCGCTAAACGTTCCACCTCCCGCCCACGTATCCGTGGGCCCAGTGATGACACGCAGCTACGACGCTTCCAAGAGAGACCGATTTCATGCGATCTCGAGGACCCCCCTGTCCTCGTGGCTCACCGCCCGGTTGAAGGACACGTACTCCCGACGACCCAAGGACGTGCATCCACAAGACAACACTCCAACCAGGACACCCGAGGCCAGGGCTCGGACATGCACCTGCCAAAGGGCACGGACAGTAGACACCTTGACACATGTATTCGACACGTATTGTACATTTTATCTCTCCTTTCTACTATAAAAGGGAGAGTAATAGCACAGAAAAATGGATTGACTCTTTAGGTATTCACACTTAGCTATCTCAAACCCCCGGGGTTGAAGCTCTCCTTCATCCCCAAATGTCGCTTGTAATCGCTTTGGTTCCCGTGCGCATTGGTGCGAGGTAATACGAAAGTCGCAACTCGCTGGACGTAGGGCCCAATGGCCTGAACCAGGATAAACCCTTTGTCTCCAGCACACGCCATCTGGTTGGGAGCGCACAGCTTATAAATTTATTGCCGGTTCTTGGGATACCCTGGTTCTCAAAACACCGACAGGGATTTACTCAAATGGAGATGAAATAGTGTAGCAACTTGAGCATGTCTTAAAGGTAGAGACAACCAAGATAAGGTAGCAACATGGGAAGAATTATTTTGCAACTAATTTTGTATGAGAGTGATTCTATGTTGCATGATGATAGTCGGTTGGACATACCTTTACATTGTCATCCTTCGTTCTTTTTGCTCTTTACCTGAAATGGTTAGTAACAAAAATACCCGAAGGAATATTTTCATAAT
The DNA here is from genome assembly GCA_015847255.1 of Hyparrhenia diplandra. Lineage (NCBI taxonomy): Eukaryota > Viridiplantae > Streptophyta > Magnoliopsida > Poales > Poaceae > Hyparrhenia > Hyparrhenia diplandra. The sequence continues at coordinate 18,815 of JADLZK010009438.1, read as the reverse complement.
TATATCTCTATGCTCATTACACAGGGGGTATTATAGCAAAAGATCTACACTGAAGTTATTTCCCCCTAGAATGCTTGTTTTAGGACAAAAAGCTCATCCTTGGGAAACCTTCAAATATGATTCAAGATGATGAAGAGGTTTTCCCTTATATTACCAATCTCAAAACTCAAGCCAATGAGATCAACAATCACCCTTTCTAAATCTTTATGAACAGCTATCACAAGAGGGTTTGAAATCTTGTAGGTGGCAAGATTAGAGATGGCAATTAATTCAGAGTTTGCCCACATGGACAAGGATTGGATAGAATACTTAGGATGTAACTCCTATGCTCATGGATGTTCTCCACCATTGATAATGCTCTATTTGGTCTTCATTAGATCCTTCATGATGTCTATACTTGGAATTTCTAGGATCGTAGGTAGACTCAAGAAAAAAAACACTAGAGGATTCATTGGGGTTAAGGATGAGATTGAAGATGGTTTTAGATAAGTTATCTAGTCTGAAATAGAAGGGGAGAAGACATGAATGGATTCTAGATAGTTTCGCTCTCCTTCTATGGCGTCATTAGATATGCCATCCTTGGGTTCCCAAAGTCCTTTATAAGAATAAGCACTCTTTCTAAGAGACTCTTCTCTAAGAGGATTTGGTTTATAGGCACTCAAAGGTCTCCCCGTGAAGCTAGAAGTTTGTCTCCCAAAGTCATCACTATAAAAGATTCAAGGGTAGAACTACTTCTTCCCTTGGAGGGTTTTGGAGTATTGATGCTTTAGGATTGGTAGCTAAATCAAGGGATTGGAATGATTATAGTCCGGCTATCAAAAACTTCTTCTTCGGTCTAGAGGATGATTCCTTTTCTTCCTTTGGGTGTTCATGAAAAATTCTAGGAAGAGATCACACCCGCCGAGTTTGTCAAGACAAACCTTGCTTTAGAAAAGAGAGAAAAGTTCCTCCGTAAAAACCGCATGATGGTCATGCGAACAACTTTTTTCTAAGATGAGCCCAAATACATTATCCTTTTCTTAAAGGATAGGATCCGCCCTCTGAGATTAACTATGGTCTCCCCAAGCTCCTCACTTCTTCCTTTATGCTCGATGGTTCCATGATAGGCTCTTCCTTTCTAAAGGAAGAGGGTGTCAATGAATTACCCTCGAACTTGTGTAGAAGAAAGATGGAATTCTCTCCTATAATGGGTTGTTTCATGATCATTCTCGATCAACCGTAGGCACACTCATAGCCGTGGGGTATGATAGGTTCTAAAGATTCTAATGGCTTGAAGCTTGTGCTTATGGGTGCAAAAGATAAGGATAGGTGTGAAATCCGAGGATCCCATGAAGATATAAAAAGAAGAGAAAGTATAAAAAAGAAGACTACACTAAATTATTGTACAAGATCTAGTTATACTCAGTGTTTTCTCAGCAACCATTCTCCCCGGGAACGGCGCCAGAAAAGCTTGTTGGTATTTGTTAAGCCTACAGAAATATTTATAACTTGTATAATCCGCAGTTTAACGGATACCGGTGAGCACTTCACCCGGAGAGGGTTTTAATATCGAATCCACGAGGGAGAATGATGTGAGGATAACTGAGGCATAAAACTAATCCATATAACTAATTCCTGAGCAGCAATCAAGGAATGAGAGGATAAAGAGGTAAGGAGATTCCTACGGTTGTCTAGTTCTTATCCTTGTAAGCTATGTTGATATTGTCTTAGGGGACGTACTCAAAGAAAAAAACACCTGACCTAAAACATGCAATCCTCCAAAGAATGTGGTCCCGCTTGGCCTATCCAACGGGAGGTGGAATCCAAAGGAATAACGCAGCCTATAAAGTCACCTACGTTAACTACCACACTCCTGGAAGGTAGGGTGCATCCACAAGAAACCTCGCCTAAGCACCACGCCTAAACCTAAGCCACCCCTCTAATCTATAGGGTCCTACAGATTAAAGTACTCAAACAAGAGTTGTGAACAATAAGAACAATAAGAACAATTACTTACTCAAATAAGAAGTTGATCCACCATCGAAGTCTTAGAGGTAGGCCCCAATGCTAATGGGACTTGATCCCGGTTACAAGATGTAGAGGAGTCACCGACAGTCCTGCTTCCTCGCCAGCCTCTTCCCTTCACCCACGCTTTAGCTCTCCCGAACAAGATTAGCTCTAGTCTCTCTCATGGGAAACTATGGCTCTAATCTCTCAACTTGATGCTTGCTCTTCAACTCACTCTAGGGCTTCTACATGGTGTTCTAGTCTAAATCTAGAACTAGAGAGGAGAGGTCAGGGCCTCAGCCTGTTGAGTATTGAGTTGAATGAATTAGGGTTTCACCCAGGGGTCAGGGGGTCTGCTTATATAGCCCCGGGCGATGAACAGGAGCCCTTGGATCAAACCGACCTTGAGCAACGGCATAGATCTCATCCCAATGCCGGTGGTAAACCGCCATAAAAATGTGAGGCTGGCAAGTGGGACCTCCCCGGCGATCGCCATGGATGGAGGCGGCGACGCCAGGACTCTATGTCCTGGGTGTTCTCCTTCCTCCCGGTGTCTTCTAGAATGTTTTAGTCCACTTTTTCGGATTGAGTTGCCTCACGGTCATGTCTTCTCATCGTATGGGATGCAAACTCTTGGGCTTTTCACTGCTCTTATCTGCTTTTATCTATTTAGTCCCTGCAAAGATATGAAATACCAAAACTCATGGAAATATGTCAGTTAGACCCCTAGACTTATGTTGATATTCATTTTATGCCCTTATTTCATGTTTAGTTGACTAGTAATATTATGCTATAACAGGTGTCAACACCTAGCTCCTATGCTTAGGGGCTAGAGTAGTCAGCCAGGGTGCATAATGAAAGGACCAACTCCAGTTGGGACCATTTACCAATCGGAGGATCCAGGACGTGAAGCTTCAAGATCAATGATGATTATTTTTGGACAAGTGTTCTAAGGATACGGCCCCGAGGGTTGATAGTGGACAACCTAGATAAATAGACACCCTCTAGGGACACCATACATCTACACATCGATGTAGGTGAGGGCTTGGGTACCACTCGGGTGATTCAATTCGAGAACAACAACCACTCGGCATGATCGATGAGGGCCAAACTCAATGCTAGTTGAGGTTCGGATACTACCTCAACGTTGATATGCCCCTTGAGGGTCGAGTGTACCACTCAATGCCAATTGAGGTTCTGATACCACCTCCACTTTGGCATGGCATCCGATGGCTGAATTCGACTCAACACCCGGATGAGGTTCGGAGACAAACTTTACATTGTTATGCCCCTTGAGGGTTGAATACCGACTCAACACTAGTTGAGTTTTGAAAACAACATCTACTTTGGTATGCTCCTAAAGGGTCGACTCTCATGACTTCGATGTTGTTCAGGGATTGGTTACCAAAAAGCACCCAAAGCACCCAATGAGGGACAACCGCCGACACTGACCATTAGGGATTCATTATCTCTTGAAACAATAAGGGCTCACCAAAAGGTCCCTCGACTTTCATTGCCATAATCAGATTACTTGAAATCACATCAAGAAACTCCACTCAATCCTACGAATTGAGTAAATGCTTGGGGACTACACCCATTAGGTGCACAATCATTGCTCCTATGGAAAAACAAAACTCGAAGCACTCGGGCACTTAGGCCCCGACACCTGAAGCACTTTCAGTCTTGGGTATCATCAAGGAAGGCATAATCCAACATATAGAGATCGGGTAGCACTTGGCCCGACTTATCGTGTACTATAGGAAAGGGGTTCAGCTAGATATGCCTATAGATATGGAGACTTTATTGTAATAAGGCTAGAAAATAAATTTTAGTATGAAAGCAAACAAATCGTAATCCTCGCCCACGACTATATAAGACCGGCGGGGGGGCAGAAAATAGGACATCCAACACACAACCAACGGAACCCTAATGGAGCTAGAGGATCCCATGATGTCCCTAGACATCCCATGACCTAGGTACATGAACACCATAGGGGACACCATATATCTACAAATGAGCACACACAATTCAATCCACTACACAGGACGTAGGGTTTCACCTCATTACATGAGGCTCTAAACCTGTATAAATCTATGTTTTGTGCTACTATCAAGCTCTTAATCTGGTGCATAGCCCCATAATCAGTGACACCTCGATTAGTGACTCAGAAACAAAATGCGTCACTATAAGAATATTAGTGATGTGGGTAAACAAGAAGCGTCACTGATTAGCTGTTGCCCATGCTCTAGGAACAAGATGCGTCACTAATGGCAACATATCAGTGACCCTTGCAGACAAAACGCGTCACTGATAAAACCTGTGATGCGTATTGCTCAGGCGCGTCACAGATATATGGTCATATTGGTGACGCGGGTGAACAAGACGCATCACTGATAAGGAGAGTGACGCATTTTGTCTGGACACATCACTGATACAAGGACATATCAGTGACTCTTCTTAACAAAAATGCATCACTGATAATAAATGCGACGTGTGTTGTATAGACGCGTCACTAATACATAGATGTATTAGTGACTCTTCCTGATGGAGCCACGTCATTTGCCGGTCTTGGCCCAAACACACTGTTCTTTTTTGGGCCGAAAGCTTGAAAGGCCCAAACATGTACGCCCTTTCAGCCCGAACAAGGCCCGTTCGGCCCAAACAAGGCCCGAATAGCCGGTTGAAGTATAAATATAGACACTAGGTTTCTCGTTTTCACTTTTTTGCCCAGTGATGAAACCCAGCGGCCGGCACTCCTCTGCCTGATCTCGCTGTTGACGGTCCTTAATGCATATATTTTAACCACCAAAGTGCACAAAAATATCAAACATTCCATGGTATATCATAGTAAAGTATTATTTATCCGACGAGTTCCACGAGTTTGTTGTTTCAAGTGCTTCAAGAAATTCTCAATTTATCATCAAAATAAAAGTATCTCAAATGGTAAAACGAAGCACACCATTGCAGAGGGGCTCGTCGCGCTGATCAAAATGGACATATCATTTGCTATATTTGGACTCGGGACAAGAAGATATCACTTACACAAAATTACCATGCAAAGTGGGGTCCCCGTGTCAGCTACAGTACCATGCGCACCTACCAGAGACTGACACGTGGCAAAATAGCAAACAGCCGCCAACGGCAGCACCTGCTCAATCACCCACGCGCGCAAGACGGCAACAGGCGCTGACAGGCCGGGCCCACAGCGGCAGGCGAGCCCACACGCGAGCACTCGCGCACGCGCCGAGCGCGTTCGAATTTGAAATCAGCCGGGCCACGTGTCGCGACGAGATAGGCGGGAGTAGAGGCGGTACGACTCCCGCGCGGGAGCGCACGCGCGCACTGCGCCGTTGCCGCTCGGCCGGGCCAGGGAGGCCACGTGGCACCGTCCTGTTGGCCCAAGCGAGGCGGTTGGAGGATGGGGCGGCCCAGGCGCGACTGGACCGCGTGAACCGTCCGGTTTATCCGCCCAGGCGCCTGATTCTCTTTCCAGAAACAGCATACAGCGCACAGGCGACCGGTTTGGCTCCGGTTCACCGCCTTAGAGGCCGGTTCCCGTCCGGTTTTCAACATAGCATAGAAGGAAACTTTCATACCGTCATAGGGGGTCGGTTTGCATGGCTAGGAGGCGGCAGGAAATGCTTCCATGTATAACCTTTGCCTCTCTCCCCTCTCTAGTATAAATAGAGACTATCTCTTCATTGTAAACACAGATTCTACACAAGAGCTTCTCACTTTTACATCCAATACCTTGTAGTGGTGTCCCTCTAGGTGTTCTCCACCTAGTTGTATACTTTAGAAAAGAGGAAGAGAGGAGGGAAGAGCGGAGCGGCTGGAAGCTTGTCGGGTTCTCCTTCAATTTGTACCTCTACTTGAGCCAACTCCTTCGTGAGTAATATCCGCCTTCTTTGCAATTCCCTAGTAATCTCTTTGACTAAAGTTTAGTGCTCACTTACTTGCTTGCGGGATCTCCGTTCGACCGAAGGTTCTAGTTTTCACGTGAGACTAGTTTAAGAATCGTTAGTGTAGACGTGGTGTCTAGACTATCGGTTACTGAGATTGCGCCCAACCCCATGAATAGTTGTGGTAGCCCCGGGGGTGACAGCTCGACCAGGCCTTTGTATTCCACCACGTTCGGGTTGGTGTTCTCGTAGAGCTTTTGGTCGCGACCCGATTACGTTTCCCGTCTTTTAGAGAATCGGAAAGGAACAAATCGGCTCAAGTAAGCAAGTCTAGTAGTCGAGACTTTAGTTATCTAGTGACCTTGGGCTAAGCTTAGAAAACCCTCTTGTCCTACCAAAAACATTATCTCTATTCTTACCTTGGGCGACCTTGTTCCATCTCTAGTACACTTCCGTTCCCCGTGGAAAATACGATACCACAATACTTCCGGGTGAAAGCTACAACGGTATCCGTGCGCTTGCGGATTTATCCGTGTGCGTAAAAATACCAACACTCGTGACCTCTCTCCCTCTCAGACATAGAGCTGCCTTGTCACGTAACCCGACCAATTTATAAGAATCCAAGTATAATGACGGCCACCGAAGTAGTCACACCCTCATACTTGAACCCGTATAAACCCGGTAGTCCGTGAAATCTCGAAGGATTTTAAACATTTCACCAACATACAACCAAGATCGTAGAGATTCAGGTGAACACCATCCACAAGTTATATAAAGTTCGCAATCTCATACATCGGGAGTTTAAATAGTTATTACAACCCAAGTTCAAATAAAAGTAGCGAAGCAAATATAGTTTTGAAAACACCAACACCACATTTAGTTCAAATACTTAGTGCCATCATAGAGTCATTCCCGCAAAAGCACAAGAGAGGGAATATGGATTGCCGTGCCCTCGCCCACTCCTCATCCATGGCGGGATAGAAGCAATTCTTGCAATAACCATTATACACTTCACCATCTACAACAATGAGAAATAAAACCACGAGTACGAGAATGTACTCGACTAGACTTACCCGTCATAATCTAAAAATAAAGTGACTCTAAAGGATTATGCAAGGCTTACTTTATTTGGAACTGGCTGGACACATTTTGCATAAAAAACATGAGCAATATATATTTAAACCATTTTAATCCTTCTAGCAAAGAAGAGGTTAATAAGTATCATGCTAATAATTTAGTTTGCACTGTACTAAACAAACACTTTGAATATTACTAAACAAGCAATGTAGTAACCCTTGTCAAGTTTAACCTTTCTTTGCCATACTTTCATCTACGATGAAGGAAGAACGATCAAGTTTCCCACTATCCAGGAGATGGCGATTCGAATCGATTACTACCCAAATGGGGAAAAATCCATAACACTCACCGGGCCCACCCGACCACGGTAGCCTTAGATCACCTTTGGAACTATTTGGGACACATTTCGTAGGTTTGACCAGAACCGCCCACTCAAGAACCAACCGAAACGCCAGGTCGCTCAAGCCTTGCTTTCCCATAGTCATATCGTGTCCCCTCACATACTTCCTTTCGAATCTCGAGTGATAGGTCAGCATTCAATCTCGACTGATGTCCAACAATGATGCGGTCCTTGATAGACACAAATGGAATACATCTATTCCGCCCCGCCTCCACTTATAATTCAACATATGGTTCTTTTCCACGATAGCAAAAATAGCTAACCATGTGACCAACTTTTCCACCTAACTTTGTAAGTGACCGTAAATCACTTACGCTACCGAGACTAAGCATAGCTAAGCATGATTTCGATCCCGGACCTAACAAGGATAAAGGATACAACAAAGCGAGGACAATGATAGGCATATGCATCAACGGTACCAATAAACTCCTATACTTAATGCATCAAACATATAAAAGATGAAAGATATTTTGATTTGCAAAGCATAGGAATTCAAAGATGCACCGGGCTTGCCTTTCACAAAGGACGTGGGGAAAGTGCTCCCGACACTCGGGATGCTCGGCGACCCGCCCCGCCGTCTTACGGAACTCCTTCTTCTTTGCACCTCACGATGGTTCACCTCGCTTCCGGATGCTCATTTTCCAACAAATGTGGTCTCCTTGGCGATCCTGTTATGTATGCATGTGCGAGATACATATGCATAAGTATGAAGAATGCACGAGGAATGATATGGTCATGCTTTGCATATGGGATGATGAAACTTAGTTAAGTAAATTTTATCGAATAGGTGCATATCTCTTCCGCGGTAAGGAAGATATACACAAAATTCATCACATTCAAACCATTCACCCAAATCTCGGACAAAGACGGAACCGTAGTAGTAAAACAAGCATAACTTCGAGTTATATAAATCAATGACAACAAACTTGAACATTTTGGAAAGCTTATAAAACTATCTACAAATTAAGACCATTTTAGCGATTCCAAAGCTAAATTTATGAGAAAAACAAGTTCCCGGATCTGTTTTGGAATTACCACTACACCACAACACTAGAATTGGCGCCGGACGATGTGACGCTAAAAAGTAGATACAAATCGGGCGATCCGGGCGCTAAAAACATAGTCCGATGCTATATGTTTTTAGCGGCAGATCATCGGACGCTATATCCGCTAATTAGCGTCGATCGTCCGATGCCACTCGGTGTTGTGGTGTAACTTACGTAGAAACATTGCACTTGAAATGTAACACGGACAGGGCATAACTCCTAAACCATTCAAACAATAGCCATAAAATTTGAGCAAAGAACTAGATATGCAAGTTAACTATAAATCATATTTAAAACACCATATTGAGATTATGAATTAATTCACATGAAATGACAGTCACCATAAGCATTGCTCAAACTCCACATTCTCAAGAAGGAATTATAGCTCACATATAAAGTAACATATACAAATGCACATTTGGACCAAACCAACTATGCCAACGGATCATATGCATCACATAAACAGTAGAAAACACGATACTTGACTTTTACTCCATTTTTACCATGTATTTATTAACTATTTATTCATTGGATGAAAAAATAGCTAAACAATAAAAGTGCACAGAAAAATTTTGGAAAACTTTCAGCAGATTATACATGCTCTCAAGGGTCTACCATAAACATTTCATAGCAAGATGAGCAATATATCAAGCTACACAAAAATTACAAGAAAGCATGTTTAAATGAGCCTAAAATACTTTGTACTATGAAAAGTGTGAAACAATAGATTTCGTATTATGTTAACTTACTTCCCACTAACACAAGCATGCACAAAAATCAACATACCATAATTCCACATATTTATTTTATTATGAATTTCTCAAAATGCCATAAGAAATGCACATAAATCATAACATATTTTTCACCAAAGGACATAGAATGACCAATATTTTTTTTCTGGATAGAGCATAACAAAATATGACTAATGGTACAAGAATCCACAATTTTCCCATTTACCAATATTTAGTTATGCATTTCTCTATTTTAATAGCAATAAACAAATTAAATAGAGCTACATATAAAAGTATCATAAAAATGCTATTACATATTTTTATACAGTAGATCTACTCATAAGAAAGGTAACAAAATTTGTTTCATCAAATTTGGACAAAAATGTGGCCTACACAAATTTTACAAGCATGCATGAAATTCTAAAAAAAGAAAATAGAAAAAGAAAAGACCACGCATACCAATTTGGCCGGCGGTCGATGACCCTAGAGTAGAGGCAGCGCGGGCGAAGCGGTGGTTCTTCGCCCGTGCGGTGAGCTTTCCGGCGAACCAAGGGCATCACAGGGCATCGCCTCGATGAGATCTACCGATTGGTGGGTGAAGTGCAAGCAAAACCGAGCCACGGCTAGGTCGACGACGTCTTGACGGCAATGGCGGCGGTGGTAGTCGCGGCGTCGCTTGTCGGCTGGGACAGCGGCTGGCGAGCACAGCTCGCTCCATGGGATCCTACCGACCCATTGACACCGGATTGGGTCACAATGCGGGTCCCGGGAGCTCCACCGCGAAGGCGAGAGTCGCCGGCGATGGCCATACGGCGCTGTGGCATTTCACCGTCGACAGTCGACAGAGGCCGGATAAGCTTGACCGACACCTGGACCTAACCCTAGCACACCCATAACGAGAGCAAAAGGGAGAAAATCGTAGATCGAACAGCGACGACGACGAGCTTGAGCGGGCGACGGCCATGGCGCCGTAAAAACGGCGGTGGTGGAATCGGTCGATTGGCTCTCACCTCCGTCGCTTTTCGCGGCTCCTAGCGGGTCGAGGAGATGGTTCATGAGGTGGCAAGGCTACGGGCGTGGATGAAGCGGCCGGCGGAGCTGCCGCGGCGTAGTCGGGCGCGGGCGGCGGGCGCGCCGGGTAATGGCACGGGATGGCCGGCCGCCGGGCGAGCGAGGGAGGCGGGGATGGAGGGGTAAAGAGATGGAGAAGGGTCGAGGGACACGTGTGGCGCCAATTAACGCGGTCGGGAGCGCGGGGTGTCGACACCGGCGTTAGATGCCGCGATGCCACGTCACAGACGCCGGGTGGACACGGCGGGGGCCGCACAAGACCGCGGCATCGGCCCGGCCGACGACCCCCGTCCCTTTACCTTCCTGCTGTTTTTGCTAATTACCTTGAGATGCGTCTTTCAGCCAGATGGTAATTAGAGCAAAATTGCAGAGAACAAAATTTTGAACAATTCATATATAAACATATTTGTCTAGTTCGGTCTAGATTTTGAATTAAAGACAGTCAAACCATCAGCATTCAAATTTGACCATATAATTCAAAATCAGCCCAAAACATCATGCATCTCAAACTGATTACCACTTTTTGAGCATGTTCCAGCCATTTTCATGAGATGAGCATTAAAGAACTTTTGTTCTACATAAAAGTATCTACACTTTTTATTTAGGACACAACAACATGCAAGCAATCTAGCTATCACTTTTATGCAGGTCAAACAAAACTACTTTTAGGGGCCAAACCAAGTCAAACAACCCTAATTAAGCATAATTAGCTAAAGTGATTAACGTGAACATTGTTCCATATTGCATCCTAAACAGGTCTAGATGTGTTTAGTGATCAATCAAGGCATCCACTCACATTATCATAACAAAAGTAAGCACACAAGGCATAATTTAGCAAATTTGAAACATAGAAATGACAAGCATTGTATCATATGCATGAATGCTTATATGCAAATGATGATTATGCTCATGTAATGCAGGTTAAATGCAAAGCTTAACACCTGGGTGTTACACGCCTCCCTCTCCCTCACCCTCTCCGCTCCGGCCTCCCACTTCAATCTGCTGGTTTGGGCTAAATCCGGTTTTATTGGTTTGGTTTTTCTATTTGGGCTAATAAGGTTTGGGTGGGAATGGGCTGAAACGCATACTGGTCTGGTTCAGTCTGGGGTAATAGCCATACTGGTCTGGTTGGGCTTGGAATTGGTTTTAGATTTTTTGGGCTGAGAGTAGTTGCAGACCGTGGTTCACTGATAGTTTCGATCCAGTCTGCCTCGACTCCGCCTCGACTAGCATATCGCTGGCGGCGGAGGCGGCGGAGGAGCTGCGGTGTACGGGGACGACGTCCGCCTGCTCCGGGACCTCCCGCCCCACCTCGTCGTCCACGTGCGGCCCCGCACCGCCGCCGACTCCTCGCAGCAGGTCCGTCTCGTCTCGCCGCATTTTTCTGAGCTGCTGAACCCTAGCTGTTGGAGAATCCTAGCTGTTGGGTGACGTATAAGTCTCAGATTAGTCCAGACGGGTGCAGCGGGAATTGGTGGGTGCTGCACAAGTGCACAACGGATTCTTCTTATCTCCTTAATTAAATCATGCAAGGACATTCCAATCTGAGATTAGGGACATACAAATTCTTGAGATTCTTGATGTGGATCCTGCTTTATTTACTAAAACATTGCTAGTAGGTTCTTTATGCGCATTACTAGATCAATAGTGTACACCATTGTTTTATCAGTACTGCTGCATATTTTTTTTCTTCAGTTAAATAGCTGACTATCAGATTCAGAAGCACTCACTTTCTAGTATACAACTTAGATCTGATTCAATGTCTCTCTATTCGCTCAGTTTCAGTTTCTGCTATACATCAGATTCATTATAGGTTTTGAATTAGTTTCTAGTTAGTCTTGATGAATCAGGCTCCACCAGTACATGAGAATATTAATTAACTTGTTCACGCTAATTGATGAATCAGGTGAAAAGATGGAATCCAATGCATCGGAGGGATCTGAAACACATGACAGTGAAGAAGGTCATACATCTTTGACGCCGCGCCGTACGCTGAAGACAACACTTTGTGCATGATTGTCGGGAAGTGTACTTTTAAGTGCTTTCATCCAGGTCGTTGCAACCGCTGTTGCAAGGCTAACAGCCGAAGCTCGTGGGCATGATCCTCATCGTCATTTTCGCAGAAGTTCTTGCTCTCTAGTCCTGTCAGTAGTTTTGGTGGAGATGTACTGCTAGTATCTTTTATCAGTAGTTCTGTTATTAGGGCATGCTATGACTTGTAATCTCGTTATGAACGTGAAGTGCTTCTATCTGCTTTACCTGATGATTTGAGAACATGAGAAGCTGTATCAACAGGCAGGCAGCAGAGCAAAGCAGATAGAAGCAGAACGCCTGACTTATTAGTACAGATTGAAACCGTGGTTTGAGTGTATGGATCAGTAGATTCCACGAGGGCCAAGGAGGCAACAGCGGCGTGGCTTCGGGGAGGCGCAGCCACGAGATGCTGCAGCGGCACCGGTCCAGGATCTGGCAGCGGCGCGGTTTGAGATCGCGAGCGGCGCCGTTTGAGATCTTGGCGCGCAGGCCCATCAGGAGGCGGCGTGGGCTCAGGAAGGAGCTGGTGGTTCGTGCTCTGAGGAGTACGTGGCCATGGCGGCGGCAGCCACCACTACCCACGATGACGCAGCGTGCTCCCGACGTCACTACACTGTGAGACAGCCCGCCATCTCCCCTTGTGTAGTTTATCTACCTGTGTAGATGCAATTATGGTTTGATCTCGTCATCTCGTCTGTGTTTATGGCTGGCTGCTAAGTCTGGTCTCGAGATCGATAGACGTTTAGTGAACTGCTAGATAAATTTGTATGTGTACGACTGCTACCTGATTTTTCATTATCTGTAGAACATGGTTTTAAACTACATACAGGTCAAAAAAATACTGGTCTCAGATATGAATTAGTTTTCTCAGTAAACATCACTGAAGAGAGCACTAGTTTGCTGACAAAAAATAATTTTGCCATTAAGAACTAGTTACCTGCTTGTCAGGCACCTTATGTAGTAATCTGAATAAGATTAGTGGCCTGGCCTTGTTGTTTTGCTTGCTGTACTTAATTGGTTCATGTGGAAGAATTCAGGTGGAATTTTTAGGACTGCTACTTGATTACTTAGAAATTAAATATGTCCCAAGATCTATTAGTAGAAGTAGTGCTCTTATAATGTAGATTCTTTTGTGCCTATAAGTACTGCTGCTGCTTGCTTATTTAGTAGAAATATGGCCAGTACTTTAATCGTTAGAAGCATACTGAAGCAGTGAAGCTAGATCTGATTTGTGCTGCTTGCAGCTTCATGGTGGCGTGGTTAGGCATGGAAACAGCCATGTCTAGTAGCTATCTGTTCCTACGGGGTTAAATGTCAGCTTGCATGTAGGACCAACTAGTAAACAATAGTAATATACGTATTTGTTTGCGTTTTTAACTTTTTTTTTGTATATTTAAGCACTGTTTTGTGCTTTACAGCATGCAACATTATCTATTTTAGGCCTGGTTAATTACTTATGTTCAGATTTTTATCCGATGTAGGAAATGGGCTTATCCTTCTTTCATCTTGTAATTAGTGCTCAAGTCAGAAATTAAACTACACACACATAATTTGAGTTATTTGTCCTATAACTTCTCTTCAGTGGAGCAGAATTTTGCATCGTGGCTGTAGAAAGGAACCATACATATTTCATAGTAACTTCATTAATCTGCTGGTCTCTTTTGGCCTGTCACAGTGTTACTTGGTCCTTGTGTCTGAAAAGTTAACCATGTCTATGAACTTACAATTTTGGAAGCCTTGCCCTTTACACATTTTTTTGCATTTGTGTATGGTTGCAGGCTAAAGCTTGGGTAGGGAGCATTACTAGGGCTGATAAGAACAAGAGATTTTGTTATCAGAGGTGCAAACATTCTGAGATTGTTGGAGACAAGAAGGGCAAGGGAACATCTGTACCTTCAAAATAAATGGTATGCATTGGCTTTAGAATGCAGACTTACACTGTTTGATGACTAGTGACTTCGTGAGAGGAGTTGCTAGCTTCTTTTTTCTAAACATGCTAGCCAGGCAGCGGCTTCTCCCTAACTCCTAGATAAGTATAAACCAGTAGCTAGTAGTGGAAGCTCGTTTTTGTGTGAACTGCAGTAAAAAGAATAATCTGAACTACAGTTGAACATCTGACTCTATCAGTTGAACATCTCTTTCAACTAGTTTGCTTCATGTTAAAAGTCACTTCAGTTCAAATCTATTTGCTAAAGTGCTAATGAATGTGAACTGCTTGATGACTGAGACCTGGTGCCTTAAATACCAAGTCTGGTTGATTGATGGTGCAAGAGAGCTGTTGCTTGTGTTAATAATTACTGTAGGAGGAAGAGATGGCTTTATAGGTAATTGTGTAGTGATGAAATGAAATCCAAGCCTGTGTCTCCACCAACAGGTTTATAGGTAGTTTTTGCTTCAGTTTTGATCTGTATCTATGAAGAATGCACCCTTTGTTATCTTCCAGTCCTTTCTTCCTTGGTTTGAATTAATCTCTAAATTATATTAGGTGCTTTATGATAGTCTTCCATTTATGAATAGTTAAATATACTGCTTTTCCAGATATTTGTATCTCAGGATTGGGGGTAAAAATACTAGAGTTTTGGCTCCTGGACATCATGAAGATTTGAAGTAAGTGGCCATCCTATTTTGTATGCTTAAAATTTGCCTTCTTATTGTTAAATCATGCACAGAAACATTTGCTCAAGTATAAGCTACTGTGTTCTTTTGTTTTAATACATGTCTGATGCTTCTCTTTAGTTTATGTACCTATTTTGTAGTATGCTGATTAAAGGTTTAATTGATTATATCTGTAGTTAAGTACTGTTGAGCCAATGAACAGTCCTTAAGTGATGATCAGTTGATCTTTACACAACATGAGTTGATCTCTGAAGTCACTGCATTTCAGTAGCAAGTTGTAAAATAAATCCTAATATATCATCAGTTCAAATCTGCCATGAATTTGTGAGATATGCATGCAGTACAAGTTGAGAAATTTGAGCTAATTATAGGTGCTGCCCTTTTTTCTGAACAGTGCCAGCTTCAAACCTTACTGCTTTATCTGTTGCTGGCACTTCTAAATTTGTACTTTTGGTTTATAGGCTGTGTTGATTACCCTGAAGTTTCCATCACATCGTCTAAATTTCCTATCACATCGAATCTTTGGGCCAGCGTCGTGGGTATGAAATGTAGGTAAACAAAATAACTAATTGGACAGCTTGGATTAATACTGACTGCGAGATGAATCTTTTGAGCCTGGTTGGGCCATGGTAGGACAATATTTCTGTGAAAACAAGCGAAAAGTCTTTGCGGTGCCAAATTGATTCTTCTGATGAAAATTTCAGGGTTGAACACAGCCATATAGTGGTTTGCAAATCTCATGGACAACCCTTATACCCAATGTAGTTACTGCTTATGTACTGTTAAAATCTTTTTTATGTTGCTCATGTATTACTAGAAATCTTCTAGCAGTTGCTTTGTAGATAAGTTGTATTTAGAGTTTGTAAAAGAACTTGACTTGCGAAATGGATGAAATATGTGTAATGTAGGACCAGGGGAAAAGAGTTTTTTTTTTTTTTTTTTGAAACTGTTATCAGTGGCGCCTTGGCACACGTAAACTGCGAAGATCCACATCAGTGGCGGCGCCTTGGCTGAGCAGCGTCGGTGCAAAAGATCCACATCGGTGATGCGTCTTGGCTGAACATGTAAACTCGTGAAGGTCATTAGTGGCGCATTTTTCCCTTATTAGTGCGGCGTGTACTAAATATGCGTCACTAGTATCTTCTTATCAGTGTGCCCTTATCACAGACGCAAGAACGGTGGCGCGTCTTTTTCCGCGTCACTAATGACCCTTTGGGCGGCGTCACTGATAAGCTCTTCTGGCATAGTGTATAAGCCGTTCCAATTACTTCCACAGCAGCGAGTAGTGCAGCAATCCCATAAACTTGGGCGACAAGATGGCTCCATCGATTGCAAGCCCATACTGTGAGGAATCGGGTAGGCCCTCCCCATGGCCTATGTCAGATTCAAGCACAAGTTCCTCGCCATGGCATCTCAGCCTTTATTCTTCTAGGTTTGGGAGGTCGACGGCAGCCGCAGCGCACCACTCTATCCTCTAAGGCTCGTAGTGTCTTTCCTCGTCCTATCCGACTAAAGACGCTGCTGGTGCAGCCGCTGTTAGCATCATCGTCTTGGCGCCAGCGCTTTAGGGGCGTTCGGTTATTCAGGAATGGAGCAGGAACCAATCCAGCTGATGCATTGTTAGAAAAATTACTCAATATTCCAGCTGGGAATAGTTCCGAGCCATGGATCCTGGACAACCAAACAAGCCCCTAGGTGCAAGGTTACCTTCGCGAGAAGTTGTATGCGCGAGCTGCTGAATGTTGATATGTACCTGTTCTTATGGATTGGACTGGGGAACGAGTTTAGTGGTCGGATCCACGGTGTGTGCTTGGCCGTGAATTCGGGCACCTCAAACCGGCCGCCGCTGAATGGCCTCGTCAAATTTCAGCGTCAGCAGCAAATTGACGCATGAATGGTGGCCTCTTCAGATCCACCGCGTGGGAACTATAGGCCTGGCTGCAAATCGACACGAACGAACAGCGTCCAGCCGCAAAACCAACACTGAGCAGTGTCTGACATCAAATGCACGTTTATATATAATGTTCATAAGGTATTAAAATATTTATTTAAATTAAATCTCATTCTCATAACAACTACAATGACACCATGTGACAAATTTATTATGTTTTATATATAATCATGATGGGGTACTGAATTTTCAGAAGGTCTTGTATGAGAACCGCACCCACTAAGCGAGCGTAGGGGTGGTTCACAGCCCTTTCATAGGGGCCGGTTGGAGTAAGCACGCCCCTACTTGGCGAGGAAGAGCGCTATAAATCAAAGCCAGCTACCCCTACAAATCGGTTTTGTAGGCCACCCCTAAAAATTCTTTTTCAGAAAATCACAAATGTGGGTGAAAAAAGTTAGCAATAATTTTTATAATACCTTGAGGCCCCGTTTAGCCTTCATGCGCCGTGTCCGTTGTGTTGAACTTCGCAACCTACGCCTTCGCATAAAACTCCATCTAACCCACTCCACTCCACACTCACATGTGTTTATATTAGATATTCTTTCTCCTCGTGTTATGCTCAACAGTTTAAATTGAATATTTGGCTCTAAAAGCGAATTCAAATAAAAATATCATCAACTACAAAGTTGTATAACTTTTTCAAGATCTACGACTTCCGTTTTTGCTATTTCTCCCATGAAGTCGTCTAAAAATTTAATTTCAAATATGAGAAATTCAAATGTAGTTTTCCTTGGTAAGATGATTTCAAATAAAAAAAAGTTATCAACTACAAAGTTGTTTAACTTTTAAGTGATCTAACTTTTGTTTTTTGTTGTTTCTCCATGTCGGATGATGATGTTTGAAAAATTCAAATTTTAAATTTGAAAAGTTCAAACGTAGTTATCCTTAGCTATATGATTTCAAATGAAAAAGCTGTCAACTATAAAGTTCTATAACTTTTAAGATCTACAACTTTTGTTTTAGGTTGTTTCTCCACCCGATGTCATTTAAAAAATTCGAATTTCAAATTTTGAGAAATCCAAATGTAGTTTTCTTTTACAAGATGATTTCAAATGAAAAAAGTTTTTTACTATAAAAATTGTATAACTTTTTCGAGATCTACAACTTTTCGTTTAGGTCGTTTGTCCATCAAAACTGTTTGAAAAATTCAAATCTTCATACATAATTTTTACTATTCGGCGTCCCAAATTGCACCTACAAATCATAGGAGGCGGGTGTAGGGGTGGCTCGTTTGGGCCATTTTTGATTGAGCCGCCCTTTAAAAAATGATGTTACTACAAATCTTTTTTTAGTAATGACCACCAGCACATAAACACTTGACGCAGCCAATCTTGGGCACCCATATACCGCGTCTATACAAACAAAAACAGCTAAAATCACAAAATCGATGGATGAACTTGTTACTTCCACCATCTTTTTAAAAGTAGCACGTGCTTGAAGATCTCCCAACTCCTAATCAAGCCTGCAGGAACTAATTGACGAGCTACTGTACAATCGCTCACAAGGCGGAGTTTCGCCTCCGCCGAGCTCTGCTCCTGTCTCGTCGGGGGCCACACCGTCACTACCGGCTGCTCCGCCTGAATCCTGCCAAGTCTCGAGCTTCTTCCACCCGCTGGTCCACCCGGACACGTTCTGTTGCTTCGCCGCCGCCACGGACGTCGGCGGCGGGAGGAATAACTCCAGCTGCCCTTGCGGAGGCTCCGCACTCGCGCTGCAGCTCCATGTAGCTTGGCGTTGACGCTCTCCACCTCCAGCCTCAGCGCGACGACGTCGTCTCCTTCTTCCCCACCCTGCCGAGCGCGCCGGCCATCTTCGCCTGCTCCGACAGCAGCACCTGCAGGTCCTGCCCACGACGCGAAGCGGCAACCCGCTTTCGTTTTGCGCCGCGTGCGTGCGCACCTCCCGCGACAGCTTCCCGCAGTCCACTGCTTTTGCACAGCCACTTCCGCTCGTGCTCGGTCATCGCCGGATGCGCCTTCAGGTACTAGTCGACGGCGCGGT
>JADLZK010009437.1:0-61170 GCA_015847255.1 Hyparrhenia diplandra | reverse complement strand
AAAGTCAAAGAGACTTACAAACCGAAGCGGAGGAAGTAGTTCAGAATATAAGAATATAAACAAACCGTAATTTAGCAACAAATGTTAGTAGGAAAATTTTTGTCGACAAGATAGTAGTACTCGACACGAAAGCCGTTGTTCTCAAGCTTGTGTATTCATCTATGAAGAAAATAAGCAGCAGAATTATCACCTTCCTCACTACCGCGCGACGAAAATTCAGCGACACCGATGACGCTGTCGATGCCCGAAATCACCGAAGTAGCTACACCGCCTGACAGATTTGAAAATTTCAGTCACCAAAATTAGCAAGGCCCTAATATTATACAGCTTCAAATCAGAATAGGCAGCCTGTGAGGGCTACACAATCCACGAGGCACAGCTCACAAAAATTGCACTCCCTCCTTTTTCCAAATTGTCGCTTTGACGTTTTGTTCGGCCCATTTCGCTATGTATCCAGCATATTATTGTATCTAGATACATAGCTAAATGGATGTACCAAAAAAGTCAAAGCGACTTACAAACTGAAGCGGAGGAAGTAGTTCAGAATAGAAGAATATAAACAAACTGTAATTTAGCAACAGCGTTTTAGTAGGAAAATTTTTGTAAGACAAGATAGTAGTAGTACTGACAGAGCAGCCGTTGTTCTTGCGCATGTGTATTCATCTATGAAGAAAATAAGCAAAGAGAATTATCGCCTTTCCTCACTAGGTAAAATGAAAGGAAGCCGAAATGTGTTGGTTGTAATATGAAGGAGACCATCCAACACCTATTCCTAGATTGTCCGTACTCAAAAACGGTATGGAGGATCATCTTTATGCTACTCGCCTAAACCACTTTAGATCCACATAAGCCATATGTTTGGTACATGGCCTACTAATCGTAATAAAAGGATTAGAAACTTGATTTGGGTTGGCGTCACAGCTATATGCTGGGCCATTTGGCGCGGTCGAAACGATATCATCTTTAACAAAATGATAGTTTTCTCGTTGTCGAAGGTCATTTTCAGATGAGCCTATTGGCTGCGGCAATCGAGCCCATTTGCGCCGTGGATGAACAAGACAAGAACACACTCTCGCTAATTAGGAGAAAACTAGAAGTGTTTACTTTGGAGTTGCCCTATAGAGGTGGAAACACATTTATCATTTGCTTTAGTTCTCTTTATCCGATTTAGATACTTGTTTTGCTCTACCTTTTATCCAAGACTTGTAATAATCGGGTCAGGTACATCCTCTGATGTAGAGGCCGGTTGTTTTTCTCATCCATTATCTAAAAAAAAAGCTTCGTCGCCCGAACAGATTTGAAAATTTCAAAAACAACCTGAAATTAGCAAGGCCCTAATATTATACGCTTCAATTTTGTAATAGGCAAATACGTGAGGACTACACAATCCACAGAGGCACAAACAAAAATTGCACTCCTCCGTTTCAAATTAAAGTCGCTTTGACGTTTTGTTCGTCCATTTCGCTATGTATCCAGCATATTATTGTATCTAGATACATAGCTAAATGGATGTACCAAAAAAGTCAAAGCGACTTTTACAAACTGAAGCGGAGGAAGTAGTTCAGAATTGAAGAATATAAACAAACTGTAATTTAGTAACGGGGCATTGCTTAGTAGGAAAATTTTTGTAAGACAAGATAGTAGTACTCGACACGCCAGCCAAGTTCTCAAGCTTGTGTATTAATCTATGAAGAAAATAAGCGTTGAATTATCACCTTCTCCTCACTACCGCGAATGAAAAATTCAGCGACACCGATGATGACGCTGATGCCCGAAATCACCAAGTAGCTACGCCTCGACAGATTTGAAAATTTCAGTCACCTGAAATGAGCAAGGCCCTAATATTATACGCTTCAAATCAGTAATAGGCATGCCGTGAGGGCTACACAATCCACGAGGCACAAATCACAAATTGCACTCCCTCCTTTTCCAAATTGTCGCTTGACGTTTTGTTTTGGTCCATTTCGCTATGTATCCAGCATATTATTGTATCTAGATACATAGCTAAATGGATGTACCAAAAGTCAAAGCGACTTACAAACTCGAAGCGGAGGAAGTAGTTCAGAATAGAAGAATATAAACAAACCGTAATTTAGCAACATGTTAGCTTAGTAGGAAAATTTTTGTAAGACAAGATAGTAGTAGTACTGAAAGCGCCGTTGTTCTTGCGCATGTGTATTCATCTATGAAGAAAATAAGCAAGAGAATTATCGCCTTCCTCACTAGGTAAACCGAAAGGAAGCCGAAATGTGTTTGGTTGTAATATGAAGGAGACCATCCAACACCTATTCCTAGATTGTCCGTACTCAAAAACGGTATGGAGGATCATCTTTTATGCTACCGGCCTAAAACCAAACCTAGATCTACATAAGCCATATGTTTGGTACATGGCCTACTAATCAGAATAAAAGGATTAGAAACTTGATTTGGGTTGGCGTCACAGCTATATGCTGGGCCATTTTTGGCGTCGTTTAAACGATATTATCTTTAACAAAATGAAAGTTTTCTCGTTGTCGAAGGTAATTTTCGGGATGAGCCTATTGGCTGCGGTAATCGAGCCCATTTGCAAATAAGTGATGAACAAGACAAGAACACACTCGCTAATTAGGAGAAAAACTAGAAGTGTTTACTTTAGAGTTGCCCTATAGAGGGTGGAAACACATTTATCATTTGCTTTAGTTCTCTTTATCCGATTTAGATACTTGTTTTGCTGTACCTTTTTATCCAAAGACTTGTAATAACCGGGCGTGGTACATCCCTGATGTAGAGGCCGGTTGTTTTTCTCATCCATTATCTAAAAAAAAAAAGCTTCGTCACCGAACAGATTTGAAAATTTCAAATAACCGAAATTAGCAAGGCCCTAATATTATACGCCCACCCTCAGAATAGGCGCTTGTGAGGACTACACAATCCACGCTGGCACAGCTCACAAAATTGCACTCCCTCCCAAATTGTAAATTAAAGTCGCTTTGACGTTTTGGTTCGGCCCATTTCGCTATGTATCCAGCATATTATTGTATCTAGATACATAGCTAAATGGATGTACCAAAAAAGTCAAAGCGACTTACAAACTGAAGCGGAGGAAGTAGTTCAGGAATAGAAGAATATAAACAAACTGTAATTTAGCAACAGTTCGTTTAGTAGGAAAATTTTTGTAAGACAAGATAGTAGTAGTACTGATTAGCAAGCAGTCGTTGTTCTTGCGCATGTGTATTCATCTATGAAGAAAATAAGCAAAGAGAATTATTGCCTTTCCTCACTAGGCAAAACTGGAAAGGAAGCCAGAAATGTGTTGGTTGTAATATGAATGAGACCATCCAACACCTATTCCTAGATTGTCCGTATTCGAAAACGGTATGGAGGATCATCTTTTATGCTACTGGCCTAAACCAAATTTAGATCTACATAAGCCATATGTTTGGTACATGGCCTACTAATCAGAATAAAAGGATTAAAAACTTGATTTGGGTTGGCGTCACAGCTATATGTCGGGCCATTTGGCGCTTGTCGAAACGATATTATCTTTAACAAAATGAAAGTTTTCATTGTCGAATGTAATTTTCGATGAGCCTATTGGTCGCAGATCGAGCCCATTTGCAGCGTGATGAACAAGACAAGAACACACTCTCGCTAATTAGCGTAAAAACTAGAAGTGTTTACTTTGGAGTTGCCCTATAGAGGGTGGAAGCACATTTTATCATTTGCTTTAGTTCTCTTTATCTATTTTAGATACTTGTTTTGCTCTACCTTTTATCCAAGATGAATTGTTGCTCCGTTGTTATACTTTTTTTTAGTACATAGCTTTTGCGAACACATGGTTGATTTAGGTCACATGTGTTTAGTTTTGTGATGGAGTGATTGTCAACAAATAACATTCTCCTTCTATTTTCATTTATCTTTTATGCTTCGGCTATGTTTCACCGGCATATGTGGAGTGTGTCAAGACGATTCTTGGTTCGTGGTTGTGCAGGTGTTGAGCTCGGAGATGGTAGCCGACGGTGAGGTGAAGGGGCCAAGGAGGACGTGCCGGGCCGACGGACCGTGGAGGTGAAGGACGGACGTGAGGCTTGGACCGAGGGACCGGATCGCCGGTGGCTAGCCATGGTGGTTGACATCCGGGACATCGACGGATGCAAGAGGACGGAAGGACCGTGTCGATCGGGTCAAGACGGCGAGCGAAGCAGGCAGAGCGGGAGCTCGGATGACTTGGCGACTTCGGGCGGTCAAGACGGGCGATGACACGTGTCGAGGAGGTTTGGTGGTTTGCCCTCAAAACCACGGGCGCTGGTTTCGTGGTTTGGGCCTCAAAACCACGGGCGCGGGTTTTGCGGGTTTGGGCCTCAAACCCGGCGTGTTCCGGCGGACGGAAGGACGGCACGTGGCGGCATCGGGAAGTTGCGGGATGCAAGGCTACCGATGAGGAGGCGCGGTGGTCGTCGGATCGATTATTACCCGTAGTCGACCAAAATAGCCTTAGGGGTTACAGGACCGACTCATGTATCTTAGGGGTAGTTTAGGCGCAGAGGGAATATGGGGCTATTTAGCGTAGGCATACCCCTTCATCCTCCCTTGCCTCTCATTTTTACATTTTCCACCT
Organism: Hyparrhenia diplandra; assembly: GCA_015847255.1. Lineage (NCBI taxonomy): Eukaryota > Viridiplantae > Streptophyta > Magnoliopsida > Poales > Poaceae > Hyparrhenia > Hyparrhenia diplandra. The sequence goes on along the minus strand of JADLZK010009437.1, from coordinate 56,573 downwards.
AGGGTTCCGCACATTGGTGTGAGAGGTCCACCGATCTTGTATCGAATTTGTTGGGCAAGGGCTAGCCGTAAGTAGCCCGTCACATGGTGGCGTTTGGGATGTTTGAATCGGTGTTCTTGTTTGATCTTGAGTCTGTGATTTTCGCTCATCACTTGTTCTTCCCGAGTTCCCTCTCTCCCCCTCTTTCTCTTTGCGATTTCTTCTGCTTTTGGCACCGTTTGATCTCATTTTTATTGCCTTGATTCGTGCTAGGACGTGAGAGGATCATTTCCACCAAAGGAAATCAACTAATTCCTCACGAGCAAGTAGATCGGGCGATTTTTGGATCGAAGTCGATTTTTGGTGTGTTCTTCATGAGATCCGAAATTCCTCTCGATTTCGATCAAATTGGGCGATGATTTCTTTGGGATAGCCTCTCCTATGCCTTGTGACCAAGTGTCTAAAATCTTGTGGCAAAAGGAGTTGATTTGATCAAGTTTCAAGGAATTTTGTTTGGGGCGATTTTTTAGTTCGTGCTAACAAATTTTCGCCGTCAAGAGTGTCCAAGAGTTCCATACCGAGAGTCTATAGCTTTAGTGTTTGCTGCTATTTTCAGGTTCCAACCAGTTTTTGCTCAAAGAGTTCGATATCGACTTGCCTAGGCTTCGCAGTGTTCGTGAGTTCCGCATACCGAAAGTCTGTAGCTTCATCGTTTGTCGTTGTTCTTAGGTTTTGTTCAGTATTGTTCGCAGAGTTCGATACTGACTTGTCTAGCCTTCAGTAGTATTCGCAGTTCCGCATACCGAAAAGTCCTGTAGGTTCTTTTGTTTGCTGCTGTTCTTAGGTTCTGCTCAGTATTGCTCAAGAGTTCGAATATCGACTTGTCTAGTCTTCGCATTGTTCAAGATTTTCCAAGATCGAAAGTCTCGTAGCCTCTTCGCTTGTCGCTGTTGGTAAGTACCGCTCAAGAGTTGCCGATTGCAATTTTCTAACACGCCTGTGTTCAGTAGTCTTCGCAGTTGGTGTTGCTGATTTTGTCCGGCTTTGCTCTTAGAGGTTGGGGGCTGAGCCGATGACCCAAAATTGAAAAGAAAAATCGAGGCTCCCATTCACCCCCTCTCGGTCGCCGCTTTCGGTCCTTCAATTGGTATCGAGCAGGTTAAGGGTCATATCCACCTTAATCGGTTCTTGATCCGCATAGGCGACATGGAGAGGTTTGGTCACTATGGTGGCAAGCCTCCTGAGTTCGATGGCACCAACTATCCCTATTGGAAGATTAAGATACAAGCACATCTTATGGGGATGGATTGGAGAGTGTGGGAGATTGTCGAGGATGAGAACTACCAAGTGCTAGCCGCCGAGTGGGTGAGGAACAAATAGCCCAACACAATGCCAACAACCGAGCGAGGAGCATCTTGTTCTCTAGCCTCAAAGACACCGAGTTTGAGAGAGTTGCCACTTGTGAGACCACTGTGAGGTGTGGAAGACACTAGAGAGCTACCACGAGGGAACCCCACAAGTCAAGGCCCGCCTATATGAGACCTACAAGAGAGAGTACAACAACCTCATCCAACTTGATGGCGAGTCCATCGATTCTCTCTTTGCTAGGTTTCGACGATCCGCAACAAGCTTTCGAGCGAACAAGCCGTCGGAGAGGCTTGACGAGCACGAAAGGCGATGCGGCTCTTGTACGCCCGATCGGAAGGTGGGGATGTGAAGGTGTCCGCGATCATGGAGTCCGCCACTTACGACACCTCACACCCGACGAGCTCTACAGCAAGCTCAAGTCCTCCGAGATCGAGGCTCGATCCAGGCGGTTAAAGAACCCATATGCGTCGAATGTTGCTCGCCTCGTAAGGGTAGTTCGAGCTCTTCCGCTAACCCTTCACAGATCTCGCTTGCCTTGTCTTCTTTGATGTCCGTGGGACAGGAGCAATGGAGAGTCTTGGGGATGATGAGCTGGCTCTAGTCATCACCGATTCTCACGGTTCCACAACAACCGCTTGAACCGTCGGGCGGGGCGGTGCACCCAAGGGAGGATGCTTCGAGTGTGGTGATCCGGACCACTTCGTCGCCACGCGCCCCAAGAAGAACAAGGACAAGTACTCCGGAGAAGTACTACTCCAACAAGCACGACCGACAAGCGCAAGGACAAGCGCGAGTACATCGTCGGCAAGCACAAGTCTAAGAAGGGCTTCGACAAGGAGGCGATCAAGAAGAAGTACCTCAAGCGCGTTGCAAGGAGAACAAGGACGCCTTCTTCGCCTCCCTCAGCGACCTCGACAACGACGAGCAAGCTTCCTCCAAACGAGGAGCCCGAGCGCAAGATCGAGGAAAAGCTGAATGGAATTTGCTTCGTCGCCAACTCCAAGTACGGGAGCTTCGCACCATGGCCCTCGACGGAGCGGTGTCGACAAATGCCGAGCCACACGGCAAAGAATCTCTTCCCCGAGGTATCACCCACAATCGAATCTCTCACTAATGAAGTTGACTCTTTCGCGATGCGCTTTGTGTGTCAAGAGAAGTGCCTCAAGCGAGTAGCTAAGGAGAGGAAGGAGTACAAGGAGAAGTGGGAGGTACCTACGAGGGAGTTAGAGTTGGCTAGGAAGCCTGTGGAGATGTCTGATGAGACAGAGTGCGATGCTTGTGCTGTGCATATGTCTAGCATCATGTCTTTGCAATCCAAGTACTCTGCTTTGCTAGATGAGCACGTTGATATGAAGGTTGGGCCTATGTTGTTGAGTGCGTGCAAGTCTTGTCCAGACTTGCGATCTGAGTTGGCAGAGAAGGCTGCCAAGCTTGCTGTGCTTGAGAAGGCCAACTCAGATAGCACTGTGCTGAAGTGTGCTAAGTGTGAAGCTTTAGAGTTGGAGGTCATGTCTTGTAGGCATGACAAGGAGAGAGTCGAAGAGGAGAACAAGTACCTTCGCTCTGTCCCCGAAGTTGGGTGTCTAGTGGAGAGCCACAGCTTGGCATGATGATGAGTCAGTTCAAGAGGGGGACTGACACATCGGGATTAGGCTTTGCTATAGGTGGGAAGGGTGAAGTTATCTATGGCAAGGTTAGTCAAGGTAGTGGTTTGAGCTCGAGTGAGAAACCAACAAACACTCCCAAATTGACCAAGATCACCCCACCTGAGCCTACCAAGCCCATTGTGCAAAATGGCATTCTCCAAGAGACCCCAAAGACTCCACCTCCCAAACAAGTGTGGCTTCCCAAACCAAACCACCTCAAGAACCCACTTGACACTTTGCCCAAGATCCCTGAGGAAACCCTTCCTAAAGCCAAGACCACAACGAGAGTGAACCATCCACCCAAGAGAGTGAGCCAACAACCACCCAAGAGAGAGGTGAGGTATCACCGTGAGTATTGCCGTAGAGATGGTCACTTGTTTGAGTTTTGCTTTAGGAGGAAGAGGGATGCTAGGCATCAAGTTGAGTTTGAGAACCGTGACTTGTATCACCCACCACTTGGCATGTATGAGAGGGGTGTGCAGTCGGTTCAGAGGCAGTTTGCTAGGCCTAGAGGTAGGATGCCTCAGAGAGTTAGGCCGCAGTTTGTGAGACCCCGTGGTGGTCGTGCTCCGCGAGTGGATGTTGATCCTCGCTTTGGGAGCTTTGAGTTTGATAAGAGGAGTGCACCACGCTTGGTTGTGCGTGGTGAGCACTTTGGGAAGAAGGGTCATGGGATGTTTGTTGTGCCTAACGCATATCTTGGGCAAGATGGGCAACACTGGTATTCTTCCAAGTTTACTAACCCCAGTGTTGTGCCATTTGCTCATCCCATGTTTTTCCAATGATGTAAGTGATCAAGTCTTGGGTTCCCAAGTTTATGCTTGTTAACCCTTTGGGATCCAAGACTTGGGTTTCTTTGTCCTCTCATGTGTAGGTATGAGGACATGGGGCGAAGAACACGTGCTTGGTGGAACTTGATTCTTTGTCGTGGTGTGATCAAGACTTGATGGTTGTCTACACCACTTTGATGGCCTCCAAGAGGTATGCGCCTTATTGTGACACCTACACACAGTCTGTGAGCTATCATATACACTCATACCTTGTACATTCATGATTTCCCTACTTGTGGTATGAGATAATTGTTCATTTGCTCATTTGTATATTGCTTGCATGTATTATACTTGTATCATGCTTTTATATCCTTTATAGCATGTGTTATCCTGTGTATTATATGCCATGCTAGCCTTTGTCCCCTTTTTGTTTCCTAGTTTTCTTTTGCTAGGTGTCTTTGGTTGAGGGGGAGTTGGGAGTTTGCTATCCTTTTTGAGGGCTAGTTTTGTAGCTGATGTACAGTTGTAGCTTTAGGCTTGCTTTTGCTTTGTGCATCATTTTGTATCATACTTGCATATCATGAGCTTCACTTTTATATTGAATTGAATGAGGTTGTGCTCTTAGTAGTATGAATATGATAGTGCTTCTAGCTTTAGCTCTTTTTAATCATGTGATGTATGTTATGAGCTGAGCAACTTTTTTCCACATGTGAACTTGATTAATGAATGATGAAATTAAATCTTGGTTCACCTTTGAGCTAGCTTCTATCATGAGTAGGATGTTGAAATCCTTTGAGCTTTTATGTGTATGCTTGGTAGCTATGTCTCATGCTTTGATTCATTCACTTGCTTAGATCTTCATGATAATACCATGCTAAAACGTGAAGTCTAAAGCTAAAGTGATGAAAAGATCGAGTGGGTCCTTTTTGCCACACTTTGAAGTTTGAGACCGCTTTCATTTGCACTCTTGAATGAACTTGGACTTCATTGTGTTTGACCCAAACCACTGTCTTAAGCTAATCATTGCTCACGCATAGGCTTGACATGGTTGATTAGTAAGGCAAGACAAATGTGGATAACCACTCGCATGCTCTCTTGTAACTTGTGAACCGCTGCAACTCTGAATTAAAATGAACACAAGTTTTGCCATAATGTCTAGCATGATGTCTGAACGCTGCTTGGGGTAGTTCACCCAGCTTACATGTTTGAGCACTTGGTTGATCTCCTATCTACTTGTGCTAGGTGCTATGTTTGATGGTGAACCTCCTTTTGCAAGATACTAAAAATTTGCTCAAAATGCTTTGTGCCATATTTCATATCATCTGATTATCTTGAGCTCTGGCTAGCACTTGTAATTTGTTGCTATGGTACCACTTTGAGCACTCTCTCATTCTCGGTTGAATATAATCTTGAAGCTTTGCATTGTGACATAGTGCATTTCATAGCTTGATTAGTGCATATGCCAACAAGGGGGAGAAAGATACAAAGACAAAGCTGGATCGCATTTGTCCAGGGGAGTAGCACTTTGAGCTAGATGTGTTGAGCCTTTGCCTCTGGCCTTGAGGGTCTAGTTGTTTGTGTGTGAAAGAAATTGTTTGGAGCTGTGCTAGTGGTGTTGAGCCTGTCCTACCTCTTCTTGAGGACTAGGGTGTTTTAGCTTGGTTGTGTCGAGAGCCGCTTGCCCATGTCTTTGGGAACCAAGTCTTTGCTCCACGATTGTCGCTTGCCCATGTCTTTGGGAACCAAGTCTTTGCTCCACGATTGCTATCCAAAGATGTGTCTTAGCTTTTGTCTAGCTTATGTTCACTTGGATATGCTATCTTCTATCTTCTTCTGTCTTTGTGTTGAATGTTGACAATGCACTCATCAAGGGGGAGATTGCGAACACATGGTTGATTTAGGTCACATGTGTTTAGTTTTGTGATGGAGTGATTGTCAACAAATAACATTCTCCTTTTTATTTTCATTTATCTTTTATGCTTCGCTATGTTTCACCGGCATACGTGGGAGTGTGTCGAAGACGTATCTCTTGGTTCGTGGTTGTGCGGGTGTTGAGCTCGAGATGGTAGCCGACGGTGAGGTGAAGGGGCCAAGGAGGACGTCCGGGCCGACGGACCGTGGAGGTGAAGGACGGACGTGAGGCTTGGACCGAGGGACCGGATCGCCGGGTGGCTAGCCATGGTGGTTGACATCCGGGACATCGACGGATGCAAGAGGACGTGGAAGGACCGTGGTCGATCGGGTCAAGACGGCGAAGGTGCAGGCAGCGCGGGGAGCTCGGATGACTTGGCGACTTCGGGCGGTCTAGACGGCGATGACACGTGTCGAGGAGGTTTGGTGGTTTGCCCTCAAAACCACGAGCTGGTTTCGCGGGTTTGGGCCTCAAAACCACGGGCGCTGGTTTCAAGCGGGTTTGGGCCTCAAAACCCGAAGTGTTCCGGCGGACGGAAGGATGGCACGTGGCGGCATCGGGGAGGTTGCGTGGATGCAAGGCTACCGATGAGGAGGCGCTGTGGTCGCCGGATCGATTATTACCCGTAGTCGACCAAAATAGCCTTAGGGTTACAGGACCGACTCATGTATCTTAGGGGTAGTTTAGGCAGAGGAATATGGGGCTATTTAGCAGAGGCATACCCCTTCATCCTCCCTTGCCTCTCATTTTTACATTTTCCACCTAGGGTTCCAGACATTGGTGTGAGAGGTCCACCGATCTTGTATCGAATTTGTTGGGCAAGGGCTAGCCGTAAGTAGCCTGTCACATGGTGGCGTTTGGGATGTTTGGATCGGTGTTCTTGTTTGATCTTGAGCTGTGATTTTCGTTCATCACTTGTTCTTCCCGAGTTCCCTCTCTCCCCCTCTCTTCTCTTTGTGATTTCTTCGTTTTGGCACCGTTTGATCTCATTTTTATTGCCTTGATTCGTGCTAGGACGTGAGAGGATCATTTCCACCAAAGGAAATCAACTAATTCCTCACGAGCAAGTAGATCGGGCGATTTTTGGATCGAAGTCGATTTTTGGTGTGTTCTTCATGAGATCCGAAATTCCTCTCGATTTCGATCAAATTGGGCGATGATTTCTTTGGGATTGCCTCTCCTATGCCTTGTAACCAAGTGTCTAAAATCTTGTGGCAAAAGGAGTTGATTTGATCAAGTTTCGAAGGAATTTTGTTTGGGGCGATTTTTTAGTTCGTGCTAACAGCTTTCAGTTCGGGTCAGTAGTGTCCAGTAGTTCCAGATACTGAGAGTCTATAGCTTTAGTGTTTGCTGCTATTTTCAGGTTCCATCCAGTATTGCTCAGTAGTTCTGATACTGACCTGTCTAGGCTTCAGTAGTGTTCAGTAGTTCCAGATACTGAAAGTCTGTAGCTTCATCGTTTGCTGTTGTTCTTAGGTTTTGTTCAGTATTGTTCAGTAGTTCAGATACTGACTTGTCTAGCCTTCAGTAGTATTCAGTAGTTCCAGATATTGAAAGTCTGTAGGTTCTTTGTTTGCTGCTGTTCTTAGGTTCTCGTTCAGTATTGCTCAAGAGTTCGGGGATATCGACTTGTCTAGTCTTCGCATTGTTCAAGATTTTCCAAGATCGAAAGTCCGTAGCCTCTTCGCTTGTCGTTGGTAGGCACCGCTCGCTTGTTGTCGGTATTGCAGTTTTCTAACACGCCTCGTGTTCAGTAGTCTTCGTAGTTGGTGTTGCTGATTTTGTCCGTCTTTGCTCTTAGAGGTTGGGGGTTGAGCCGATGACCCAAAATTGAAAAGAAAATCGAGGCTCCCATTCACCCCCTCCGGTCGCCGGGTCCTTTAGCTTTCAAGCTTAATTTCTCTCGAGCTCCATTTGCAAAATTAATATTTACTTTGAAACCTGAAACCTATGGGTTGCAAATGCTTGCTCTAAAGTCTAGGTAATTGATGGATATGATATATGATAGTCTGAGTGCTATTTGATCTTACTCCTAGTGACACTAGATTTCCGAGATTTATCTTTTGAAAATTGAAAATGCACATGATAAGTTCCTGTGTGACAAGAGTGTGAACCTCCCGCCACAGCCATATATACATGCTAATTAGAATAGGAAAACCTTTTTGAAAAATATATATATATATAGGTCGCTTGCTTTGCATTGAGTTTGTTCAATCTTTGTCGACCCTTAGAAACTTGTCATGCTGATCATGTACACTCTACTCATATTCACTACACTCCACTCCATTCCATTCTACTATATTCCACTCTACACATCCACTATTTATTATACCCATCCACCCATTTATTGCTAGCCAATATCTTACAAAAGCTCCATCATTTATTCCTCTCAAAAAGATTGCAAAAAGAGATCCGGGTTGTGTATCTCTAAAAAAAAAAGAAAGGGAGATGAAAAATAGACAAAAGTCCTATGGGCGAGTAGAGCCTACCTCCCTAAAGAAAAGAGATGAAAAATGAACAAGTGTTTGAGGGCGAGTAGAGCCCACATCTCTAAAAATAATGATGAAAAATGGACAAGTGTCCGAGGGTGAGTAGAACCCACATCTTTATAAGAAAGGAAATAATGGACACAAGTCCGAGGGCCAGCAGAGCCCACCTCTCTTGAAAAGAAAAGAAAAAAAGAGAAAAGAAAAAAAAAAAGAGAAAAAGAAAGAGATACAACCTAGGTTCTCTATAAAGTTTCAAATAAAAAAAGAGAGAAGATTCCAAAAAGGAGCAAAAGTAAGATTTCCCTCATCTATTCTATCCACTTCATACTTTACTACATTCCATACCATATATATATATATTCTATCCACCATACACATGCATCACTTGATCAGTGTGACTTGTATCTTTGGATCCATTGCTTGAATTTACAATATATGCTTAGTAAGAAAATAAATTATTTTCTCCTACCTATGAGCTCCAGATATATAAGCCTTAGATATTAGGTGAGAGAGAAGAAGACATAATATACTATTGCCTTAACTAAAAATGTTACATATTATGAGAGTAAGGCAACACTATCTTATTGCCTTAGAGAGGATCCACAATTACCACAAATGAGAGATTAGAGAGAGTCATACTGAGGAACTTTGAGTTTTATTTTGAAAACTTGCAAAAAAACTCCAGAAGGACAGTTGATCAAAAGAGTTTGAGATTTAGTGCTTGACTTGACTGTTCTATCTTTCAATTATCCAAGATTGCAGAAAAAGATATAAAGCCCCAAAAGGTAAGAGGTAATTGAATAATTAAAGTTTGAAAAAAGTTTATCTTTATCCGAGAGAAATTTTGTTTGAAAGCATGTGTATTTTAAAGGTGTGATAGCGTTGCAGCAACTCCTGATCCTTTTGCTAAGTTTGGCTTTTACTAGGGACTAGCAAAGGGTAAGCTTGGGGAACTTGTTGACACCTGTTATAGCATAATATTAATATTCAACTAAACGTAAAATAAGGGCACAAAATGAATATCAACATAGACTAGGGCTTGACTAACATAGTTCCACAAGTTTTGGTGATTTGTATATTTTCGTGGACTAAACAGAAAAGCCTAGAGTTTGCAAAACATATGAAGCATAAACATGTCACAAATATATTCCAAGATAGCACCATTGCAAAGAGCTCGTCGAGACGATCGAAACGGATATATTGTTTGCTATATTCGAGTCCGAATCAAAAAAGATATCGCTTGCAGAGAGCAGTTCACTAAAACGGTCATAACCTTCTCATACGGACTCCGTTTCCTGCAAAATACCAGTCATTACGAAGCTATCGACGAGGCCGACGCACCCACGAAAATATGGACTCATAATTCCACAAGGGACTGGCGGCCGCCAGGCCTTTTCTCTCCGGCCGCCGAGTCCCGAGCCCGATCCAAAATTTATCTTCGTAGGGTCGGTTTGTAACCGACTTTGAGGTTGTATCTACACCGTTGCCAAGGTAGGTTTGATCCAAGGGCTATCATTCATTGCCAAGGGCTATATAAGAAGACCCCCGCCCCCAGGGGTGAAACCCTAATTCATTCTATCTCATTATTCATTATCTCTCGCTTGTAGAGGTGTCCCAATGTAAGGATAACCTCTCTCTCGATTAGTGAATTAGAGGTAGATTAGAAGTAGATTAGATATGTAATTAGAGATAGATTAGACATGTAATTAGAACTAGATTAGATCTAACTTAGATCTAATCAAGAATAAAGGAGAGTGGAGCTATGCTCTTGTTCTGATATGTCTTCGAGTATGGTATGTCTTTATATCTTCTCTACAAGCCTTATGCTTTAATATATTTATCTTCTCTATTTACATTCATGATCTTCATATATTGTTAAGCATAGTTGTTACATTATTGCATGGGATCTCCGCTCGTATTGAGGGCTCTAGTTATGCTAGGTAGCTAGAGTTGTAATCTATAGTGTAGACATGGTGTCTATACTATAGGTTACCCGAGGTTGCGCCCCAATCCCACCTGATAGTCGTGGTAGCCCCCCGGGGTGACAGCTCTCAGTAAGGCCTTTGTAATCCACCACGTTCGGATTGGTGTTTTCGTAGAGCTTTAGGCAGCCTTCTCCAACTACCTTTTCCCAGTTTTCTTGAGAGTTGGAAAGGAACTGTTGCTCCAAAGTGCAGAGTGTAATTGCTATCATAGAACCTAAGTAATTAGAGATACCCAGGAACCTTGATCTTTCCTTTTGACCTCTTGATTAGTTTAATTATTCTTTGACATGTTAGGTAGTTTATTATTTTAATGCTTTGATATTAATTTAGTCTTTATCAATTACCCCTCACTAAAGTATAGTGGTTTGCTAAGTTAGTGGATACATGATTGTGACTTATTAGAATTCTTTAGACAAAGCTTCCCCTGTGGATACGATACTCTAGAATACTCATCCTAGGGAAAAGCTACAATGGTAGGTGTTCTGTGCACTTGCAGAATTCTTCATATTCTTTTAGCACTTAACAAATGCCAACAATATGCATCCCAACTGTATAGCCGACAATTGCATCCATTTTATGCCTCAGCATACTTGCTCTCTTCTATGGGTTTTGTTACAAGTATAGGATATAGGAAGACACCAAACGCCCTACAACAGAAGATGACATTTTATATATATGGCCGGAGGTGGGTTTGTAGTACAATATCTTCCTTGGGCTTTTGTGCATTTAACTCATATGTCAAGTTGTTGTTTCTATTGATATATATGTTCCTCATGAGCACACGAATCGAGCACATCACCCCTACTAATAATACACAGTGAGACAGTTGCAATGGAACCATAGCTAGGTGATGCTTGTAGGGTGTTGAGAATAGGAGGCATCAGAACTATGACCTCTCGCTCACTATTTGGAAGCAAGAGCACGAAAACACAAGAGATTAGGTGCCAAGGTACTTCGACGTATGGATTGGTTTTTGGATTCCATCCCCACAAGTCAATGGATATTGAAGACGATGGACGCCGAGCCCTCCGATCCGCCCAACGCGGCAAATGAACGGCATCCGTATGACCCAAACAAACACAACCCTCCCGATCCGCGTCACCACCAAACCGACCAACGCCATCCCTCCAAATACGACGAAACCCTAGCGCACAACAAGAGCGAAGGGCCGAGGCCCACCTCCGCGAGAGGCCCACGAGCAGCCGGGTGACGCCGCTGCAAGGGCCCATGGGGCGGCAAAGCGCCCACCCGCACACGGGACCCTCCGGAGAGACGTTTTTTCGCTGCTCCGCCCCCTGGAGGGAACCAGGCCTTCGAGGGGCTGCTGTTGGGGAGGGCGACCCCAGCCCCCCCGGCAGCCCCACAGGCCTCACTACGGGGGCCAAGAACTAATCCCCTCAAATCATGAAGTCTTGCAGGACCAGCAAAGCGGGGGTCCTTCGCTGGTATACGAATGGTAAGGCTCCTCTCCTCCGTCAAGGGCGACCTCCGAAGTCAGGGATCGAAGCCAGGAGCTCGGCCCCCCATGCCGCGGGGAGCACCGGGCGAGGGGGGCTCATCAAGCAACGCGGGTCCAAGCGGCGAGAAGATCCAGCGGAGGGACCCCTCCGAGGTCATCCCCTCCGCAACTAAACGGCACCGGCGGCCGGCGGTGGGAAACCCTACGGTTCCCGCGAGGAGAAGCCACATGTGTATTCCCCGTACTAACCTTGTACGAATAGTTACTAGCTTGCCCCTGCGGGGGCCCAGTTGTAAGTGAGCATTCTCCTACCTACCATGTACCAAATTGTAAATCAGCCCCTCGACCCATGGTATTCCTATAAATACCGAATGCGGCACCGGGAAAGAGGGGGATCGTTGGCCGCCTTAAGCGCCATTCACTCGCTTTTGTCATATCTACGTCCCGCCACGTGATTTAACTCATCCCTCCCCTCCGGAGGCCTGAAGCCCTCCGATCCCCCCCGACCCTTGGCAACCCCAAGCGAGGTCGGGAAGATCGGGAGGCCTCTCCGGCTCCTTGTCTCGTGTTCCCGACTCATCCCGTGGAAGCCCTGCGTCCCCCCTTCCCGCCCTCCGGGTGCGAAGGCTAAGGGGGCAGGAGTGATCCCCACACGCCGCGGGTCGGGCATCTATGTTGCCCTGCGTGTGCCGCACCTTGTGGGCAGGCCGAGGACCTACAAGCACTGTGCCCGACAGATGGGACCTGCCGACACGCCCAGCGAGACTAGCTAGCGAAGCTGACGCCGACCATACTCTTGTTGAGAAGTGTGTGCCCACATTCGATAAGGAGGATGGACGACCAGTTCCTGCCCGTGCTGTTTTGTCTTTGTTTTCAGCGGTTTTAATTTTTTAGTTTCACTTGCTCCATGACAATTTTATAGACACTCCATGCTCACTATCACGGTTGTATGTGCATCAACCATTCAATTTCTTTAATTACATATGCATTTGACTTCAAAAAATAGATCAGTTGGTAAAATATAAAAATGTGGCAACAAAAAACGAGATAAAGTGAGGACCATAAATAGCTGCACCCCAGTATCTGTAGCATGGAAAATTTTGGACTATATAAGTAGCAGGACGTGGCGGTTAAAAAGGAGGGTCATGATCACTAATACTAATTAATGCAAACCGCAAAATGCTAGCGAGTCATTCATGTTGTTGGTTAGCAGGATTGGGAGACATTGGGATGAATTACAACACCCAGAATTGGTTTGCAGGTATGAAATTGACACCAGTTACCTTGCGCGGATCACCCACTGGTTCCAAAGTATCAGACAGTGTGTTGGCTACTGCCACTAGTGCCGTTGGTTTTTTTCTTGATAGCAAATAGGGTAAGAAAACTTGAATTATCCATTATGCTGGAAATGATACAAAAATGTTCGTCTAGAAGGGATGGAAAAAAAAGCAAAGTAATATTTGTTTCTAGCTGGCTTTCTATGCTCAGAATTGATCTGAAACTCAATAAGAATTCACTATGTAGTTCCTGTGTCCAGAATTGCACATACCCTTTAAAAAAGATTAGGAAGTTTTGCAATCCTTTGTATAGATTGCCATGAAAGAATTTCACACCTGTTATGCTCGGATGACCACACCCACCGGCAAACAGGTATCAGTTTGTGTTGGCTACTGACAGTATTGCCGTGTCACAAGGATAAACATCGGTGCATTCTGAATTATCCATTCTGAACTTGTGCACTGCATGATGAATCCAGCAATATAATGTCGGCATCATCCACCACATTGCAAATAAATGTCTAGTATTAGCCAGACGCATCCCAAGATCCTTGTAAACATTACATTTTGCATCTCCCACTCAGAAACTACAAAACAAAATTACAAGTCCAAATTAGCATTGCCCATTCGTGTTTGGATCACCTAATTTTCGTATTGTACCAATTCCATGGCTTTCATGCAAACGCACACATTGCTCATTTTTATTAGCAGCCATGACAACTCAAAATTCGATGTTTGCTCTAGAATGTTTCGACCAATTTCTTAACTAGTTGCTCACTATTTATTATAGTAACGTGCATCCTGGTCTAATTCAAACGTGACCACAAATAAATTGAGTTGTCAGCATACCCGGTGTTTCCGTGTTCAGGAGGGATCAATTTTTCAACATTGATACTATTGAGTCTGGCATGTCCTAGGACGTTAGTTTGACAAGATCCAGAACCAGATCTCGCCACTCCAAGGCTGGGAGCACACGTTCAACACTAACATTCAGAACTTCGAGTGAAAGGATCACAAGATGTTGATCCTGAAAAGAGGACTTGATTGTTCTTCTGGGGCATGATGAACGCTCATGAGCACTAATATGTATGGCATTGGTCTCATTTTTTTAACATGAGCTGGACAGAAGCCGCTTTTAGAGAAAGTATTAAGCATTTATGTTGTCATAAATATGTGCATGTAGTTAAAATGTGTAAGTTATGCTTTGTAGATAGTTCAACCACACTACGGGCAACCGAACAGTATGTATGCACATTATATGTGAGCCCATGCTCAATTTTCAATTGTCTAGTGTAACTAAACATGCACGTCAACAGTTGTCTTGGAATACAGTCGAAGAAAACAAAGTGTGGAATATCAATCACGAGAATGCTTAAGTGCTATTAGCCCACGGTGGACCTGGTTACATGTTCTCTTTAGATTCCAAATGCTGTCGAACAGAGGAGCACTAAGCAGAACAACTAGTACACATGTAGCTACTCGATGAGTAGTACCTAAAATAGGACACAAATGGCTGTTTTTGGGCAAAAGGAAGGATCACTACTCGCATTTCATAGCTGCTAAGAGATGGTCAATTCTCATATTCATCCCAACCGTATAGCTGACCACTGCATCCATTTTATGCCTCAGCATACTTGCTCTCTTATAGCTATGGGATTTGTTACAACTATAGGATATAGGGAAGAGACCAAACGCCCTACAGGGTAAGATGACATTTTATATATATGGCTGGAGGTGGGTTTGTAGTACAGTATCTTCCTTGGGCTTTTGTGCATTTAACTCATATGTCAAGTTGTTGTTTCTATTGATATATATGTTCCTCATGAGCACACGAATCGAGCACATCACCCCTACTAATAATACACAGTAGACAGTTGCAACGGAACCATAGCTAGGTGATGCTTGTAGGGTGTTGAGAATAGGAGGCATCAGGAACTATTACCTCTGCTCACTATTTGGAAGCAGAGCACGAAAACACAAGAGATTAGGGGCCAGGGTACTTTGACGTATGGATTTGTTTTTTTGGATTCCATCCCCCACAAGTCAATGGATATTGAAGACGATGGACGAGTGGGCATAGAACTTAATGCTAGAACTTAATTGCAGTTGGCTGCTGCTGTTTCAATCATGCTGCATGAGAGATTGCTGCCACAACAGCTGCACTGCAGCACTGATAATTTCAAGTGAACAATACTGAGTTTAGAATTGTCACATCCATATTTGTTGTCTGACGTATGTATAGACAGGCAACATATTAGTTTATATTCAAGACTGCACCGTACGATCAACATTCTTATGTGCTGTGTCCTTTTTGTATTTGACAATTCATAATAGTTTATATATATGTGCATTCAAATATGCATTGCTGTGTAGTTTCGGGTACTCAAATGGAAAATATATTAGATCAAACCAAAATGGGTGAGCTAAAGAAATTTTGGATTGGGATTTACAAATTTTCACCTGTCGAATATTTATGTTTAGCTAATATTCAGCTGAATTTTAAACCAAATATTTGATTCAGAGACATGAAATAGAAATGAATGGATTATAGTTTGATAAAATTACATATTTTGTATTCAAGGATGAACATATAAGTTTGTTTGAACTCTCCTGACTATATATTCGACTAAATTTTGTGGACAGTATGATGTTGTGTCCGGTCTCAATGAGATGCGTGAATTTCACTCAGCCATTTCAAGCCCAACCCACAGTTTAGCAGATATAGAGGCAATGAAGCCGAGGCGCCCAATCGCTGGTGCAGTTCCTGGGGGTGCGTACTTGCTATAAAGTTATTTCTGGGCCGAGCAAATATTGTTAGGTGCAAATGATTCGATGAAGCCAAATATGTGGTCATACACTACTAAAATAACGATTAACCGTGTCGTTTTTTAATTTACCATGGCGGTTTTTGAAACCCCCACGGAGGGAAGGTCATGGTTAATCGATTTATTAAACGTGTTGGTTTTTGGTCCACCAAAAGCCACCACAGTTAATTAGATAAAAACAAAAAGAAAAGAGAACCCAGATCCAGTCCCAAATGTGCCCAGAGTTGTGCTCACAGCTAGGCTTTGGCTGCTAGGTTTTCATGCCGCTGCCCTCGTCCACCGGCCTTCATGCCCGAACCGCCCGGTGGAGGGAGGGAGGGCTGCCACTGGTCCCCCAAGCGCCCGCGCCGCCCCAGATTCTGCACCGCCGGCTGCCGAGCTGCCGGATCCCGGCCGCCGGCGTGAGTTGCTGCGGATCCCGGGCCACCAATGTGAGTCACCTTGCTGCCAGATCCCAGACCGCCGCCGTGCGCGTCGCCGATGTGACGTAGGGAGGGCCGCCGGATCCTGAACCACCGACGTGAGGAACGGAGGGCCGCTGGATCCTACGCCGTCCGGGCCCCATATGCCAGATCCCGCACCCGACGGCGTGAGGGATCCCGCGCCGATCCCGAGCCGCTGGGTTGCACGCTGCGCTGCCCTTGGCCGCTACCATCGTGCCTCGTGATAGAAACAGTCCTGATGCTTCCCAATCACAGGACTCATTCTGGGTATTGACAAATACTACAATAATAGTAGCATGTCTGCCTCAAATCTTGGGTGATTTCTATGCTACGGTAAACGTTTTTATTGGAACAAGGACAAATATATAAGACTGAGGCTTGTAGTACCTATAGACTTTGTAGGTTTCTCATGAGGATGAGGGTGGGTAAGGCAACTATATATGATTTGCTATGGGCATTAGTGGTGGGAGTGGGTGAAAGTAATTAATATGGACATTTGAATTTTGGTTCTATTCTATTGATTGGTTCATGGGGCATATAAGAGGAGTTGATGCAACTACATATGAACACTGGGAAACCCATGAGCTAGTCCAGAATTGTATATGCATGTGCAGTGGATTTACACTGCCCGTCTGTAGCACCCAAAATGGAAAACCAACTAATTCTATAACACCCTAACCCGTTAGAAGCATGTAGTTTTAGTAGTTGTATTGTTGGTCTGTGTGGCTGCTGTGACACATGAGGAGTTGAAATTGATGTATTTAGGATCATCTTGGCGTTTAGGAGGGTGAGTGCGAGCTTATAATTCCTATTGTTCCAAATGTATATATGTTGCACCTCTTGACATGAAGTGAGGATCAAACTATAACAGAGCTGCTACGTGTATACAGACCTGTACATGCAAGCAGCTGGGCGTTGCAAAGGGGCTCATCCCCTTATTTGGAGACCGTAGCCATTGCTGCATGCACTGGCCAGCGAGTAAGATGACCGCCAGAGCCAGTTTCTGTCTAGGTGGGGTCTTTGCTGAGTGTAAAATACATTGCCAAGAATAAAATTTCGGGCATGTCGCACTCGGCAAATATTGAATCTTGACAAAGAGGCTTCTTTGCCTAGCTAGAAAGGACATTTTTTTTTTTTCTGTGTTGTGTTTGTGTTTTTGGGGAACAATGATTTTTGGCGGTATCATATCTTATGGTGGATGCCTCCATTAATAGATTTTTAGAGGTGGGTAGTCTGAGAATTAATGACTTTGTTTGTTGTGTTTAAATGAGTGTTAGTGTCATATTAACACTTTAGATTGTCGTTAGATTTTCCACATTGGGTTTTTATATGGGTTACATACATAATCAATGTATCATCAAATGGGGATTGCAAGTGTCCAATCATATTTGGATGATCAATTCGTGGTTACTTGTGTCACTACACATTGTTAAGCACATATACTAATTAAAATTTGTGATGATGTCATACAGGACCTTTAAGGAATGGAAATGTCCTATGGAATAAGCACAGAACCCTCCCTTGGGCCGTTTTATATATGTAACCGATTGTTCATTTGGAGAACACATTAATCAATAGTCATTCATTCCTTCAATCTCTTGTTTCATTTACTTTCACAGCGTTAAAGTTTCAATACTCACTAACATCAATGTCCATGCATGCTGGAGGCATTTCTTTTCAAACATATATGCAATAATTGTTGAAAGATTAGGAAACATATTTCAATGAAAAAAATAAGAGATAAATGAAGGAACATGGACGCAACCCACTCGACTATAAATATAACTTGACTTGATCATCTATATCCCTCCGGGTAAAAGTCAGGCGTCACAGTGGTAGTGCCTCAGACATTAACATCACTCGTAGCACAGCTCATACCATGGTGTCCAATGTTCGAATTGGGAAGCACCCGGAAGTTTTGCAACCCCATGTTACATGTGTGTTGTAAGAAATTAGCACAAGTTGCCTGATGCGAGATCACCAACTGCTGGTACTACTCAAAATAAACTTTTCCTCTACGCATTCAAGTACATGTGTCGGCCGAGGAACCTCTGTCTGTTTCAAGAGCCTCACCATCACCCAATGTACTGGAACCTTCTGTCTGTTTCAGTAGCTTGTCCCATCTGTGCAAAAATGCTTGTCAACAATCACTGGCTATGGCAGGGTTTCTCCAAGAGCCTACGTCCTGAAGAAATGAGAAGCCTCCATTGCACTCCAGTGAACACGCATAAATCCCAGGAACCCTGCGTCAGTCATGATTGATGAGAGCCTCACCACTGCACAAGAGCTATATATGTATAATCACTACAGAGAAAAAATTGGTAGGTGTTTGCAAAACGGGCTCGGAGGCAGGCGGGCCTGTTGGTTGCCTCTGTTGATGATTGGCCGGGCAGCTAGCATGCAACAGCCCTCGGTCAACGCTTAACTAACGCTGGGGGGAACTGGGCAACCGAACACGCACACCTAAACGATGCGGGCACCCTAACACAACTGCCTTGGTAAAACGTTAACCAAGGGCTTGGATTCTTCTCAGTCATCCTTGCCCACACAGCCAATGAGCCCCTTTTTCAATCTCTCCACCCCTCTGACGCTCCGAATGCCCTCTCCTCACAACGGCACCCTTCTCTTTCCCTATTTCCCTACCGACCCCTCCCTCCCAATGGTGCTCCTCTCCCTCCATCCCTTGGTACCACAGCTGCCACTCCTCCTCTCCAGCGGCGCTTTCCTAGGGCTCCCTCTTGGTGATGGTGGTGCGATTGGTGTGGAGCAGCGGCGCAGGCAACGAAACACACTGTGCCCCCCTTTGTAGCAAAATATACTGCTTGATACATATGGAGCCATTTAATGCTTTGGTGACATGATGTCGCTAATGTACAAGATGTACAGAACCCCATTTCCCAAGACTGACCCATGTCCGTAGGCCACACGCAGGTATGTTCTTGCTCAGCGTGGGTTCATCATGGATCTTACAGATGTTCTTGCTCAGCGCGGGTTCATCATGGATCTTACAGAGGGAAGGAACCGCCAACTTCATGACGGACGACCTTATGAGTCCAAGTGCATATACTAGGACGTCAATACTAGAACCCCTAGAACCTGAGCTGACTACACCAAGCCAAGCAGCACTCGATCATGTTAGTCACTAATGGAGTTACCAATTCGACACCGAATGTCCTCAAAATGGACTTTGATCTACTACTACTTCGCCTCAAAGTCTGCCTTGCAAAAGGAACAAGACTAAACCAAGAGCACAGATGGACATGACACTAAACACTAAACGCACCTAATGGTAGGAGATATAAACAATTTTATCCATTAATTACATAAAAGATCTTCGCCTGGTCACTCCTCCCTGGACAACCACGCACCATCTCGACCAACTGCCGCGTTTTGTTGCCATCAATAAGGCAGTAGAAACGATGAGAGCAGCAGCAGAGTTGTGTCAGTCTGGCACCCATGAGGAGAAGCAAACGCAGCTGGACATCCAGCCCTAGCAACGGGAGATGAGGACAATGGAGGAGGCCTATGCCCCTTTGCAAAGTGGAGAGATGGATCAGCTAACACCGAAGTTCCTACCTCTGCCCTTTTCCTCCTCTTGGTCGGCCTTTCTTTCCTCTGATGTAGGTCCCCATTGAGCTGGATGGTACACTTCGTCCATGTCAGGGCTTCCATTTCAGGGCTTGGTGTGGATGTTTCTTGTAGTGGAATAGTCACATACCCTCAGCGTCCTCCTTCCACTGTGATACAAACAGTCCCGATCTTTCCCAATCCCACGACCAACTTATGGTAGTGACAAATAATACAATAATACTAACATATGTGCCTCAAATCTTGGGTGATTTCTATGCTACGTGCCCAGACATTTTTGTTGGAATCATGACATATGTGTATAAGACTGATGCTAGCTGGTGGTACCTATGGACTTAATTTGTAGGTTTCTTATGAGGATGAGGGTGCCTTTGGAAACTATATATGAAGTCTTTCGCAAAAAAAAGGAAACTATATATGAAGGGCTATTACAATTAGTGGTTGGAGGTGATGCAATAAATTAAGATGAAAATTCGACAATGAGTTATGCCTAGGACTCAATCGTCTAATCTCTAGGACAGTCGAAGTCAAGCATCTAGTTGCGTGATTGATTCCAACTCTTAAAACACGCTCTGCATGAGTAGTCTCTCTGCAACAGCTAGTCCAATTTCTCCATGAATCCACACTACTCTCGTCAAGGATTTGTGACCCTCGGAAAAATGGAATGTTTGACATACAAAACAATAAGGAAATGTCGATTGATGCCCCGACATCAATATTTGCTTTTTTTTTGCAACAAACTGAATGTTTTTGCAACTGACGTGTTCAATAACTTGGCATTGCAAGGTTTGTTGAAAGCGAGCGAGAGAGACAGACTAATTTTATTGTCCACATCACCAACAGCAACTACATCTACGTGTAACTATATACTGTGACGGAACATGCATGAAAATGAACCTTGATTCTACTGATCAGATCCCGTTACTGAATGATTCTGGCAAAAGACATGATTCTTTAACTTTTCACGCTAGTAAGATAGCATCGTTGGGTGTGCCACTGCGGTAGGAACTAACTGAGAAGGTGGTTGATCAGTAGTGTACCGAGGACCAAGTCACTCTGGAGCGAACAAAATCAGTGCATGTGGAACTTGTGCCCGCTACTACAAGTCAAGGACGACACCATCAACTGCTTCCTCATCAAGATCTTCGACGGCAAGGATTGCAAGCATGATGGGGAATTCTGTGAAGAGGACAAAACTAGTGGATGTTGTGTTTGTCCCCTCGTACTCCCTGTATCCCCTTCTAAGGCTACTGTAGTATCTCAGCATTCCCAAACACAATTTCTTGATGCATCCCAATCCTACTATGACTTTCATGGTGAATTTTGTGACCCCATAAAACAGAATGTTGAAGACAAAGTGATATAAACAAGTTTTGTGTTGTGGTATTTATACTCCACAACTATACGATTGGCCTGTTTGTGCTACTGGGCTAGCTTCATAAAGTTTCTTTATTAACAATGACACAAAGTTATCCATCAAGTACTTGTTTCTCCACAATTACTGTTCATCTGCCATATATATGGACCAACATGCCCTAACTAAACACAGGTTTGTAATTACCAAATTGACATGTATAGAGAGTAATTTTTTGCACATCATCAAAGAATAAGTTGAGGTGTATAATTTCTCTACATGTGCTACAAGTGGATACTACTACATGTACATGACAACTCAGAGCTCTTTGATGCTTGGGTGATGTGAGGCAGTAGATGGAGAAGATGGAGAGGCTAACCATTGGCCCTGTTCGGCAGGCTGGAAAATCGCTGGCTGGGCTGGTTGGGCTGGGCGTTCGGCTAGCAAAAATCAGCCACAGCCCAGACGAACGGCTGATGATAGCAGCGAGGCAGCCATCACTTCCGCTCCCTCCCGCATCGTTTCCCCAGCGCCCCAGCTAGGGTTCAAGGTCCCTCGCTGCTCGTCGTCGCGTCCCCCGCAGGCGGCGGCGGTCCTGAGAGCCGCACTTCGCCGTGCCCCCCTGAAGCCGCGGTCGCCGCGACCGGACCTTGGCGTCCCTCCCAGGTCCCGCATTCGCTGCATCCACCGCTGCCTTTTCGACGCACCCTCTTCGACGCCCGGCGAAAGCAAGGGTACATCCGACTCCCAAGTCGCCGTTGTTCCTTCCGCGGGTGTCACCCTCGCCCTCATCCCCTTCTTCTAACAGTTTCAGCTGCCACATCCGACGACGTCGCGCGGAATCCCCACCCTGCTCGACCGCTCCGACTGTTACCTCACCGGATCCACCTCCAGCAGCACGCCTCCTTCTCATCCTCGCCGGATCCGCATCCTAGCTGCACGGATCCGCCTCCCACTGCTGCCCACACTGGAACCTTCGTCTTCTTCATCGTGCTCTCCCCCTGAAGCCAAACGCAGGCGGATTTGTACGAAGGCAAGTTCCCTTTATGCTACGGTTCAAATTCCTGTTATACATTAAGCTTGTGTTCTTATCATTTACATTTTTGTACACAATACATACGAGTAATACACATTACTACAGATGCACAAATGGGATGCTGAGAGCATCGGTCAGTTGGTTGACATAGTGGCCCAACAGAAAAAACTTTGCTACTGGGGAGACAGAGGCCCGACGGCTCTAGGCTGGGTCAACATCTATCGCTACTTCAAGGAGAACAACACTCGTGGCTTCAATAAGAAACAAATCCAGAACAAGTGGAATGATCTGAGAAGGCACTACTACAGGTGGCGCGACGGTTTGAAACAATCTGGGCTAGGCCGTAACCCTGAGTCCGGAGAGATTGATGTTGACCCCGTTTGGGCAGCGGCTGTTACAGGGGTACTAACTTCCATCTTCTATTCCATCCCCTATAGTTAGTATGTTCCCACTAACTGACTACTAACACGTTGAACGTTGCCGCATCTGCAGGAAAGTTCTGAAATGCTGGGAGTAAGTATAGGAGGCCACCATGCTGTGAGCAGTCTCTCTGCATGAGTAGTCTCTCTGCAACAGGAAGTCCAATTTCTTCATGAATCCACGCTACTCTCTTCAAGGATTTGTGACCCCTGGAAAATGGAATGTTTGACATACGAAACAATAAGGAAATTTCTATTGATGCCCCGACATCAATATTTGTTTTTTTTTCTTTTTTGCAACAAACTGAATGTTTTTGCAATTGACGTGTTCAATAACTTGGCATTGCAAGGGTTGTTGAAAGCGAGCGAGAGAGGCAGACTATTTTTTTTCATCAAAAAAGACAGACTAATTTTATTGTCCACATCACCAACAGCAACTACATCCACGTGTAACTATATACTGTGACGGAACATGAATGAAAATGAATCTTGATTCTACTGATCAGATCCCATTACTGAATGATTCTGGCAGAACACATGATTCTTTAACTTTTCACGCTAGTAACATAGCATCTTTGGGTGTGCCACTGCGGTAGGAACTAAATGAGATATTACTCAATTTGCACACATGAAGTTACTTCCTTTAATCGTTGGAGATATCAATTTCCACATAAAAGTAAAGTTCCAGTTTCATATCTCCTCAAAGAACATGCTTCGTAATTAAAGTTCCAGTTACATAACTCAATTATTACTATACTAATCAGCCATACTCCATAACAATACGGCAACACTTAAGAGATAAAACAAATGTTTGATAAGAGTCCTCCAACTCCTCACACTTTTGCACAGTTTTCTTGACTTGGTCGCATGTGTTTTGTGCATGCCATTGGTTGGCCTCAACAAGAAGGTGGTTGATCAGTAGTGGACCGAGGACCAAGTCAATCTGGAGCGAGCAAAATCAGTGCATGTGGAACTTGTGCCCGCTACTACAAGTCAAGGACGACACCATCATCAAGATCTGCGAGGGCAAGGATTGCAAGCATGATGGGGAATTCTGTGAAGAAGAGGACAAAACTAGTGGATGTTGTGTTTGTCCCCTCTCACTCCCTGTAACCCCTTCTAAGGCTACTGTAGTCTCTCAGCATTCGCAAACACAATTTCTTGATGCATCCCAATCCTAATGACTTCCATGGAGAACCTGTGACCCCATAAAACAGAATGTTGAAGACAAAGTGATACAAACAAGTTTTGTGTTGTGGTATTTATACTCCACAACTATACAATTGGTCTGTTTGTGCTATTGGGCTAGCTTCATAAAGTTTCTTTATTAACAGTGACACAAAGTTATCCATCAAGTACCTGTTTCTCCACAATTACTGTTCAGCTACCATATATATATGGACCAACATGCCCTAACTAAACACAGATTTGTAATTACCAAATTGACATGTATAGAGAGTAATTTTTTGCACATCATCAAAGAATAAGTTCAGGTGTATAATTTCTCTACATGAGCTACAAGTGGATACTACTACATGTACATGACAACTCAGAGCTCTTTGATGCTTAGGTGATGTGAGGCAGTGGATGGAGAAGATGGAGAGGCCAGCCATTGTCTCTGTGTGTTCTGGATGGACCAATTTTTCTTGGACCAGCAGAGGTAACCGGCCACAATCTCTTTTGACCATTCACACTATGAGTCTAGGAACCTCCTCGGACGTTAGTTTCATGACATCCGGAACCTGATCTCGCCACTCCAAGCCTGGGAGGACACGTTCAACTCTAACATTCAGAACTTCAAGGGAAAGGATCACAAGCATCTCGAGCCTGAAAAGAGCACTTGATTGTTCTTTTGCGCCGTGATGATCAATGCTCAGGATTGTGTTGCCAGTGTTTTGCTACTGGGTTTTACATACTTATAAAGAACTAAAGCTAGGTGTGGTTAATAGTGAACCAACAAATATCCTAGTTGATGTGAAAGCACGTCACAAGCCAGTTTTGATTGACAGTCCATGATTGTAAGCCCATGCAGATGGTCAGTGGCAGGACCCTGTACGAGCCCAATAGTGAGCCCTAGGAGAGGCTGCTGGCAGGCTACAAGGAACACAAATATGTATTTTTTTTTACATGCCATGCTTCTCGTGGTGTGACCGGTTAGAGCAGTGAGCTCCGGGACTCTTCTGACTGACCCAGGTTCGAAGCTTGGCACCTCCTTATTCTCAAAGTTATTGGAGAATTTTCTTCTATAATATAATCTAGTTCTTTTTAAACATGAGCTTCACAGAAGCCTTTTTCAGAGAGTTTCAAGCATATATGCTAACATAAATATGTGGATGTAGTTAAAATGTGTAAGTTACGAAATCTTTGCAGATAGCTGAGCCACACTACCAGCGAGCGGAACAGTATGTATGCACATCAAATATGAGCGGAACAGTATGTATGCATATCAATGTTTGAAATATCAGTCACGAGAATGCCTAGTGCTATTAGCCTAGGGTGGACCTGGTTATGTGTTCTCTCTGTAGCTTTCAAATGCTGTCGAACAGAGCAGCACCAAGAGGAACAACTAGTACACATGTAGCTAATCGATGAGTACTGCTTGAAATAGAACACAAATTGTTGTGTTTTCGGGCAAAAGTAAACATCTCTACTCGCGATTCATAGCAGGTGAGAGATGGTCAATTCTCCGATGCATCCCAACCGTATAGTTCACCACTAGCTGCACCCTCTTTATGCCTCAGCATACTTGCTCTCTTATAGTTATGCGCTTTGTTACAAGTGTAGGAAACAGGGAAAACACCACATGACCTATAGGGTAGGGTGACCTTGTATATATATGGACCAAGGTGGGTTTGCAGTACAATATCTTCCATGGGCTTTTGTGCATTTAACTCATATATGTCGAGTTATTGTATCTCTTGATATATATATGTTCCTCATGTGCACACAGATCGAGCAGATCACCCCAACTAATAACACACAGTAGAAAGTTGGAATGGAACCATCGCTAGGTGATGCTTGCAGGGTGTTGAGAATAGGAGGCAACAGGAACTATGATCTATGCTCACTATTCGGTAGCAGAGTAGCAACACACATGAGATTAGGTGCCAGAGTACATGTTACTTTTTTTTGATTCAGTATTTGGATGTCGATGCTAAAAAATCCACCACAAGTCAATGCGTATTGAAGATGATGAGCACTTGGCTGCTGCTGTTTCAATCGTGTTGCGTGAGAGAGATTGCAGCCACACCAGCTGCAATGCAGCACTGATAAATTCAAGTGACTTCAGCTGTTTTTCCTTCTAAAATTGTCACGTCCATATTTGTTGTTTGACGTTTGTACAGAGTACATGTATTGCCCTGTTTATTAAGCAATAAACACACCACAAATGAGAAGGTTGTGCAGAACCTTCTGGGACATGCCGGCAGATTTGTGGATTGAGACTATGCACCATACGATCAACATGCTTATGTCCTGGGTGTGCATATATGTATATTGAGAATTCATAGTGGTGTATATATCTGTTCATTCAAATAGTTTGCCTCCGCATACCTATGTAGATTCGGGTGCTGAAATGAAAAAAAATCAGATCAAACCAAATGGGTGAACTAAAGAAATTTTGGATTGGGATTTCCACGTCTTCACTTGTCAAAATTTTTAGGTTTAGCTAATATTTAGTTGAATTTGAAACCAAATGTTTGTTTCGGAGATATGAAATAGAAATCAATATCAAACCAAATGCCACATATTAAGTAGTCCGGAAAGACAAAGCAGCTCAGGAATCAGGATTACTGTGGCTGCACATTTATCTGTATGTTTGTTCTTGTCTCCAAAAATTAAGGCATATCATGCCACGGTTTTTTAGTATGCACGGCATTGTGTTGTGGAATTTTTGTATTCTTGTACTGGACACATGAAAGGAATTAGTGTAAGATGAGGTTGCTTTTTGAAGAAGAATATCCAACCCAGTACCATAGATGTAATGTACAAGTACGAATGCACTAGTACGGTCATTAATTTGAAGACGACTAGCCAGACATACTCGCTAAAAAATAGAACAAGCATTCTAAAAGAGTAAAGAGAAAGTTAAATTAATACATGGAGTAATGTTGGCCTCTCATCTTTTTTTGCAAGACGTAAGGTTGTATATAGACAAAAATACAGGTGGATAATAGAGGATATCAAAGAAAAGAAACCATCCGAGTCCCACTGAATAAGAAACAACCAAGCTAGAAACGATGCTGTATGGGCCAAAATATTAGATTGAGCCATTGAAAAGCATTACTTGACAATAGTATTGCTTGCTTCTGCCACCATATATAAACCGTGCAGCATATAAAAATTCCACAGGTGGTCGATGACATATAAAAATATCACATATTATTAAGCTACTTGCTCGCTATGAGGAGCACCTATTGCATGATTGTGTTAGAATTGGAACCTGCTGTATAGTATTATATATAAAGGTGAAATATGCTCTCGATCTCCCTCTCTCTCTCACACACACACACACCACATACACACTCTCTCTTTCTCCCTCTCCCCGCCACACACTTTTTACTTGGCCGGGTGGGCTCATGAACACAAGACAATAGACAGAGATGTATATATTGTGGCTCGCAATATCAGACCCCTACGTCTAGCAGTAGCTCTTCTTTGTATTCAAAAGCACCCAAATCGGAGGGTTACAATGAAACAGAAAGAGATTTGGCAGGGAATTTCTCTGTGTTGTGCTATGGCTCGGCGGTCAGGTTTCTTCCTGGGGGAGGAAGAAGAATGCTCCTCTCTCTTGCTGAGTTGTCATGGGGAACAACGCCGGTCGTTCGCATTGGCTTGCATTGGTTTGTTCTGTGGGAAGAAAGTATAACGCAATGGTATATCTTTCTACAATCAAAGTATGTTTTATTAGTGTTAGAGGTCGCTTTTTGACAAGGATATCCAATCCAGTACCATTGATACCATCATTAATTTGACAAAAAAACATGACTAGCCAGACATAGTCGCTAAAAAATAGAAGAAACATTCTAAAGGAGTAAAGAGAAAGCTAAATTAAATCACGGAGTAATGTTGCCCCTTCTTACAATTATAATGTTCATCGTGCGTGCATGTACATGGAGATCAGTGCTACCTCTCACCTGGAAGTCAAACGTCTAGAGAAAAGCTTAATAAGAAGAACAAAATTGCAGGATGTACTCTAGTGACAAACATTAAATAAATAGACCCTCGTTTCTCTCTACTTAGATGTGTTTATTGGTAAACCAGTATTCCAACACGTTATCATCACCAGTTATACCTAGCTGAAATGCAAAAAGATGACATATTGACCACTATCCATCCATTTTTCTTATAATATTGATGTGAATACAAGAACACTGTTTACAAGAGTAAGACTGAGCTCAAAACCTGTGGATGCTTTAAGCACACAGGTGTGCCATAGTCAGCCTTGAAGTGTTGTCCGCTTTCTTTGTTCATCCCCAAACAGTTCAATTGCAACGTATGTCACTAGCATTTGGGCAACATGAAGTCTGCTCGAACGCGGTTGCTGAGCACTAGAGATAAATGAGGTACCCAAAGCACTAAAATGATGATCTCATGTTGATCACATGCATGGTCCAGAAATGTCATTGGAAATCAAGGAGGTGAACTTCACCTGCATATCACATAAATAACCCATAACTCGTGCACCAAAATATCTGGACGCTCTATAATACCAAGCATCGTCTCCTTGGCTTCAAGCAACCAGCTAGAGGCAGATTTTTGGATGGTAAAGTTTGGTCCACAACATAGCGATACCCTGGAATCAGCTACAGGCTACCATGAGATTTAAGTACATGCTTGGGTGATGTGAGGCAGTATAAGATAGACTTGCCAACTCTGACCCTTGTCTCTAGGTTACTGGCAGCGTATCATTGGTGAGGACTGATCCTACGAGGGCTACAGCATCCTGGGCTGTGTGTATGATGAAATCTGGAATCTGAGGTCGCTATGATCCAAGACATCCGACACACAACATTGAATGGCAAGCATGAGGAGTACTTGGGGGATCAGGCGGTCAGACGTGTGATGTGTGTTTGGGAACCCATACTCCCGTTTTGGTTCACATCTGGTACTAGGGTCTCTCAGAAACTCCATGCCCAAATTCTTGATACATCCTAATCACACTTTCAACTTTCATCCTGAACTTGGTGATACTCAGAAAATGGAATGCGGGAGAAGCAGAAAATATATGGAAATTAGTGTTGGTGGTGTAGTATTTATAGTGCCCATGTATAACTTGTTCTGCTGTTGCAAAAGGCATGGACTTTTTTAATTAATGAGTATATAAAGGTATCCATCTAGCACCCTTTCCATCACCTCTATCACAATAACTCCAGTCCTATAATAGTTTTTGTGCAAGAGTTCCAAGTGTCTACTGTCACAAACAAGCATACACCATTGCGGGCAGGCTTCAGCGTGTCCATGCTTGGTTGGAAGGTGTCATACACATACATACCCTGGGTCATACTGCTAGGTGGGCCAGTCTATCACAAAGATGGGCCCCACATGGCAGCCTAATACAAAGGACCATATGTTATAGACTGACCCACCTAGCAGTATGATCCCAGTGTATGTATGTGTATGACAGACGTGTATGACCCACCTTGCTGGAAACTCCAAGACAAATGGGCAGACAGCATTGCAACAAACTTGGGCTGGAGTATCTCTTGTACCTGGGACAATGAATGCAATAAGACACATGCTTATTAGTTTGCCGCATGTATAATGGTTAAGAAAAATGATACTTCGAAGTGTCCTTAACTTTAGTCTAAACGATGGAACAAAAAAAGGCTTTTTCTTTGATAGATTTGTAAAAAGTTGTTTACATAGGACATATTTAGCCTTAAATTCAACAGCTGATCATAATAAAGACTGTACTTGTTTCATATTAGGCATTGGATCCAAAAATTTACTGTCTTCACACACTCTAGTAGACAAGAGTACTCAAAAGAAGCTTGAAACATAAGTGAATATTGTACTCACATTTGTTGAGTTGCAGAGCACTTGAACTCCAAGAACTGCATGACTATATATATCAGTCTAGCTGGTTCACATGTAATCTGAATTTCTTTGTAGTGTCGGGCACCGAAGAATCTGGATAACCCTAAAATCCTTGGTTATTACCTACAATGGTCGGCCAAAACGTTCTCTTCACCAAGCAAAGCTCTTACCAACCTTTATAGAGCAGTGGCCTGTGGATGTATCAGAAATTTTGCATGGGTAGAAACTTTCCCTCACGTGACATGACCATTGGCAGTTTGCCTATTCTTTATGATCTCTCTTCGTGCTTCTTACCCCGATTATCATGCTAATATTCGGATGTCAGTCTTATTGTAGTAATAGAATGTAAACATATCCATGAATGTAATTCGTATGTTCTTTATTGCTTGATATTTTTGCACCTCAATTATAACATATAAGTAAGATACTGAGCTGTCTTTCTTGGAGATAATTCTTCCTGCATAATTATTATTTCAATCAATTTAAATGTTAATTCAATAATGTGGGGTTTCTCAAAATGGAGACAAACTTTAATATCAAGAAAAAAACATGTGTTTCCAACATTGAGCTGGGATTACCAGCAATAAGAGCGAACATAGCAAAATTAGGCAAGCTAGAATATC
Organism: Hyparrhenia diplandra; assembly: GCA_015847255.1. Lineage (NCBI taxonomy): Eukaryota > Viridiplantae > Streptophyta > Magnoliopsida > Poales > Poaceae > Hyparrhenia > Hyparrhenia diplandra. The sequence goes on along the minus strand of JADLZK010009437.1, from coordinate 26,362 downwards.
ACAGCAGGGCTATGTCTTGTATATGTGCAAGTTCGGGATATGTAGCCCTTGGCACAATTTCATTTACCCAATGAACAATCTTATTCATGCATTCAAACACCCAGAACTTGTATTACAACGTCAACAGAGAAGACCACATATGCAGAATGTGAATTGTGATACGTACAGATGACATGAGACTAGTTGCAGTCCTTTTCACATACTCCTGGAACTTTGCTTCTTGATGCCCATCAACTTCCATTTATTCATATGGCCTAGAAAGGACCCACAAAGATGATCAATACATTGATCGCTGCTCCAAGACATCGGACACACCACATTAGAATTGCAAGCATGAGGAAGACATGTGCGACCAAGGGGATTGGATGTGGGACGTGGGGGTGTTTGCCCACCCCCCCATATTCCCATTTTGGTTCATTTCTTCTACTAGAGTCTCTTAGTAACTGCATACCAAAATTCTTGATGCATCCCAGTCACACTTTCGATTTTCATTCAGAACAAGGTGATTCTCAGAAAATGGAATGTTGGAGAAACAGAAAAATATGTGGAAATTAGTGTTGGTGGTGTAGTATTTATAGTGCCCTTCTATATCATCTTGGTCTGCTTTTGCAATGGGCATGGACTTTTTTTTTTAATTAATGACTATATAAAGGTATCCATATATAACATCCTTTACATCAGCTCGATCACAATAAAACTCTAGACCTATGATAGTTTTGGTGCATGTGTTCCATGTGGCTACTACTATCACGACAAAAGCATATAGCGAGCAGGATTCACTGTGTCCATGCTTGCTAGGACGGCAAAGCTTTCGACTACCTTGCTGCAATCTGCTTGAAAAATGGGAACCAATGCCATTCCAACACTTGGTCTGGAGTGTATCTTGGAACTGGCATAGATGCTAGGTTAGCCATTCCCAGATGCTTATTATGGGTGCAGGAGTCATGTAACATGGCGGATCGAGAGATTTGGAACTCTGAAACACAAATTTCCTGTTTTTTATTACTTATCACTGCTATGACTAGAACCAGCAATGATGGGCTGCCACATCAGTGTGGATTTGAGTCTAGCGACGTGAGAGGAGGACGTACTCTGGAACGCAGACTATGCCCCCTTACAAAGCAGAGAGAATGATTAGCGAAGGATTTGGACTGCCACCAGGCCTTTCTTTCCTCTACTGTACGCCGTTGAGCCAAGGAGACCGCAATAAGTTAACTATTTGTTTCCTGGATGTTACACTTCCTGCATCTCAGCGCTTCATGTTGATTTGTCTCATGCTAGAATAGTCAAACACCCTGAGGCACACCCTCTTCCCCATGATACAAACAGTCCTGATGCTTCCCAATCCCACGGCAGGCTTATGGTAGTGACAAATAATGCAATAATACTAGCATGTTGGCCTGAAATCTTTGGCGATTTCTATGGTACCGGTCTTGAGGTTTTGATTGGAACCAAGACATAATCCCTCTGTCCCTACAAACTAGACGTTTTAGTGTTATTTCCCTCTGTCCCACAGTCAACGGACATTGTTGTCTCTTTGCTACTCAGTTAGCAAAATATAACCTGATAGTGTTATTTTCCTCAATTCTGCTGGTTGGTTCAAGCCCGACATTGTTCTCCATATCGACGCTGCCGTTTGACTTCCGAACCGGCATTGCTTGGATCAAAAATGCTGTTGGATCGAGAGATTTGGAACTCTGAAACACAAATTACCTGTTTTTTTATTACTTATCACTGCTATGACTAAAACCAGCAATTATGGGCTGTCGCATCAGTGTGGATCTGAGTCTAGCGACGTGAGAGGATGGCGTACTCTGGAACGCAGACTATGCCCCCTTACAAAGTAGAGAGAATGATTAGCGAAGGTTTTGGACTACCACCAGGCCTTTCTTCCCTCTACAACTAGGTTTTGGACTACCACCAGTGTAGCGACGTTTCCTGGATGTTACAATTCCTGTATCTCGAGCTTCGTGTGGATTTTTCTCGTACTAGAATAGTCAAATACCGTGAGGCACACCCTCTTCCCCATGATACAAACAGTCCTGATGCTTCCCAATCCCACCACAGGCTTATGGTAGTGAAAAATAATGCAACAATACTAGCATGTTGGCCTGAAATCTTTGGCGAATTCTATGCTACGGGTCTTGAGGTATTGATTGGAACAAAGACATAATCCCTCTGTCCCTATAAACTAGATGTTTTAGTGTAATTTCCCTCTATCCCCACAGTCAACCGACATTGTTATCTCTTCGCTACTCGGTCAGCAAAAATATAACCTGATAGTATTATTTTCCTCAATTCTGTTGGTTGGATCAAGCCCGACAGTGTTCTCCATATCGACGCTGTCGTCTGACTTGCGAACTGGCATTGCTTGGATAAAAAATGATGTTGCTCGAAGGAGCAACCGATAGTGTTCGATCACGCTGCCGGTTGGACGATGAACCGGCAGTCTTTCCTCAAATCACAGCCCGGTGTTTCGACCGGCAGTGTTTGAACCCCGTGATGCCGCTTTGGTTCTGCGGTTCATTTTTTTGGAAGTGAAGGGCGGTTTGTGCCCGGCATAGTAGTGATGGAATGAAGGCTTCTCTCAAATTCTGTCTCCGCTTGCTCAAATTTAAGGGACCATCAATGCAGTCCAGAGGAATTCCTTGATACATCCCAAGCCTATGACCCAACAGAAACAAGGCAACTGCTAATACTACTAGCATACAGTTCCTAAGCTAGATTTCTGAGACGAAAATATTATGGATTGGTTGTCTTGCGTTGTATATATGTATAGCCTAGCACCTCTATTGTTCGCCTGCATTGATCGTATTGTACTACCTCCTTTTGGCACATGGTATTGGTTATTGACTTTGTGTAACTATGTTGGGCAGGCAAATAAGGTGTGCCTTGTAATGACCATTTGTACCATAAATCTGAACTCCAGCAAGACATAGAATCCTGTAGTACATAAGCACGAAGTACATATCATTTTCTGCACCATTAGTGTTGCTTGCTTAATCGGCAGCGATGATGTGTCAATACTAATTCATTTCCATAGCATTGGAACACTTGGACTATAAATACAACTTGACTTTGTGCAGGTTGCATCCCCATCCCTGATAATAGAAGTTAAGCCTCAAATTGGAATGTGTCATACATTAAGACCAATAGTAGCATGGGTGATACCATCATTCTGGCTGGTTAGGATTGGGATTGGGATTGGGATACATTGGGATGTTTTTACGGATGCATCACGCTACTGCCGAGTAAAGAAAGAGAACTTGTTGACTCATCCAAGGCCACATAATATGCAGTCACTACGCCAAATTTCGACAGAGGAGCCTTACGTGAGCGATCGGGCCAAGCACCTAGGCCATCTTTGCCCACGCTCTGTTGTTCCAGGAAAGCAGAGCAGAGATGCAGACTAGGCGGCAGTCGCAAGATAATTTTTTTGTTGTTTCTATCCATTTACAATTCTTCTCGTAAAACGTTAAATGAACTGATGGTAGTTTACATCGAGAAAAACATGATATTGTTAAATATTATGATCTACTTCTACTGTGTGGAGCTAAATGCAACTTAGTTTAGTGATAACTAAAGTATGCGTCTTTTGTATTTGTAAAGATTCTACATTTACAAGTTGGGACTAAAACCATATATTTCAAAATTTTTGTATTAGTAAAGATACTGGCCGAGACGAGAATGCTCAATCACAAACCAAAACAAATCCAACCAAGGATCCGGATCAAACACCTAACTAGGGTTTCTTGAGTGGCGACACATGAAAGCAACCAGTTCTAAATTTGTGAAAGCCACTTCGGGTGGAGCTACCTCGTAGTGGAACAGTCTACCCTAGATGACCCCATTCATTCGTGATACAATCAGTCCTGATGTCTCCCAATCCTATGACAAACTACGGGTAGCGACATCTTATTACGGATAGTGGAAGTGGAACAGACTAGGGTAGTGACAATCAATGCTGATGCCTCCCAATCCGTGATACAATCAGTCCTGATGCCTCCCAATCCTATGGACTTTGTAGGTTTCTTATGAGCTTGAGGATGTTTATGACAACTTTATATAAAGGGCTATGGGAATTAGTGGTTGGAGTGGTTGATGCAGAGAGTTAATAAGATGGATATCTAAATTTTAGATCTAATTTATTGCTTGGTCCATGAAGCTAGGGAGATATAAGAGCGTCCGTGGTGCGCAGGTTTTAGTCAGTTCGATCCTTGCTGGAGTGGGTTCCATACATCGTAACACCAGTACGATGGAGTACCCGCTCCTACGCATAGAACCCGGTCCTTCAAACTAAAAAAAAATCTTCTTCCTCTTCCACCGCTCTCTCTCCTCTGTGTCTTCCACAGCTTCCTTCATGCGTTCGCATGAATCCGCACAATCGCAGCAGCCAGTGATTTTTTTAATTGTTTGTGGGTCCAAAGATAGACCCAAGGTCGGTACCATACATTGTAGCCATTTTAATAGGTGATGTCAAATCAATCTATAGAACTGGGGTTGATTCTATATACTGCTGATGCAGAGGGGGAGTTGAAGTCTGAATCCATATTCCCTGAGGTGCAGTATTTTGAGTGGGAAATAGTTCAAATCATGATGGATTTCAAAGACCTGTTTAACTTTCACTAAAAACACTACTCCAACACCTTCGCATAGATTCGAGTAGCTGGGGTTGTCCTTTGAACATCTATTCCATTGCTACGAAAACTCCCACTCCTACCAAACCTGCAAAAAAAAAAAACAAAAAAACTCCAACCTTCAAAATCCCATTCCCTGCTTTCAATTAGCTGGAACCCGAAAGGATGCCCTACGAAATGGTGTACTAATCTAAGATACTTAGGAATATATGTACTAGTTACTAGTTCAGCATGTATTTTCTCATATTCTAATATATACTATGAATCATTACACTATCGATTATCTTCCATATCCCCTGCCTACCAGTTGCACACGTGTAGCAGTGTGGCCCATTATTTTGGCAGTACATAATGCATTTGTATGTAAAAATTTTCCTTCTGAAGATTTAATTTTCTTGTTCCAAATGGATACTCTAGATCAACAGACATATCTATCAAAACAAAAAAAATCAGATTAAAGGCCTATGCTCCAGGACTCATGGGATCGAATATATTTCATCCTTAACTACTAAAACATGTTTCTGATGGAAAACTCTTCAAGCGCTGAGTATGTTTCGATATCCAAAACAAGCATTTTCAGTGTGCTTCTCGACCACTGGAATACACCGTGATGCTAGAATCTTGCATGGTCCACCTCGGAAGGTATGAGAAGGATTGATGGTTCAACCGCCCTTAGACTCAGTGCACTTTTAGCAAAAATTAGACACAACCACTCATTTCCGTCACGGACTTTGAACCCAGAAGGCCAAAAGGGCATGAGGGCTTCTAACGAGATTCTAACATGGGGTATACCCATTAGGTACTCATGCGTGCTCGAGCGAGGGTGAGCCTGAGTGCCTCTCTGCCACTACTCAGGCTCGGGGGCTCAGCCGCAGCCCCAGGCTGCCGAGCGATAGTAGCCCGAGCCAAGCTTCCACCCAACACACACTCGGGATTGCGCCCAAGCGCCAATCTGCTGGATAGTAAAAGATGACAAAGTTTGATAAACAATTAAGATATCGACTAAATAAGATTGGATAGAGAAATATCACAATGTTTCATTATTAGTAGGATGTCATTATTATAGACACTGTGCTGTAGGCGTAAAAAATAAAGCAAAAACGGTAGCAAACCACCAATATATTAATTTGTCTCTTACTGAAGAAGATCAAAATCACATGTGACGTTCCAAAGTTTTTCCACCCGTTTTGCAGATGTGATAGACTTTTTTTTTTGAAGGGCTCAGTGGGGAAAACTCCCCACCTATTTTTTGTATTAAAGTATAAAAGCAGTAAAGTACAAATTGCACAAGAAGTGCAAAAATATAAAAAAAAAAAAAAGGTGCTGGGAGCTGATGTGATAGACTTGCTCTATTTATTAGAAAAACAGCAGCAGAGCTGTTTGTGTTTTTTTTTTTTGGGTATCTTTTAAACATTACAAATAAACAGCTTACCAAGTGATAGACTTGCCCTGTTTATTAGAAAAAAAAAATCATATTTTCCAATTCATCCTACCAAAATTAGATTTTAAATACTCATTTGAAAGGTATTGAAAAGTTCTAAAACTTTAGTTACTACCGGAGTTTGAGGGTTCGTTACATCAGGAGAAAGTTTTTCGGGGCGGGGCCTCTCGGTCGCTCCCTCCTCAGGCGGCTCGGGAGGCGAACCCCTAGCGCCGCCACTCCCAAACCTCCCCTTCTCTCCTCAACCTCGCCGCTGCCCGAGGGGTCGCTGCCGGGAATCCGTGCGGGCCTCGATGAAGGCGGCGGCGGGCCTTCCCCGGAGGCTCGGATTTGACGCTGGCGGTGAGATCTCCAGGCGAGCCTGGGCATGGTGCGGTGGCCTGGGGGCGGCATCGACGGCAGGACGGGCGAGGCCCGGCACCTTCATGTGGCGGCGGCGCGGGCTGCTCTAGGAGGACCCGGGGACGGCGGCGGCGACAGTCGGGTCGCCCTTATGGGCTAGCCGGCGATGGGAGCGCCAGTTCGTGTAACACCCTAAATTTTGTGTTTTTAAAATTAGAATAAAAATGATTTATTTATGTATTTTTGTGCCCATGAAAACATAGAAAAATAATATTTTTTCCATTAAATTAAAATTTATCATAAGGTAGAAACATGTTGAGCATTCATGCTGGTGCATGCTATTTATTGAGTGAGTGTCTTTGACCAAAAGCTTAAAAAATTTCAAATTCTATTGTAAATGCTTTGTGAAAATCAGTTTAAATAAAAAGAAAAGTATTTATCTTTTGTTTATCCTTTTCTCTGGAATCTGGCCGAAGGCTTGTTTCTCTTGGCCTGAGTGGCACCTCCTCTCCTCTCTTGGGCTGTCGACTAAGCCCAGCTTGGCCAGGCATAGCGCAAGCACTGCCTTCCCTTCCCTTTGTTTGACTGCCACGCAGAGTCGCTGTCAGCGTCGCCCTTCGTGAAGTCGTAACCGAGACGGACCATCACCGACCCGGCCATGGATTCTTATTGCGTTCTGGTGCAATCCATGTGCTTGCACCCTATATAAGCCTTGTGTTCGCGTCCATATCGTCCTTGGCAACCCTAGCTGCTAGACGCCGCCTTATCTCGAGCAGCAGCCGCCTGAAACTCTAGACGAAGCCGTCGAGCTCGGTTCCATTGTTCTGCCGCATCGAGCTTCCTGCCACCCTTCATCCCTGTAAGTTTCACGTCGATCTTCCTTTCAATCTCACGAAGTCGTCATGTTGTTTCTACCTTCAAAATTGATCTGTTTTGTTCATCTTGGATGACCAGCGTCGCCGCCGTCAGTTGGGTTGCATGCTGTCGACAAGCCACATCTGTCTACCCTAACGAACTGCACACGTCCTTGCCGTGCCTCCATCGTCGTCGTTGTGAAATCCCTGGGTGAGCTCTCCTCATCCACCTTTATTTTCTTGTGTTCCTTCATCGATCAAACCGAGGCATGCATATGTACGTTGTGGTTTCCAGCGAAGCTCCAACGCCGGCCATGGCCTCCTTCCTAGCCTGCACTGATGTCATCTAGCTCTATGACATCATGATGACATCGATTTGTTTTCTAGCCGTTTTCGTTTAGGAAAATAAATGTGCAAATACAATATAAATATCATGGCATGCACTACTCATAGTTGAGCACCCAGCTTGCTACGTGCCCTCCGCACGGTGCTGTGCTCCAATCCCAAGCTGTTACAATTCAATCTCTTTGCTAGCTTGATGATCTCTTTGATGACATCATGTATTTTTCTGCCGTTTTGTTTCTTTGACAAGAATAATTCTAAAAATACTTAGTAATGTACATATACGTACATCACGACCAAGCAAAGCAGCAAACCTAGCAGCCGGCTATCCATATATTGATCAGGGCACCAGCGTCCTTGCTGGCTACTGCACCTCTCGTCGAGTAAACCAGGCTCATGCCTTTATCTTTGCCATAGCAATTCATCGCACTTTATCTTCTTGTAAGCCATTTATCTATCATCTTTTAATTCGGTTGTTTTCATATCTAAATTATGTTCCATCCTAATTATTTTAATGACACACAATTTCTAGCTTGCTGACATCGATTATACACCTTGTTTCAAATTCCTACTTGCCGATCCATTGTTCTATCTATGGACCACATTACCCTAGATTTTCTTATACATCTTCTCATCGCCTTTCAGCATGTTGAAATCTGATTTTATTTATTTATTTATTTATTTATTTATTTTGAAATCAAGTAATTAGTTTATCATTTTACTCTTGTGAATCTTGTAAAATGCGTATCTTATCCGTTTTAAATCCGAACTCGGTGAACTTTACATCTGTGTGATCGTAGTGACGTGTAGATTAGTTTTATAAGCTTTTCAACTTAATTTTCTACTGTTGATGTACTGTTCTAATTGTAGCTTTGTTTGATATGCATGATTGGCTCCATATGCTTGTGTGTTGTTGATTGGAATCAATTAGACGGTGAGCTTTACGTGGTGATCTAGAAGTTTTCGATCAAGAAGGATTTGTCTTGAGCTTTGGAAGTGAAGAAGGATTTCTCTTGGAGTTTTGGACTCGAAGAAGGAGCAACATTAAGGCAAGTATTGTTTGGGATATGTTAGCTTTTAACCATGATCATATGACTTGAATGATGTTTATGCAATGAACGTTAAACATGACTATTAGCAACATGTGGACTTGTCTGTATTAGAGTCTCCGGGAAAACAGTACAACTGTGAGGGCTACATGGCTCTGGTTTTAGCTCAGTACCCAGGACCTTTTCTAGCTTGTTAGCGGTTACCGAAAGGCGTTAGGGTAAAACAGACTATGGATCCCCGGTGTAGGGTTGTATCACATGGGACTGCCGCAGACCGAGGATTCCTGCGGGTTGATCACCCGGACTGACGGAAGATACCTAGCGGCCCTAACTTGTTAGAAGAACCTATGAAAGGCTTCATAGTGAACCCTACCGACTGTCCTAGGAAGAGGGTTAAGGGGCCGATCACCCCGGGTGAAAGGGCAATTCACGGCTCACAGTGAAAGTGTACACCTCTGCGCAGAGTAAAACTGGTATATCAGCCGTGCTCACGGTCATGAGCGGCCTTGGAACCTTTGCATTAAAGATGATGACCTATGTTTGTTTAACAGTTCATAATTTATCGTTTATGCTCTACATTATTATGTTATAGTGATCATGGTATTTGGATAAGATATTGCCTTGCCATTCTTGTTGAGTTCAACACGGACTCACTCTTGCTATTCCCCACACCTCAGGTGAAGTTTAGGCTTGTGATCAACCAGTCAGTCTTTCCCTATGGAGTCTACACCAGAGAATCGGAGTGTTTTTTCCGCTGTCTGCTAGCTGAGGTTATGTTCTTTATATTATGTTCGTTATAATTTAAGCATTGTTGATTTGATACTACCCTTTACTCGTGGCTATATGTGAGATTTGACTTCCAGGGCTCACATATGGTGTTCATTCGGTTTTCTCCTTAAAACCGGGTGTTACAGTTCGGCATCCCCTGCTCGGTTCGTCCCTGGTGTCCGCCTCGGCGCTCACTCCGACAAGGCCGCGGTGGTGGAGGTGTCGGCGGCGGGGTCTTCGGAGGAAGTGATTTGGAGGCGATGCGGACGACGCGGCGGTGGCTGTGGAGCGCAGGGCTTTGGGCGGAGCAGACGATGATTGGTTCGACTCCATGGTGGCGCAGTCGATCGCCCATTTTTGGGCATTGGAGAACCCAGTGCGGGCTGATCCGGTGATCCCAGGACGATGGGCGTCGCAGTACGTCGACCATGGTGGCAGTGTTCTCGGACGGCGGCGACGACGAAGCAATTGGGTTGGTCGTATCGGGGATGAACCCGGTGGCCAGCCATGGTGGCTTCCTCAGCGTTCGTCAAGGTGGAGGAGTCGTGGAAAGGGATGGCGAGGATGGCAAAGGACATCGGCATTTGTTTCCCTAGATCTGTATTTCGGCGATGGTGCACGTCGCTGGCGGTTGGCGTGAACGGCGTGGCCCCGGGACATGGCATTGACCGCTCACTACTACGACGGCGGTGGCGCCCGAGGGCACCACTTTCCTCGAGGGAGGCGTCGTCCTTTTCAAGTGGATCTCTACGGTGAAAACCTACACCAGTTGGGTGGGCGGCAATGGCGTCTTTGGATGGCATTTTCTCGTTGGAGACGTCGCTGGTGGAAGATCCCTTGGATGTCGGCTGACGCCGGCATCAAAGTGGCGGCTCATCGCACACGCTTATGGGGCCTTATGCTGTTGCCGGGGTTACAGGATCCGGAGTCTCCAATGGTGGATGAGTTTTAGTTGTTTTATTTTTTAAAGTGCACCAGTGTTTTCGGGTGACTTTTGTCTTACCTGTAATCTTGTTTCTCGGTTGTAATTTTGTTGGCCTGATGCATCCTCGGATGACTGAAGCCGGAATATAATTTCCATTATCTAAAAAAGTTACTACCGGGTTTCCAGTTATACACCGAACGTCCTCAAAACTTACTTCGATCTACTACTGCTACGCCTTAAACTCTGCCATGCCCAAGGAACAAGACTAAACAAAGATGTGAGCAGCAGCAGTATTGTGTTATCCAATAGTTACCTACAGATCTTCCCTTGGTCACTCCTCCCTGGACAACCACACACCGTCTCGACTAAATGCCACATTATGTTGCCAACAATAAGGCAATAGAAACGATGTGAGCAGCAGCAGTATTGTGTCAGTCTTGCGCCCATGAGGAGAAGCAAACGCAGCTGGATACTCTGGAGCGCAGCCTATGCCCCCTTGCATAGTTATGTAAGTTTTTACCTCCCCGTTTCTCATGCTCCAGGTTGGGCTTACAATCAGGCGTTTGTTTCTCCTCTACTCTTGGCCGATTGAGTCAAAAAGACAGCAAGTTAATTAATTTTTTTCTGGATGTTACACTTGCTCGATTTCAGGGCTTCATGTCAATTGTTTTCGTAGTGGAATGGTCAAATATCCTGTGCCTTTCTCTGCCACCGTGATAGAAACAGTCCTGATGCTTCCCAATCATACGACTGACTCCGGGTAGTGACAAATACTACAATAATACTAGCATGTCTGCCTCCAATCCTGGGTGGTTTGAGGCTAGTGGTACCTATAGACTTTGTAGGTTTCTTGTGAGGATGAGGGTGCGTAATGAATGGCTAATTAGTGGTGGGAGTGTACATGCGTAATGAATGGCAAGTAGTTCTAATATATGAACATGTAAATGAATGAGCTAGTCCAGAATTGTATATGCATATACACTGGGTTTACATGTATGGGCAGTAAATTACAGGCCTGTTCATAGCAGCTGAAATCCAAAACCAATTAATGATGCTTCAATTTAACAAAAGAAAACATGTGGTATGTCAGAGTATCTCGAAGAGTTCCCAGGTCCTACTCCTGTCCAAACCTCCGAATCATAAAGAGAAGGAGGTCACGGTTTGTGCCACCAACTGAAAAATATGGCACGGGCCAGAGTCCAGAAAACTCCTATTAATGAAAAACGGGTGAATGGCCTGATCTCGAAAATAAAGAGTCCAGAACTCTGCTTCAGTTCTGTGGGACTATGGTGATGTTGACGGGAAGGCGTGCAGGCTGCAGGGTAAACGACAGAAACGTAGGGGTCTTAGTTGATTATTTCAGTTTCTTTGCAACTAATATTTAATTTAATACTTTTGTGTTTCAACAAATGAAATTTCAACATGCAAACAAATTAAAATGAAACGTTACATTACTAGAGATGAGTTTAGAGTCCAATATTCCTAGATATTCTCATGTCAAGGTAAGAAAAATAAGAAATCTTGGATGAGTACCTACCAGGATCTATTTTATAAAAGAAATAAAGAACCACTTCTACAAGATTCCGGCAGTCAGAGAATATATATTCCTTGTCTGAGCCTAATATAAAAGGCATCCAAAAATGACATGTTGTATTTCAGCATAATATAAAAGAAATAAATACCACACAATGAGAGGTGATATTTAGTTTTAGGTGGTCAATCATTCATCTTCACAAACTTGTTGGATCAAATGACATGGCACAACATAATACAACATATATAGGTTTGTAAGGCATCGAGAAGTTCAATATCCATGTTTCAAATAATTTGTGAAAAATGCACTCAGTGTTGTTGGAGCCACTAAATGGTGCGTGGTGCATATACACAGTGATAGGATGCTAATGCAGACTCGGGGCTCTGGCAAGTTAGAATGTTGAAAGGCCTTTGAGTGGAGTGGAAAGTGAAATTTATGCTTGGCTACTTGTTCTAGCTTGTCCAGTGTTGGAAGCTGTTTTTGTTTAGGAATACTCCATCCGTTCTAAATTATAATTTGTTTGACTTTTTCAACCCCAAATTTGACCACTCGTCTTATTATTTAAAATTTTGTGCAAAATATCACTTCTCTTGTTGTGTCATACTTTATTAACAAAAAGTTCCTTAATAATGACTTAAATTAGACTATATTTGCACTATTTTTTTTTGAATAAGATGAATGAACCAATTTGGGTTGAAATAGTTAAGTTGGAATGGAGGAAGTATATGGGGAAATGGGTGAAACAAGGAGACTCGGGGAAGTATATAAGTAACTCACCCCTGCAGTATTCTAGGGCACAGATATGAGACGGTGTGGGACGTCAATAGAAAGGATCCTGGGGGCACAGATACGAGTGAGTTGTGGTGTGGAGGTTGAGTTTCAGCAAGAGGCATTTTGATTTATCAACTAACAGCGCGTCTAACAAGTAGAAAATACTATATTTAATCACCTTTATGGAGCCAATTTTTAATGAAATAATCATTCGTGATTAGTTGGCAGGCAGTTTTCTCAAGATATTTTGATCGGAAATGAGTGGGAAAGCTATAACCTAGCCTGTATTTTAATATCTGTTACTATTACTTGATGGGGGTCAGAAACCTTTTGCTTATATTGACAATTGGTAAAGGCATCATCCTGTTTCGAAATCTTAAACAGGGTTACTAATATTTCATGGTGGGGGTGCCATAATTAAAGTAGTATTCGCGATATCAACAAGGTGTCAGATTTCAAAAGTATTCATTGTTGCCCAGTGCCACAACATGGCTGCAACAAAGTCCGTTAATTATTATTGCCTGCCAATGCCGCAAATGGCCCTGGAGGAAACTCTGCTTCTTCCGTTGTGGTCAATGCTGCAACACGGCTCCCATAGAAGTAGTCCCACATGTAACATGGCCCAGGCAAGAGTGTCTTCTCATTGGCCAAAGCCACAACACGGCCCAAGGGAACTTTTCACGGCACTCCTTGGAACATGCCGCTAAACTCCGAATGGTGTCATATGCCAATCAAGGTTTGATTATTTTTTTACCCCCCCTTCTTTTTTTTTTTATGTACTATGCTAAAGATGGAGGAGCACCTGTAACCAGGAGGTACCTTCGTCGTGCAAGCCGCCTCCCCACAGTCTTGGTAGCATAATGAAAGCATGACTCAACTACGTCAACGGCAAAGAGGTGGCAACCAGGTGGAATGATGACCTGATATGCCTCCATGCGTGTGCACTACCGATCATCTGATGGCTGGGTGCCCTTGTTGGTGAACTGTGGAAGCAAGATATGCGTAAAATTCACACTAGACATAAGCAGGGAGCTGACACATGGTAACACGCTCCCTGGGATGAAATTAGCAGGAAAGAAGATTGTATGCATAATGTATTTTATAAGACTTTGCCTAAAAAAGTATCAAGTGAGCTTGCATATATCTTAAAAATTGCTAGACACATGCCATTTTCATGTAGTAAAGTGTACAACTGCGCATATTCGTGTATCTCTTTCAAGAGCTTTTCTTGCTGCACTTTTACTACATAGTGGTTCATGTGACGGCCACTGCATGTAGCGTCTGCACTGAGTCAATGAATAAGCTGGTAACATGTTCCTCTGGTCCCGATGGTCTGATAGTGAGTAGTGTCACGAAGTGGGTCAAGAAAGAGAAGCAAGCTAGCTAGAAACTGCATGCATACCCTGTTCCCTAGCTAGCCTTGGATGACCGGGCTCCAGCATATGAACATGCTAATGCATCTCAATCCTACATGTTTGGTAGCCGGAACTACATATTGAAATATTTCTTCTATAGCTATTGGCTTCCTATGAGGAACAGCTGCTGCATGATCTTGTTGGAACCTGCAGTATATTACTATATGTAATGGGAAAATCTGATGTCTCTCTCTCTCTCTCTCTCTCCCTCCTGCTATCTCCCCTTCCTTCTCCCAAACACAACTCAGCACGGTCCGGTTTAACTTAGTATGGGAATGCCTTTACCCACTGTTCTTATAAATATGCTGGCGTCAAATATGGTTAGTCTAGGACATCTCTATCAATTTTGTATGAAACAGTGTTCTTTACAGCTTAGGTTGAAGGTAAACGGAAGTTGGGTGACCCTATAATGATCAATGAGTTCAAGCTATGGCATATATCCAATGTTGGCTTCTTTATCTGGCCGCATAATATGTAGCTGAGCTTACATCAATCGGATGTTGCGTCTCTCAAACTATATATCATGTACTCAACTACTCCATGCCACGATTTACGTTATTGTATAGTCTATCATTTTTCTTTCAATTTGAAAGAAAGAGAGATTATGAATCTCTTAATCATTCGAGTTGTAAGAAATGACGCAAGATAGTTGATACACTGAAAAAAAAGTTGCATTTTTCTTCATATATTAGGATGACTGGTTACATAGGCCCTGGGTTACTCTTCGCATAGGGCACAGTAGTGGGTTTGTTACATTTGTGATTAGATTTGATTAGGTTAAGTCATCTTTGCATAAATTATGGAGACCAGTATTATAATGGTGAAGACGTCAGGTTCTCCATATGTACAATTAGAGGATAAAAATGCTTCCCATTTCAGTATGTAATAAATGGATCCTAAAGTTCTGTAGCACAAAAAAACGAGTTTAGGGGTAAGACTTTGGTTTTTCAGTAGGGGCAAACTTTTCTAACCATCCCTGTAAATTATATTATTAGAAGACAAGGGTTTTTATGCAACACTCAGAATATGCAACAACAACCAAGCCAGTCAGCCTAAATGAAGTTTGGGTAGGCTAGAGTTGAAACCCAACAAGGACCCTGTTGACACCTCTTAAGCCATGTTTTTATGTGTCAATTTAAGATATAATAAGGATATAAAAAGAATAGAATGCATAGAATAGGTGTTATCTTGATAAAGTTCCACGAGTTTTGGTGATTTATATCTTTTCGGGGACTTAACAGAAAAATGCCAGAAATTAAGAGAAAACCCCCATACAATAAGAAGATTTACCGTAGAAGAATTTCGATCCGAAAAGTGAACTAAAACATTCCGTAAGACACCCGAAGACACGAGGAAAAGACCCTCGACAGGCGGGGGGTCCACCACGGCTTTGGCGCCCCCGAGGCCCCACATTGGCGGCCCGGTGGGTCCCACCTGTCGGCCTCAGCTTCTTAGGTCGGTTTCTAACCGCCTTTGAGGTTGTATCTACGCCGTTGTTGAAGTCGGTTTGATCCAAGGGCCAAAGATTCATCCGCCGTAACTATATAAGGAGGGTCCTACCTCGGCCTTAGGCATGAAAATCATTATTCATCATACTTTCGGCTCGATCATAGCTAGAGCCATACCTCTCTAATTAGAAGAGCTAGATCAAGTTGAGAGAGATTAGTAGAAAGTTGAGAGATAGATCAAAGAATTTGATTAGAGTTCTAGATCTGTTCTTGAGAGATAATTAGTAGAGTTGAGGAGAAGTAAGGAGAAGTGCCGGATCTGTCGGTGACTCTCTGCGCTTGTACCTCTGGGATCAAAGGCTTCATTGCACTTGATCTTGAGATTTCTTTGGTGGATCAACCTTATAGTTGAGTAAGTTTACTTATTTATATTTCTTTCGGTTTATGACTCATTAGAGTACTTTGATTCTTGTCGCTCTTGAATTGAAGTTGTTACCCCTAGTGTAAACGTGGTGTTTAGACTAGATAACTCATAATTGCCCCCTACCTGCCGGAGAGTGGTAGATCGTGGTAGTGACAGTACCATTGAGTCCTTTGGATTCCACTTCCCGTAGATAGGACTCGTAGGATCTAAGTGCTGGGAGATAGTAAGTTTTCCCCTTACCTTCTCTTGAGTACGATCCCCATTAAGGAATATCTATAAGCCTTATAAGAGTATAAACTAGACAGCCATAGAATTCTTCTCATCTTTTATCTGAACTCCTGTTCCTTCCTATTATCTCAGGGATTAGTTTTTGCCTCAGTATTCCCACACCATTCTCCCTGTGGATTCGATATTTAAAACCCACCTGGGTGAAGTGCTCATCGTTTCTGTTCGCTTGCAGACTATACAAATTTATAAATAATTCTGTAGGATAACTTTTACCAACAAGCATTTAAAGGCGCCGTTCTTGGGAGAAACGGTTTTGTGATTATCCGAGCTAAACTAAATCTTGTATCATATCATTAGTTTAGATTTTTCTTTTTATTTTATCTTATCTTATCTTATCTATCCAAATGGATACTACCCCTCTTTACAAAAATTTAGCACCCAATGGGCAAGCTTGTAGACCTGTGCTATCATCTGAACCTATTCAAGCTAGATCCTATGAGTTTCGCCCCAGGTTGATAGAGATGGTCCAAAACCATACTTTCTCTGGAGAACTAGACGAAAATCCTTTTATTCATCTCCAAACTTTTGAGGAGACATGTAAATGCCTCCATATTGAAGGCATGTCCCCTGAAACTATCCTTTGGACGCTCTTTCCATTCTCTTTGAAAGGAAAAGCTCGCCAATGGTACAATAGAAATAGAGAAAGAATGGCTGGCAATTGGGAAACTTGTTTAACTGAATTCTGTGCTGATTTCTTTCCCATGTCAAAACTAGTTAACTTTAGGCTCTCAATCCTATCCTCAAAACAAAATCATGATGAATCTCTGAGTGCCTATTGGGAACGATATGATCTTCTTTCCAAATCCGGACCTAATCTCGCCATACCAGACCATGTTCTAATTCAACACTTTTATATTGGTCTGAATAGAAAATCTAGAAAATATCTGAATACTTCTGCGAATGGATCTTTCATTCACCTTTCACCCCCTGAATGCATTGCTATCCTAAACAAAATAGTGGAGAACAAGGAGGATGATCCAACTGCAGGAAAATCTTTAAAAATAGAAGAAATTATAGAAGATGATAGATTAGCTGAATCCATTTCTATTCCAGATCCTTTACCAATCCCAGCTAATCCAGAACCTTTAGAAGAACCAGAGGTTACTTCAATCTCTGACTTCTTAATTGATATCGAGGATGATCTCTTTACAGATTATGGAAATACCTCGAAATATCGATTTACATCTCAGAAGAATAGATCATCACAATCTCATCCTTTAGATTCTTCTGATTTAACACATTTAAAAGGAACTACGAGAAGAACTTGTCTCAATTATTAGTAGTGAGTGGACGGAGAAGAATCGAGCTTTCCTCCCCGATGTGATCCGTTTGGATTCACCTTACGTACCTATTCGCCGCCAAATTGATGAAGATCCATTTGATGCTCTTGACAATCCTATAGTGGGGATAAACATCATGGCATTATCTTTTGCTCATAATCTTCTTAAAAACATGCCATTGAGTCCCACTACAAAATTACTTTTGACACCTTC
Source organism: Hyparrhenia diplandra (assembly GCA_015847255.1). Taxonomy (NCBI): domain Eukaryota; kingdom Viridiplantae; phylum Streptophyta; class Magnoliopsida; order Poales; family Poaceae; genus Hyparrhenia; species Hyparrhenia diplandra. The sequence continues at coordinate 8,631 of JADLZK010009437.1, read as the reverse complement.
AGGACAAGTTATTCAAGGTTCAGGAATTCTTTATGTCTTACCAATCAAGGTTAATAACATCATGGTACATCTTAGTTTCTATATCTTTGATATCATGGAGTTTGACCTGCTAATAGGACAACCAATAGAAAAGCTTACTTTTAAAGGACAACCCGGAGATTTAGATTTTCAATTAGACAAAGATCTTCAATTCTCATTACCTATCATCCAAGCTATTCATGCTAAATCCGAGTCTTGTCCAGAACCAGATCCTATGGAAGAAGTTAAAGAGGCCACAGTAGAATATTTTGTGGAATCCAATCAAGAGGATGATTTAGAATTTTTTATTGAAGAAGAGGATGAAAATCCTACTACTTCAGAACCTTTAGATGAATTTGAAAATCCACCTAGACCTCCTATTGAACTTAAACCTTTACCACCGGGCCTCTGTCAGACCCCCATTTTTGAGGATCCTTAATCACACGTATTTGTGCCAGGATCGCACACAAATACGCCCAATTAACATAGAGTTGGTATCAAAAACCATACTTTTATTACTAATGGGGAAAACACGTTACATAGTTTGGGTTTACATGCTTAGGCCATAGGCCTTATACCATATATCAGAGTTTCTAATACAGCGGTCCTACGATGTCGTGGTACCATTCCTACAGGCAACTTGGAGTGCAGACAAAACCCTGGACTTCTTACTTAAACGTGTTCCTAGCGTAGCTCCTCTGTGCAGTCAAATGGCTCCATCTTCAGGTGTACTCTTCCTGGCATTATCCTTTCGTTGTCCTCGATAGCTCCATCCTTAGATATACTCCAGCAACTTTATACCTAAAAACATAGAATAGAGGGGGTTGAGTACTTACGTACTCAGCAAGCCCTAATTTGGGTAAAGGTGGAGTGTAGTGGATGGAGGCTATATGTGGAAGTGGTTAGTGGTGGTATGAGGTAGTAGGTAGAAGGATAAAGTAAGTATATAAATATAGGTTTGGGCCCTGCACTAGTACACAAACGCTCTTTTGTCCTGGGTTCTCCACGGTGTAAATTGAACTGGGATTACGATCCGGGACTAAAAATCGAGTGGTAAGAATACGAACCGGGATTAATAATAACCTTTAGTCCCAGTTCGAACACCAACTGGGATGCCCCCGAGGCCCGGGCCGGACCAGCCGATTTAGTCGGTTGGTGTTACCAACCGACTAAATCTCTCTCTTTTTTTTCTTTTTTTCTGTTTCTTTTAATTTCATGATATATTTTGCTTTTAAATTTGGTTTTCGAATACGATTCTACACTACAAATGATACGCGTTCTAGGAAGTTTCGAATATGATTGTACACTACAAATGATATAATGATTTAGGGAAAGTTTCAAATACAATTGTATATTACACATCAAAAGCGGGCATATATTGTTTTCATCGTCATGATGCCACATTTTACAAGTTCATCGGCCGATTACAAGTTCATCGTCCTACATATATAATGCCAAGTGAACCAGGGCCACATTGTGCAATTGCTTGTACCATTAATTCAAAACTTTCTATACAAGCAGTATTAAAAGGAATGCCAGCTTCTCTGAACCATGTAACCATACGCTCAATAGCCCTTCTCTTCTTTTCCATTTGTTCTGAATCGTGGATAGCTTGTGCATTTTCACCTTTCTCTATTGCTTGCTCTGTACTTGGCACTGCAAGCGCATCAATTGGACCTTTACTATCTTGATCAAGGGATCTCAAAGGATTATCTTGTGATGAATTTCCATGGTCGTTGTCACCTAGTCTGCATCATACACTGTCGTCAATCATGGGTGATTTGACTAAAGTACATCAAGAATGGATAGCACAAGAGTTTCAGTCAACATATTCAGCTCCATAAAAGTAAGTTCCTACACAACTGGCTCTGCTATGTTTGGGTTGTAATAAAAAGGATGAAAAAGAGTTGAATTCTCTACACAGCTTTTGCTGTTGTCTTTAGGCAAGTGCACTGCATCTTACTTTACTTATGACTCTCTCTATTTTGTGTGTTATTTGGTAAATATAAATTGAGAAAAATCCCAAAAAGGATGCAGCAAGAATCAAGTTTAACGCAGACCACTCCAGAGTGTAGACTCAGAATTGTCACAATAGATGCAGCCACTTTTGTTTATTTCTTCATAACTGACCGCAAACCAATGTTGAAACTTGATATCCATCTGTTGATGTTAATACCTTCTTAAAGTAGGCCATATGTTGAAACTTGGTTCAGCACAATCACGAAGATATTAAGGTGTTAACATCAACAGGTTGGTATTATTCGAAAAAAAATCAACAGGTCAATATTAGCATGGTAGAAGGTACTAAGAACAGCACTTGTCGAATAATAGTTTTGCAGCATCTGAACTGGTATTTTAAGACTATTGTAGTGAAAGAAACAATCAGTTTCCTGCATTCGCAATCTTCTTTCATCTTGCTGACCTCAAGAGTACTCCACCGTACTGCCCCAACCACATACTCCAAACTGCAATCATGTCACTAGAAACCCTCGAATATATCCTGGAATCCTAAAAATCATGTATACAACAGTCCACAGGGCAAACTAACAAGCAACCCAGACAAATTAACCCACGCAAATCCGCACCTGAAACTGAAATTATCTCGCACAGGATTATGACGATGGCGACGACGACGTATTGGCGGCGGCGCTGGGCGTGGTGACCGGGAAGATGGCGGGCCACGCGCGACGGATCTGGCGGCCGGGAAGACGGATCCGTCCGCGGTCGCTGCCGAGATGCAGCCGCCGCCCGAACGCAGCGCGCAGCGCGCGTCGACAATGGAGATGCTGCGGGCGGCGGCCGGGCGGGAGGAGCTTGCTGCGCGTAGCACCGCGGGCGGTCGGTGGCCGGTGGAGGAAGCGTCTTGTGCCGCCGCCGTCGAGGCAGGCGTCGGGCGGCGACGGATAGCAATGCGAGGGCGTCGGCAGCGTAGAGGTATGCTAGAGATGGACGAGAGGATGAAGGGAGGCAGGGCGTCGGCGCTTCATATACCCCCTCTTTAGTCCCCGGGTGTATAGGCTGAGCTTGGGACTAATGTAGTAGTATTCTCGGTTGTCAACTAGAACTGGGACTATTACTCAAAAAAAAAAAAAAAAACTAGAACCGGGACTAAACGTTTGAGTTTTAGTCCCGGGTCTCCACAAGCACCGGCATTAAAGTCATTTTGTCTTGGTCTTGGCCTGAAAATTTAGGGCCTTTAGTCCCGGTCGTAAAATACACCTAGGACTAAATAGGGGTAAATTGCATTTCCGCCACATTCAAGCATAGTTTAACTTTTTATTATATATTCTATTTGTTTACATCACATTAAATTATATAATAGGATTTTTCTTAAAAAATATATGTTATATTTTATTTTTATTTATTGCACACATAAAAAATATGTAACCTAATAAATATTGGACATAATATAAGTGCATAATCACTATTTAGTTAATGCAAACATGTAGTCTGTGAAGGATGTTGGGTCTACCGGTGTTAAAATTGCTTTAAGTTTTTTTTGTACACATATACACCCAAAATATGATCCCACGCATAAAATCTTAGATTTTTTTCAAGATTATTTGAATTGCTGCATTTTTCACGTGCCACGTGCGACAAACCATGGCGAGTTTCATATGGAAAACAACAGGATTTTGCACCCATCTCCCCAAAACTTTGTCTCCCCCAGCACAAGAGACTTTCTCACAAAGTTTGGCACCATTTCAAATCTTTTTGGGGTGGACTCAGTTCAACTTATAATTACCGGGAGAACTTCGCGAGAAAATTCGATTAATTTGGAAAAAAAAAATACCTAACCAATTCAAAAAATTCTCAAACTTGACGGTTCCTACACACGGGGCATGTGAAAGCATGGGAAAAAGTTTGAGGCCAAAACCACACCGGAATACGCATGGACCTCGGAATCGTGGAGAACCTAAGTGTAGAGACATTGTTGGTGAAAGGTTGCGTATAACTCTGTGAAGGATGTTGGGTCTACCAGTGTTAAAATTGTTTGAATTTTTTTTGTGCTCATATACACCCAAAATATGATCCCACGCAAAATCTTATGTTTTTGATGATTATTTGAATTACTGCATTTTTCTCTCTTACGGGGTGCGACAAACCATGGCGAAGTTTCGTATGGAAAACAACAGGATTTTGCACCCACCTCCCCAAAACTTTGTCTCCTAGGGTACAAGAGACATTCTCACAAAGTTTGGCACCGTTTCAAATCTTTTTTGGGCGGACTCAGTTCAACTTATAATTACCGGGAGAACTTCGCTGGGAAATTCGATTAATTAAACTAGAAAAAAATAACAAACCAATTTAAAAAATTCTCAAACTTGGCGGTTCCTGCACACAGGGGCATGTGAAAGCGGGGAAAATGTTTGAGGCCAAAAACCACACTGGAATATCATGGAATACGCAAATGTGTTAATAAACTAAAACGCATTTTGAATAAGAGAAAACCAAAACTACGAATTCATGTTCTGAAAACGTAATTCTATATTACGCTAACGATGTTGGTCATAATATAATAAAATCTCGGTCGTTTTGTGCAAAACCATGTTGCCTCAAAAAAAAAAAAGATTTAGTCCCGGTTAGATATTCCAACCGGGACTAAAGCTCGCGGGTTTAGGCCTTTGGCTGGACCCAACCCAAAACCTTTCATCCCAGTCCTTCTCTCAAACCGGGATTAAAAGCTTGAGAATTCAAACCGGGACTAAATGTCTTATTTTAGTCCAAAGTTGTTGGCTAGAACTGGGACTAAAGGTTTCCTCCGGATGAAAGCTGCCTCGCACGGGCGTTCCTCCAAGAGCTTTACTCCCTGTTGGTAGTTTCAACCGACTAATAGGAACTTTAATCCCAGTTCAAAATGAGAAGCTCACTTGTAGTGTAAAAACGCATCCGGGACAAAACAATATTTTTGTAGTAGTCTTTGGGAGGGAATTACCATCCTCGCCAGTTCCCGAGTTAATTATAATCTGCATAAATCATAAATACATCTTACCAGATCATCAGTTGTGGAAGTCTAATCATAGGGGATCTCATCCTAGCATTGCCCATTCCAAGGGCGTGGCTATTCAATAGATTCAATAATACTCTGCGAGAGGGTGTACACAATTCCCCGCATGATAGGCACAATCCTAAACCATCGCGACTTGGCTAAGACAGGCCTAACGAGACCTCGTGCCGAGGGGCGCTACCTTAGATTTCCATATAATCCTACCACGGCTTCTCAGGGGTCGGACCCACACAAAGATTAGGATGATCACACAAAGATCCCAAAAACATCTAGTGGTTGGATGATCACTCGGCATCCATGGATGATCACTTAGCATCCAATTTTGATTAAAAAGGGTGCTCGCGACACGGCACAACAAGAAATTTTACATGGAAGACCACTTTCGGCAACCATGCCGACCGGACCACGGAAGATCACTCGGAATCGTGTCCTCTCCCCTCGATAGTCCATTGCCTACACCGGCCTCCTCAAGAAGGATTATACTTCTATCTAACGGGGTGTGAGATCAAGTCTACCCATATAGACATGCGGTACATGCGAAATATCTCATTAGGCGAGATGGCCTCTGAACCGGTCCTTATAATGCACCGAGGCAAGTATCTCCCAACAGGGAACCCACACAGGCGAACCTGTCAAGGTAATCCATACCACATGAATTACCCTTCACTCGCCCCTTGTCAAGGTTTAGTCCAGTTTTACCACTTTAAGTTCCATAATTATTATTATCAAATTCATATTACTCATATCTCATCAAGGTAACCATTACCTTCTCATAAAACACATTCTCATCAACAATCTCATAACTCATCATAATTTCATATCAATTCATGGGTGAGAAACTAAAGAGTATATAAATAAATTAAGATTATTAGTTGGTTGGGTTGGATATGGTGGGTTTATGGTGGAGGCTAGCAAAATGTCGAGGTGGCAAAATGGAATAATTAATGGAATGGTAAAGTAGCGGATATGTGGGAATTAGGACTTGCCTCATATTTGCCGACGCAGTATATCCAAGGCCTCCGATTCTTGTGCATCCGGCTCCTTTGTCCTCGTGTAGCGGTGCTTCAGGATCCATTGTGTGCCTTCACGCCTTCTTAAGACGATCACTACTACGCGATTAATATATATTTTATATGAAAAGGATAGCAAACAAACTAGAATTTAAATGGGCACCAAATAATATGGACAAGGATATGAGTGTGAGGGGTTTGATTTTAGAAGATTTATGGTGAAGGAATCAATTAATTTGGGGCTTGAATGGAAGGATATGAATTTACAAAGATTTAATATAAAAGATTATATAGGGTGTAAGAGTAATTGGGAATAAATTCTAGAAATCGAAATCATGGAATGCGATGTAAACGTATGGGTAGTGTATTAGGGATTTTCTGGGAATTTATCCAATGCAGGAAAATAGATTTCCATTGCTCTGTATATACTGCCCGTATGCCTTCAGCAGCTAACTGTGGGTGGTGTACTGTGTACGTGGGCTTTGTGACGAGTACGACATGTGCCTCTGACGCGTGGGCCATCCCTGGCTGCTCCTTTTAATCAGACGGGGACGGAAGGACTTCGGAATGGGGCGTGTCCGGCCCAACGTCGAAACAGAGCAGCGGCGCGGCTTGCCGGAATTGGCTCGGCCGGCGTCGTCTCCGGTTGGTGCCCAGTCATACGTGGTGGCTGGTGCGTCAAGGTCCAAGACACAACTGTTGGTGGAGTCGGTGGTTGTGGGATGTGCCTACGGCGGCGACGGGAGTCTGCCGTGGTGGAGGCGGTGGTGCAGAGCTGTGCTCGCCCTCGCGTGTAGTGCTTAGGTACATGCTGGGTGAGTGAGTGCGGTGGTTGCGAGTGTGTGGGGAGATAGGTATGTGTTTGTTCGTCCCTGCCCAGCACTTGTATACGTGACGGAGAGTACGCGGCGGCCATGGTGCGGAGCCGCGGCGCGTGCCGGGCGGCGCTACATCGGTAGGGCACTACAGAGCAAATGGAAAACTAGGAACTACGGGGGAAGGTAAAGGAGACATCCAGGACTCACCTCGTTTCCCCAATTTGGTCGGAGAAGCTCTCGGTGACTCGGAACGGAGGTCGGTCTCCAATGGCAGCGATGGCGGTGGATTTGGGGAATATTGGAATAGAGTTTGGTTTAGGATGGGAGAATGGAAAAGGAGAGGGTGATGGTGTGTTCCCTCATCGTGTGCGAGCTCTGGGTGGTGGTGGCGACGGCGGGGGCTCGCCGGCCGGCCCTTTATAGCCCGGCGAAGTCGGTGGCCATGGCGAGATATTTATCCGCCCGTGCGCACGTGTGCCAGCTCTAAGGCGGTGCTGGATGTGTCTCGATGCTGCGCTGGCTGCCTCCGCGTCCACTCGTAGCTCCAGTATGGTCGGTGCTCGTGAGGTCATGTCCATGGCGCCGGCGGAATTCGCGTCGGCGTTTTGGTGGTGTGAGCGCACAGTAAGGCGGTCATGGAGATATTTCTTGCTGACAGGGAGAGGGCGGTGCTCGTGCTGGAGCTGTTGTCTGGAGAAGAACGACGCACTTGTTGCTGGACTGGACGACAGCCTTGGCGCTCGACGACGACACACAGAGGCGGTTGCGGGGATATCTACCGGCAACGACGCAGAGCTGCAGTGTCTACACGGAGCTCGCGTGCGTGAGCTATCAACGGAAATCGCGGCGTGTTTAGCAGTGGATGGATAAGTTCGACGGGTAAGACGACAGTGTGGTCGCCATGCCTTCGTGCAGCTTGGTGCAAAAGTATATGGCGAGCTGGAGCTCCCGGCCGTGCTCTTCGTGAGTGCCAGAAGGAAGACGACACGCGAGAAGGGCGGTTGTCCACAACAGCTTTGGGGCAGTGACCGCATGGCCACAGTGCGGTTGAGCTGGCAGCGTGATTCTCGTGGGGAGGAAGAGGACAAGAGGTAGGGGATGGGAATGACAAGTGGGTCCCGTGTGTAAGTGACACAGAAAAAATGAGAGAGTTGGGCTGCTCGGCTTGCTGCTGAGTTTTGCCCAAAAGGGTAAAACGCTGCACTCATGCTACGGCCATGATTATACATCTATGTATATTTTGTATAGGTGTATACACATACATATATGTATATATCTATTCTTTTATATGCCTGTATGTGTACTTCTAGGCATACATCGATTGATATATACACATATATGTTCCTATATATATATTTATTTGTACATAGTTATACACCGGTACAAATATATACGCATATATGCATGAGACGTTTTTATCTTCCCATTAATAAACTAGGACATAACCTAATTGAAGATGAATTTAGACTTCAAGGATACATGGTGGTGGACGATTGGGATAATTCAAGAATTACAAGGAATTGTTTTTCCAAGAGGACGATCAAGGATATTTGGAGAATAAGTCAAGGAGGATTATTCGGTGCCAAAATAAATCCTAGAGCAAACATAACATACAAGCACTCAAACAATCCTAACATATTATATGGTGAATTTTCATGCAGGGTTTTGAAAAGCATTTTATTTTGAAATGGTTTCGCGGAAAATAAATAGTCAAGTTTTAATTTGTTGTAAAGTTTTAAAAAGTTTAAATTTTTAGTGAATTTTATAATGATGCAAA